>OZ020611.1:130923177-131523177 GCA_963971575.1 Liopterus haemorrhoidalis
TATTGAAGATATAAACATCCGGATATAGCCCAAGTGATAAAAATTTATAGGCTAAGATGGATAGAACACGGACTGAAATAGGGCGAATGCACGAAAGTGAACCAGAGTGAACAAATTCGAAACAGCAGACACTCGAAAAAAATATTGGAAGATCAAAAACGATATATATACTTGAGAAAGATCTAAAAAATCTTAAAAAACCTATAATATACTATTCATAACTTAAATAATTTTGTCTTACGGGTCCCCTCCAAAAAAATTCCTGGTTGCGCCACTGACTCAGCGTTTTCATTATTAACGTTACAACAAAAATGTATAAAACCAATAAATCCTACGAAACACGAGCTAGTTTGATAGTAAATTCCATAGATTCATTAGATTTTTACACATTGAAATTTCTTTAAAAACGTAAAAATAATAATGATCGGTATTAACAGATTTTTAACTTAATTTATTTTAAAACCTGTGCGCTAAAATATCTGGTAAAAGTATCTTAAGCTATTAGCACTTTCTAAATCTTCCATATCAAATCCATCATTCCATCCCACATTTCCATCAAAGATAAAAGATTGTGAATAAACGGAATAAAATCGTTTCGGATCATTTGCTACTCGCAGTTAATAAAGCAGTTACACTTATCTTTTTCATCATAAATATTCAATCCATTCCAATATTTTCCGATAAACATTTTCAAATAAAAGTAAACAAAACGCAGTTAACATTTTGCGTAACTGGTATAATTTAAAAACACAATAAAAACAAAATACACCGTATATTTATCTAAAATAACAGAAATTTTCCAGTGATAATACAAATGGGCAACATTTCCAAGTACCAATTAAGAGTAAAAAATCTATCAACCCTAATTGTCGCGTTTAATAAATGCATGCATGCAATAATTATACAGTGTGCATGTATGCACGTGTTTGCTATAAGGGTCTTATTTTATGGTTTAGACAAGTAACGGTAATGACAGTTTAGTTATAGAATAAATTTAATGTATGTAATGCACAAAGGGTCGTTAACCATACGATACGAAATAAAAAGAGATAGATTATCGCGGTTTATGATTGGTCATTTTCTGATGCTTTACTCGTATGTAATAAAAACAAGGAAATTGTTTTCTATTGTTACTTACCCTTGTTTTGATACACTGACAGAACACCGTAATAAACAAAGAATCATTTTAAAAATAAACAAACTGGGACATTTTAGTCCATTTCACGGAAATATACCATTATACTGGAAATTATGGAAATCCTATGTACCGAATATAATAGTGGACAGACTAAATTAATTAAGTGCTAATGCTCAATTAGTTACAATGTGTATCAAATTTCACTTATAGATTAATCAAGATAATTATGTAGCTAAATTATTTTGATTCAATCCCAGCATTAACGAAATTCAAGCTTTACTAAATCAAGGTTTAAAAATGACCAAAATTACTTAAAACTAGCTGATGTTCCCGTACGCTTTTAGTTAGTTAGTTATTTTTTTTTTTTTTTTTGTAGCACATTAACAAAACCTATTTGCGCCCAACACATTTAAATCAACAAATCCTTCATCTAGCACTTTTCATGTCTTATCAGAAATAAAATTAAATACAATACTAAAATAAATTTATTATTACTGGTGTGTTAAATGTCGTACTAATCATCATTTCCTGAATCTACAAGTATAATCGAAAATATTTTAAAATATATTACGAAATACCTGTAACATAAGAGGCCACGCGGGCGGGTTGACCGTCGCCGAGTTAATCCAAGCCTAATTGACAATCCCCGAGTTGACAATCGCCGAATTAGCCATCGCCGAATTGACCATCACGGAATTGACCATCGCCGAATTGATCATTGCCGAATTGACCATCGCCGAATTGACCATCGCCAAATTGATCATCGCCAAATTGACTATCACCAAATTGACAGTGTTTACATGTTCCGATAGTTAATATAATGTTAATGCATCGTATTTTGCACTTGCTCCCCTGTTCAAAACGAAACTCTCTAGAAACTGCCTCGGAATACCAAGATCAGATTATACCAAGCTATAGTACGTCCCGTACTTATATGTATGGCTCCGAAACATAATCCTTAAGAAAACGACATCGAAAACACCTCACAGTTTTCGAAAATAAAATATCACCAATATCAAAGATATTGGAGGGAAGATTGAATACCCGTCGACTAGTAGAAGACCTCAAAAGAGATGAAGACATCAGCTAACCAAAGATTTAACAAGTATATTGGTATACAGGATATATGGAAAGATCTGACAATTAACAGATCAAGATGGAGTGGAGATGGAGAGGAGATGAAGAGGAGGAGTCACTTATGTCAGTGAAGCCAAAAGTCAACCCAAATGACAGTGCCCAAAGAAGAAGAAGAAGAAGGTGTGTATATTTATATCAGTGATGTTCCTTGAAATTTTGATATTTTCACGTAAAGGGTAGGTGTAAAGGATGTTAGTTTTTCGATTTTGGCAGTTCTTAGCTCTCAATTGAACAAATTTACATATAACACGTGGTCGTTTTAAAAAGATTATTTGTTATAATCAGTATCTGTTATTTTTGGTTTTCTGGACAGATCGGGAGGGGGAAGTTGTTATACGAGATGCAAGGTACTCGGGCTGTATAGAAGAGCTCCAGAAAAAAACTACCTGCCGCTTTCCAAGTATTCGATAGTGATTTATTTTTTCGCCAAAAGTTATCCTTTTTTATTGTTGAGAAATTGTTTGGGCCCCTAAAAATTACTTGCACCCGGAGTTCTTTATGGCAAAGACCAGCTCTTCTTCGCATTATGGTCGAGAGGAAACCAAACAATCAGATTTTTGACGAACTTGGATTCAATGGAGTTAAAACAGATACAAAATAATAATTTTGAAATATATTTCTTAGAGAATATATTTTTACACGTAGAAAAATACGTAAAAAACACCCATATTCAGTGGCTCACACCAACATGTATTTCATAAATCAATCTCCCCCAAGATCGCAAGCTAGATCCACAATTGACTGAACTAGCTTTTTTAGGGGAGGTAGAAGCATATCGGTTACGAGGTAAATACGTCTTGCAAAATTTTCCCACTGACTAACAAATGATGAGTCTTCCTTCCCGCATCATCTTTCCTATTCAGTCATCTTACATCGTCAACTATGCCCGGTACAATATAATGGTCTGTTATTAAAGATAAATCCAAACATAATCTCGAATTGTATAATAGTCATGAATGGAATAATCATTAAAATAAATTATTCGAACCCCTAAACAAAGTACTCATATGAATTTTGATGCTTCCCATAGGAAGGTTAAAAA
Organism: Liopterus haemorrhoidalis; assembly: GCA_963971575.1. Taxonomy (NCBI): domain Eukaryota; kingdom Metazoa; phylum Arthropoda; class Insecta; order Coleoptera; family Dytiscidae; genus Liopterus; species Liopterus haemorrhoidalis. The sequence continues at coordinate 130,926,495 of OZ020611.1, forward strand.
GACGAGATGACTGATTACTTCTTTCAATAGTTCAAAGCAGTCCATCATCATCCTTATCAATCATTGGAAGAAAGAAGAATGAATATTTTAGCACCTGAATCTCTTCAAACCATTCCGTTAATATTAGGGGTGTACATTTTGAAAGTAGTGAATTGAATTATGAAGTTTATGTCGTTACAATCATTATTAATTGTCAAAATATCATCAATTAAAATACTGAAGCAAAGTAAATTGGATATTTACATATGAATTTCGTTGAATAGCACATGTTGAATGTGAATATTAGGGTTGAAGATTTATATGGTAATTATTCAGTTGGGGTGCTTGGAAAAAAGATACTGTCTGTTTCAGGGGTTTTAGCCAACTTGAATAGAGATTTCGTTATTTATATTCAGTTTGTGGGTGGAATTAAGCTTTGAACTAATATTTTGCGAATTAGTGGTATTACACACGGATTTCCACGGAAATATTTATCCGTTATCAAAAATAATTTTACAAAAGAGCAAAAAAAAGAAAAGAGAAAAGATAAACTATTATAGTTAAGAGCATCCTGCACTGTTTACATAAGGGAATCATTGTATTTGTAAATCATTCATAAAGAGTAACGAATTAAAAAAATAATATAACTGAAACAACGAAGTTTTGTTTGGTTTTGATCAACTGAATAGCATAGGTAAAAACTGCAGACACAAGATTTTATAATATACTAGCTGCCCCGCCCGGCTTTGCTCGGGGATAATTATTATTGACCTACAGTTATTTGGAATCTACAACATACCTACTCGTAATTGGGTGACAGGAGAGAAGACAATACTATAAACATGTGAAGAACCGATTTTATAGTTATTTATGTGCATAAAGTAGTGTTTTTTTCACGAATGGGAAGTTTGACGGCAATTGCATGAGTGGAAAAAAAAGAAGCTTTATGCATGTGTTTCATACATTATTTTTTCTACGACTGTCTCTAATTAAAAAAATAAAAAATTAAATGTTACCTATACCTTTTATTTTGTAACAATTTTAAAAAATAACAAATTATGAACTTTCTTTCATAATAGTAATATTAAAAGTACATTTGTTGGAATTATTTATAGTAAATTTAGATTCAAACAATTTATTTTATTTCCTCTCTAGAAAATATTTGTGATATTTTGCTTTATAACCAATTGATTGTCGTTTAAGATAAGCTATAAGCTTGGAATAGTTATTAATATCTACCTTATTATTAATAATTCGAAATTGATAGCCACATTAATTATAATTCAATTTCGAATGGGTGGACCATAATGTGGATAATTTAAAATTTCTTGATTTTTCCTCGAAATAAGCTAATATTACTCGTTCTGTAAAGGAATTTATTATCTTTTGATTACGTCATTCCATGAACAAGTTATATTTTTTTAAATAAACATCTTTAGATTTTTGAGACAATAAGTTTTGCTCTGCCTCATTTTCCGTTGCGATTATATCTTCTGGAGTACATATTTCAATATCTGAATCTTCTTGTAATTCCATGTTTATATATTTCACAATATTTAAGATCAAAAATTGATAATTGATTTGAATTGTTTTCAAAGCACTCTCTGATTCTTCTTTGTACTGTACCGATAAGAACCCGTGGAAGTTGCTTGTGTAAACCCCGAATTATTTTGTATTAGCCTTACGGCAGGAGTGAAAAAATGAAACGTTATGGCACTTTTTTTCACGCTTTTTACTTTTTTTAACTCTCATCATAAACAGGCATTTTATGCACTAAAACAAGTGAAATATAGTACATTTTTTTTAACAGAAGTAGAAAAGAACTATTTCAATTCTGAAGTGTATAAATCGTGTACCAACCTTGCCGCTAACGAAACCTATGTTGTAGCCGATAATTTCAAGAAAATGCGTTTAATATGGACGGAAAACATGGATTCCCTTTTACCCGAGCGGACAAATTAAATTATAAATTTGAAACTACTGAACTGATTTTAATATAACACGGTCATAAACCTCACCAGGTGTTGTAGCTACAGATAGGAAAAAACTGCATGAAAATCGGATCAGCAGTTTTCGAGTAAAAAGCGCACATACGGACAGACAGACAGACAGACAGACAGACAGACAGACAGAGATACGTTGCCTTATACATATAAGGGATTTAAATAAATGAATTAGACTGTCTGGCTGAGTGAATTCTTTACAAGAACGTAATATGAAGCCGAGTGTTTTTAATGAGGATGTTACTATTTTATGTGATTCACGGTAAGTTCATCGAAAATCAATTCATCGAAAATCAATTCATCGAAAATCAATTCATCGAATATCAATTCATCGCAAATCAATTCATCGAAAATCAATTCATTGAAAATCAATTAATCGAAAATCAATTCATCGAATGATCAATTCATCGAAAAAAAATATTTTGTAAATATTTGAGAGGAATGCCGAGGGGATCGGAAAGCCAAAAAAGCAGTGGTCAATAAAAGTTGACAGACTACACTTATTAACTATCATACTTGGTCGATTAATAATTTTAAAATTTTCCATTCAGAAAATACGCCAGGTAAAAGATACCTGTTGGATTATTTTGAAATCGAACAGGGCTCCTTAGATAAGAAAAACCCGGTTAATGGGATCATAAATGTACTTAATACACCCATTCTTAAAGGATTATAAAAATGGTATTTCCCCATCTGTTAAGTCTTAAGGGTTTTGTGTTATGTACATAGTTTTACTATTCATATTTACTATACCACACATGATTTGTTCAATGTACGGTGATTCTAAACAGATGGCATTGTTATGTTAGTGTGAGTTTGTTTTGTCATTAAACTAGATGATGGGTAGCTCGCTTCGCTCGGCTTCTTCTAACCAAACCCTTACTAACATAACCTAACCTAAGATAGTGTTTTGACATTAAACTAGAAGATGGGTAGCTCGCTTCGCTCGGCTTCTTCTAACAAAACCCTTACTAACCTAACCTAACCTAAAATAGTGCTTTGTCCTTAAACTAGAAGATGGGTAACTCGCTCCGCTCGGTTTTAGACTTTTACTAGCTAAACCTAACCTAATTACCTTGTTTTTAGGCGCATAGTACTTTATTTTCCCCCATATTAGCCCAATTAAAAGGCGTATCATTGTGTATGGATTTATAAAAATTATTTGCGTGCAATTGCCCATAACCTGTCTTATTAAACCTTAAAAACAAAACATTTATTTCTTTTATTATATAAGTTTTCTTATCATATTTCTTTATTTATATTCAAACACTATGTCACTTTATTTACCTTTTTTTAAACCATATAAAAAAAATTACGCAATTATTTCTTAGTCTGTCTACTTTTATAGACCACTGCTCTTTTGACTTTCCGATCCCCTCGGCATTCCTCTCAAATATTTTTTTTCGATGAATTGATCATTCGATGAATTGATCATTCGATGAATTGATTTTCGATGAATTGATTTTCGATGAATTGATTTTCGATGAATTGATTTTCGATGAATTGATTTTCGATGAATTGATTTTCGATGAATTGATATTCGATGAATTGATTTTCGATGAATTGATTTTCGATGAACTCGTCGGTTACCATTTTATCTACATGAACATTGAATTTTAATTTACTATCAAAATAAACACCAAGATCTTTTACAACATTTAATTTAACAAGGGATGAACCATCAATTGAATAGTTAAAAAGAATTGGAATATGTTTTCTCGTAAATGAGATGAAATTACATTTTTCTAAATTTAGGAAGAGCTTATTAATTTGACAATATATTTAAAAATTATGCAGTTTAATTCATTTATTTAAATCCCTCGTGTTGAGTCGTTTGGAATATGCAAGTATTGTATGGAACCCGTATTATAATATTTACAGTGACCGACTTGAATCAGTACAAAAACGATTTACTAAATATATGGATTATAAATTTAATAAAAACAATTTAATATCTTATGATGATCGTTTGAAAAGATTCAATTTAGTAAGTCTTGTAAATCGGCGCAAGCAGATTGATTTGAACAATATTTATAAAATTGTACAATATGATGGATTGTCCAGATATCTTGGAACTTATTAATTTTAACGTACCGTTAGTAAATACTAGGCGAAACAATACTTTTTATTATAATAGCAGAAATACTAACGCGGGTAGAAACTCACCACTGAACAGAATTATGATTCTTTTTGATAAATATTTTAATAGTAGCGATATTTCTTTCCTATCGTTTTCACAGTTTAAATCTGAAATTAGATCCTTACTCCCTCAGTAACTGTCACTTGTACATTTCATTTATTGATTTTTGTGAATATATATGTCTATTTTATCTATTACTTTTATATCTTTTTTTTTCTTTTTATTATGTAATATATATATAATATGTAATATATTTGTATTATGGCTTTCTGATGACTCCATGAAGTCAACTTTTGTTTCTTAAAGATTATATTTTATATTTTGTACAATTTTGTAATGTGTGGGAATTTGTAGGAGACTTGTCTCTGTTTTATTCCCCGAACAGAATAAAAATAAAAATAAAATAAATAAAAAATATACATATAGAGAGATTTAATAAATAATTAAAACAGATTTTGCCTATGATAACTGATGATCACAAAAATATATGAAAATATAAGGATATTTCGTAAAACGAAGGTATGATTTGAGTAACAACAAAAAACAAACAAATTCTTGTTAAGGTATGAGATCATGACATACGTCATAGGAATTTCATCATAAATTACTTTAAAAAGAAAATAGATACGTATGTACAATATCCGCTTTAAAATACATTCCGAGCTTAAATTGAAGCCGGATCTCCTTCATATCAGGACCTTGTTTAGCCAATTACGTTTATGAACTGCTTGAAGATATTTGCTTCTATAAACAGAACGGTAATTCAGAAAACAATTTTATAAATGAAGGGGTTCCGGATAAAACAGTATTAAATTCCACAAATACTGAATTATTCACCTCTTTATCTTAAAAAAAAAAAAAATGCTGGTATTCATAAAATATATAAATTTTATGAAAAACACAAGTATTTAAATATAAAAGGTTTAACGGCAACTTTAAGAAATACAAGAAAATTAAAGCACTTTTAGAATCGAAGAATTTGTTAAAAACATCGCTACAAAATTAGTAACATTACTACAATATTAATATTATTATAAGCTACAGGACTCACGCTTATAGGGTCGTTATAAAAAAAATCAACCACTGTCAGTCAATAGAAATTGTGGCCAAAAAGCAGAACGTTGAGAGTTGAAATTCGGCCTGTATCGACAGTCCCCGCCATTGCAAATTGGAAAAATATTGAGACTTACAAAAAAATATTACCTGAAATATGTGTACATATATGTTGATTTTTTTAAATTTATTTTAATAATAATTTTGACTCGATTTCCTCAAAAAATCTGTAACAAAGCAAAGTAAATACACGTTAGTGTAAATCGAAATCAAAGATCAAAGTTTTTGAATATCTGAAAAAAAATAACATTTTTCTACGACTGTTAAAAAGCTTTACTATATTTCACTTGTGAATAAAATGCGTATAGGCTATTCCAAACCTTTAGGCGGAACTAAATTGCCGGAACTAGATTTTGCAATCTAGTAACTTATATCTATAAACTTACAGTTTGATTCGAGCTTTTGACCATATTGGTTAAGCTTTGTAAATCATGCTCACAAAAACATTTTTAAGTTAAGGTTAATATCATTATAAATTGTCATTTTCAGTATATTTTAATTTTTTGTAACATTCTTAATACAAGTTTCTCATTATTATTTTTTTTGTCTTTACAATATGTAAAAATATGTCATATTTTTAATAATTGTCATTCGTTTCCATGTTTTCACTGCTGGAATTTTAAATTTTCACATACCAACGTGAAACATTAAATAACCCAAGCAAGGTCCCTTCTCGTGACAACCTAAAAGAACGAAATTCCTATTTAGTTCAGCTTAAAGCATAGAAATGACCTATATTTATTAGCTGTTAAAAAATCTAAAAGTGTTAAAAAAAGGTCTCATAAGTTTCATTATTTCACACTTTCTATAAGCATAATACATCGGCTAATGGGGGCTACACCACTATCTCCATGGACATAAATGAGATGAAGGGGCGACAGAATCATCTCCAAGAATTGCAGTGCCCGTGCAATCCGAAGAAGAATCAGAGAGTGCATTGAAAACAACGTCAATTCGTGATCTTAACACCTAAAACAAATTTTAGTTTCGTCATAGGGTTTTTTCTTTTAATGAGAGACAATCATAAAAAATTATATATACACAGGCTATTCCACGCGATTCGGCGGAACCAACTGGAATTTTCATTTTTGTAAGTTGTCATGAGTACTTCTTTTATGGTTTGAAGTAGGCTTTTACTAAACAAAATTATCAAAAGCATCAATTACTCTGTACAAGTAACTAGAATTGAAAATCTATTTCCGCCTAAGCCAAAGAAACAGACTTTATATATCAAGTTTTATTTAATTTTTTTAATTTTTCTAATGGCAGACAGTCGTAGAAAAAATATTGTATGACAGACATGCATAAAGCGTATTTTTTGTGTATTTCCGATTCGTGAAAAAAGTACCTACCGCTTTATGCACTTGTTACATAAATAATTATTTTGTAGAAATGTAGTGCAGAAAGTACTCAGTACATAAATTAACAGAGATAAAATGATTTTCCAAATATTCTTAATTTTGACATAATTACAAGTTTATTGGACATAAAAAATTCTCGCAAGGACAATAAGAAACTCTGGGGTAGTGGAAATTGACTATTCTTAACCCACGAAAAATTTTGAGAAAGAAGAAGATAAATGAGGCGTCTAATTTACTTCTCAAAATCTGTGTTCAACAATGGATTAATTCGGTTGGTAAATTATGACGAAGATAATGCTTATTTGTCAATACTAAACATACTGACTGAATCAAGCTTATGCTAGTCAAGACTAATATCCAAATGTATTAAGAGATCAGACTAAGTGAAATGTGTCCCTAAGCTAAGCCTTCACTACAAAATCTGATAAATATTTTTTTTTGTGAAATGAAAAAGTAACCAAAACTACAATTTTAACTTATTAATGACTATAATTTCATGGCATCAGTCAAAAAAAATTTGTAAGACTAATAGTTCCCCTTGCAGCAATTTGAACACCTGCATATCTCAAAACAAATCACACACATTACGTGAAAAATTATTCCAAAATAAATTAGTTTACCATATCTACCACAAAAATCAAGGGTTTCTGCAAAAGTTTCGGTTGACAACCCCTAACAAATTAAACACCTGCATGCTAAGAACAAGGGTGGAAACATTTTAAAAGTAAATTTTCGTTTATCATTAGTTTTACAAAAAAAAGGTAATTATAAAATTAAATATAAGTAATACCAGTGACACATTACTATGAACCAATTTGCGGAACCAGATAATTTATATGTTAAATATCCGAATCGAAATTTGCAAATTCGAAAAGCTCCGAAAGGTTTTTTTATAGTCTTGAAAATTAATGATGGCGGATAAGAGTTGTGATGCACTGATATTAGGGCTGTCCCTGGAGTAATTTTCACGGGTTATTAAAGTCAACTGCACGCGCAGAGTTTGTACGATTACGTTAATATTGCTCTGAATTTGAGGCTGACGGTATTAAACCATTGGAAATGACTCTACTAACAGAACTATCAATAAAGTGCCAACCATCGTCGTATAAGTATTCCTGTTACTCGACAGTGGAGCATAGGGCTTCTATAATGTGCTTCGATTGGATTCTGTGTTTAACCACTTAACGCACAGCCCCACGCCCCGGAAAATTGCGCTATGGTCTCTACACATATTTTGGTCTGATCGATTGAATAACATTCAGTATTAGGTTGTTGCACAAGTTCATGTGTTTACATATAGATGGTTATACGTATGCTTTAGTATGATTTGAGTCGAAACATTTTTAGTTTTTGTATGTTGCCTATTTTGCATTTAAAATAATAACTAACAAACAATAAATGTAAGGGGTTCCACACAAATTAACCTAGGTTGCAATTCAAAATCGGTATAACATTTGCATTTTACTGTTGATCAAACAGGAAGAAAAAGTATCTTTTTTGTGGTGCGTTGTTACGGGCAATAAAAAATGGAATTGGAGGAACATTGGGTGGACCCTAGCCAACCAACCACAGCGACGCAATAACGCAAATTCTAGGGCCATAAGATTCTGCTCTGTATCTGGTGGGATCAGGAATGAGTGATCTACTATGAACTGCTACAACCAGGTCAAATAACCACAGGAGATTGGTACAGCAAACAACTAAGGCAACTGAATGGAGATCTGATCAAAGAGTATCCACTAATAGCCGCAAATCGACGCAGTCATCCTTCTTCATGACAAAGCCAGACCCCATGTTGCGAAAGAGTCCAAGGAGGCGCTGTTAAATATGAAATGGAAAGTCCTCCATCACCCTGCTTACTCACGAGACATTGCCCCTTCTGATTACCACCTATTCAGGTCAATGCAGAATGCGTAGTCCGGTGAGAACTTTCACCAGACAACGTTCGGCATTCGAGAAGCTTCTCAAATACAATGTACTATTTATTTTATATAAATAAAGAAACATTGTAAAAAATCTCATTAACTTTTGCAAAAACCAAATATTTAACATGTAATTAAATTTTTCGCCACTAAAAAGAATTCAAAAATGTGTGGAAAAAGTCGGTTGGTATAAATATATATTTGGGCCAAAATATCTCAAATTAATAGATCCTTATAGGGTTAACTATATGTTTCATTTCTGTTCCTGTCATGTCAACTTGTTCAGTCTTCTTTAGGGGAAAACGTTTACGTACTTTTTTATTTCGATACTTCCCCAACTTCCTTATGAAGTGGAACTTATCTTTATTGGAGTCAACAACTTCTTTTGCTACGTTGTTTCTTCTCAGTACATTAACACTACAAGTCAATCTTCATCAAAGAAAGTATAAACTTTAGTTCTGTCTGTGTAATATTTAGTCATAGTTTTAAAGATTTAAAATTACTGGAGAGTGCGACAATTTTGCTACGTTGTTTCATCTCAGTACATCAACACTACAAATCAATATCCATCAGAAAAAGTATAAACTGTAATTCTGCCTGTGTAATATACATATATCCATAGTTTTAAAGATTTAAAAATACTGGAGAGTGCGACAAAAGTATTCAAAAAGCATTTCCTAAAATGTCGATTATTCATCTGTTCATTAAATAATGATTCAATAATGTTAAAATATTTTAAATTGTGCAACCTAAAATATAAAAGCATTTTATTGAAGGGCGATTAAAAATAATTAGCACTTTAATTTAATTACCTATACCGTATTTCAGTATACAATACGAGATAAAGGTAATTGTACAAGGTCTATTAAGTCTTCCCTTATCCTATTCGATTGTGGACAGTAATTCAGTAGTTATCACCGGTCATTACACGATTTGCATGGCAAGGTGCTAAACGTTGATATAAAGTGCGAGACAGCGAGATAATGAAGTGTTGTTAAATTTGTACCTAAATAAAGTACAGTGTTTATCAAAAATAAAGTGATTATTACGTTGTTATGTCATTTGTTTTTACATTTTATATCAAGTTTGCACTATTACTGGTTGAATTTGAAATCCGGATCAATTGATTTCGAAAATCGGACTTTGCAGCATATGAATTTGAACTGGAATGACGGTACGTTATTATATTCCGAATTCTGATAAAGATAGACATTTTGCTGTCGACATTTGGCTCTTTTTACCGACCGCCAACATATGTAAGGGAGGTATTGTGATCATACCGATTTTGACATTTCGAGATTTCGATGGATCTCCACGAATTGAGGTCCCTACATAAAGTTTTGACTATTTTTAGCAAGATGTCTATCGGTCTGTCTGTCGGTCTTTGTACACGTGCAGAGCAAATTTGGCTGAAAGGATTTTTATGAAACTTCATATTTAAGCTTTTGACATCAATGGCACGAGTTGATCAACTTAAAAATCGGTTAACTAAAAATGGGAGTTTACTCGTGTCGGTTTTAAGATTTTTGTGAATATTTCACAACAGAGAAATATTTCGAAAAAAATTATTTAACAAGAGTTGCTATAAATGCAATAACTAACAACTTTTATTTGAGAATTTTTTTGATAAAGCAGCATAAATTAAAAAACTAAGAGTAAATTTTACAACAATTTTCATCGGAATGCTTTATTTGTAAAAAAAATATATATATTTCAAAACTCGGAACAACTCAAAAATCTGAAAAATAAAATAAATATTAAGCTAGACTTCATCAGCACTTGCTATATCGTTGAAATCAGAATAAAATTCTCTATCGAATTAGTAAAAATAAAATGTGTGCTCCTATTTAAAATAAGTTAGTTAGTTAGTTAGTTGAAATTTTTGGTTCACAGCAACAAAGGTTATTTGCGCCTAACGCAGCCCATCTAAATGACTAGACTATATATTAAAAACAATAATTTAGACAATAAATAAATAAGTAAATAAAATCATTAAAAATACGCATACTCAATAAAAGAAATCTTGCACTGACAAACACAAATAAATAATATAAAAAGTCTGTTCGAAAATTTGAACAGACTCAGGGTGATGGTAAGAGGCTGTAAAGGGGCGAATTACCATCGAATATCACAGTCAACAAATAGAAACACATTAAAATAAGGTGCAAGACTTCACACATAAAACAATAAGTTCGATTCTCTCAGGAAGAGTATCAACCTGTCCATGAGTACCCTGTCGTCACCTAAAGCAACTGACAGGTCATAGCACAGGCCTAAACTCTCCCTGACATCCTCAAACTGTAAACACTTAGTTAAAAAGTGTAACACAGACAAATCTGTGTTACACGTCTCACAGATAGAGGATTCTTCACCTCGAAGGAGGTGTCCATGGGTCCACCAACAGTGACCTATACGAATGCGTGTGATGGCGGTTTCCTCCCTGCGGTTAATCCTGCAGGAAGAACCCCATGGCTTAACGTCTCCCTTATATTTAAAATAAGAAAGTTGCACAACATATTTTGCGAACTATTGGTTACGTTATTGTCTTTTACAATAATAACTATTTTGCTGCTAGAATGTATTTTATACAAGTACTTTGTGATGACGGTCGGTCCTGTGGTGGCCATAGCTGATTTTTTATGTTGAAAATGTTTTGGTTTTTGAAAACAAGTATAGTCTAGAAAATATAGTTTATGCTTATCAATAAACAAAACAAAATTCTCATTTTGGCGAATACGTTATTTGATATACAAATATTAAAGTAAAAATTTAAGAATCCAGTATCATAGATTCCCCACAATACTGATTTAATACGACCATTCTGTACCACGATGTGAACCGTAATCTCACTTATCCATGAAACCTATACATTGTGTCGATAAGTGGTAGAAAAATAGAAAACCACAACCAAAACAAGCAGTCCTTGGCCGAGGTCTGGGAGATAGAGAAAACTGATTGAGCGATTTCGTCGGTTGGTAATAGGGCTTGTGCTCTTGATGTGTGGTTATACCGTGGGAAATGCATGCTGGGATACATGTGATAAGTGTTTGCTTGCCACTTACTCTGGTATTAGAACTATACATAGAAACTGTGTGAAAACATCAAATTAGTTACTGCAAATTGGGGATTTTGAAGAAATTTAACAATAGTTTTACTGGAATAATAGTTTTAATCTTCAGGCAAACCTCTAATACTTCCCAATGGCATAGAACGACGCATATTATTAGCTACAGTACTTACTCTTACGTCCAATTAGGCACCAGAGCTCGGGCGTAAGTCAAACAAGAACGAATATCAAAACGTACACATTATTTAACTTGCGAATGCGTGCGAAAACTAAATAAAAATAGAGATGTACTGGCAGGTGCAGACCCAGAATTGGGGGGGGAGAGCTTAGAAGACAATAATATTGTTTTATAGAAGCAGTGATGGACCAGGACCTAAATTTTTATCGGACCAAAAACGTCAAAAAACCAAAAAGACTTTACCTTTCAAATTCAAAGGATGACCTAAAAAAAAGTCCTCCCTTACACAATTCCAAAATACAGATAAGAAAAAGTCCTCGCTTTCAAAACATAAAGGGATGACAAAAAAAAAGCTCATGAGCTCTAAAATTAAAGTTAAGGACTGAAAACTCAAGTGTATTCCTTAAAAACACTAGAAACACGTGTTTTTTAGTGTTTGGAGGAGGGCTCTAGCACCTGGCCCCCCACCCCCCGGATGCTTGCCTTTGTACGGCGATATATATTTGATTGATGGTGATTGAAGAAAATTCTCATGACATTCAACATAATAATTATTAAAAACATTAAATAATCTCATTCTTTTTGCTGTAGATGTCTTATATTGAAGGACTGAACGAAAAAGAGGCCCGCAGTCCGAGACAAGCTGTTGGTTGACGCAATCGGACTCGAACGTTGTCAGACATAAGCGGAAAGTGCGTGGACGTATTCCAGAAAGGGTTACAATTGAAATCAGATGTAAGAGCAAATGGTCATAAGCCAAGGTAGGCAAAAGTGTTATATTACTGTAGTAAATAAATTCAATTAATCTTATTTGCTACCTAGTAAAATAAATTATTTGAAATCTTTAGTATTATGTAATAAAATAGCTTTACTACTTATACCAGACATACGAATGTGAGAGTGTAGAATCTCATTAGAATACTTTTCATATAATTGAAAAACCAATTAAGAAAAGTGCAATCGACCGATGTAGCGTAAACGACACTGTACTATCGTTTCCTCTCAAAGGTGCAAGAATTGTATCTCTGTCTGGATATGACCAATTTCTGGATGTTACTGGCTCTGTCTTGTACGTGTAATTATGGATCCCATTCTATAGTCAAAGCTTAATAAATATTGTAAGAATTAAACAAACAAAGAATATATAAAAGCACTGTGAGACTCATTATGACATACGGAGTAGGAGCAATACCGGAGACGTATAACACAAAACAAATAGTGGAAACAACAGAAATGTCAGTTTTTCGAAGAATAGTAATGTAACAAGAAGAGACAGAATACAAAATAACGAAATGAGCGACAGAGACAGAGACAGAGAGAGAGAGACAGAGAGAGAGAGAGAGAGAGAGAGAGAGAGAGAGAGAGATAGAGGAGTGGAAAAGGTGTGATGTGAAAGAGGTGTGAAGTAGAAGAAGTGTGAAGTAGAAGAGGTGACACAATTGGTAAAAAGAAGATGAAGTGAGTTATAGCCCAGTGAATTAAAGCAGACAGGAATGTACAATGTACATATCAATTTTGAACAAGCATAAGATTGAAATAAACTGGATGTGAATTTATGAATTAAGTATACTACAGACAAACTAAAAAGCTACAATAGATACGCAATAAGGATGAAATAAGACAAAATGATTTTGGAAAAAGATATTGAATATAGAAAGACTGTTCAGTCGGAATACCGATTTTGGTATTTCGAGATTTCGAGGATTGTCCACGAAATGAAGTCTCTACATAACGTTTTCACTATTTTTAGCATGATGTTTGTTGATCGGTCTGATTGTCTGTCGGTCCGTGGACATATGTAAAACGAATATGGCTAAACGGATTTTTATAAAACTTCATATTTAAGCTTTTGTCTTCAATGCCACTATTTGGTCAACTTTTGGTAAAAATAAGGCAACTGGAAGTGGAAGTTTACTCGCGTCAATTTTAAGTTTTTTGCATTTTTTTAAATTATTATTATTATTATTTTAGTTGGATCAACAACTAGGTTATTAACAAATATTGGCAAATATTTTGAAACAGAAATATTTAGAAAAAAAAAAAAAAAATTTGAAGAAAATTGTTTGCAACAACAACAAGAGAGTATTTTTATTTGAATTATTTTTTTGATTTAGTGAAATATTTAATATTCATATTTTTTAAACAGACGAGGTACTTAATAAACAAATATATTGTAATGCATTTCATTGTAACGAGCGTCATCTGCTATGAAAAGCAGACTTAACAAAATTTACTATATGGATAAGCGCTGGGCATGTAGAAACGCAAACTGAAATTCTTGATTTAGTTTAAAAACTTTAAAACATTTTAAAAGGTATTTTATTTGATTACGTTTTCTGTGGTGGCGGTCGGTTCTGTGGTGAACACAACTGATTTTTTATCAATAGTTCTATGATATATTTATTTATTTAGGTTTTCTTTTCTTATCAATCTCGTACTGTCAAGAAGAGCATCAACCTGAACAATCCTTTAATAAAAAGAAAGATGTAATAATTCATTTTTAGTATAGATTGTAAACGAGCCTTTAGGTACTAAACAGGTAAAGCAAAACAACTTTATTACCAACAATAACATGAAATAAATCAAGTGGTTTGGTTTCACTGGCACACAGAATATAAATTGAATTCTCCATTATATATTTATACTCATACTTTTTCCCTAAATGGCTTTTTTATTTAGTTGAATAGACTTGAAATATGATACCACACAAGTAATTTATGTCCGAGACTCATATTACCCCGTCAAAAACACGACGAACTCCGTGTCTCTAGGGTAGTTTTTGGTCAGTTTCTGTGAAAAACTCTTCAACCAAATCACTTGTGGCAAATTGATACCAATATTAAGGTTTCTCTTTGTTGTTCAAGATTGAAATGTGATATCTAGAGATAATTTGCCAGTATTCGCCCCTATGCACGCTCCCCTCCTTGTTAGTATTTTCAGATCATTAATCGAATAGTTGGAAATGGAATGGTATATGTCAAATTATTGTTGATTTCACGTAATTGACAATCATTTGTTAGAATTAAAGCCAAAGTGTTTGAAATGAGTTATTATTACAGATAGGGTAACGTGATATTATTGAAATCTGTTTCGGCGTGGATCTCTTGAGCACTATCAAACGGATTTACGTTTAACCATACTCACATTATTTATCTAGCTTTGTTGTCTCAGGAGCTTCCAGGTATCTTTTATAGGTATACAAATACCCGCTAGATTTTTTGCTCTCTCCATTAACCCTTTACCGCATAGTCTGCCATATATGGCACATTCCGATTTTTATTTTTTATTTTACTTTTAAAACTGAATCAGAACGTTACTTCATGAATGTTCATATATGCCACATACACAGCAATGGATCCTGCAGTATCTCAAGTAATGGGCTGCAATATATTTGAGTATATCAAGCGGAATTTGCACTTCAACGATAACTGAATTTATTGAGAAAGGACAACTAGAAGATACGACCTTTTCTTCCAAAAATTCTAGGGCGACTGCTTTTAATACCTAATGAAGAACACCTAGCAATTGACGAGCAAATATTACGGAATAATTTTCTTGTGTAACATAATGTAGAATCATAATGTTCCATGCATGGCACAAACCCTAAATTATTATTTTAATTATTATTTTTTCATAAAAATAATAATTAATATTTTAAATATCAAAAATAAAAATTCATGCAGTAAAGGGTTAACTAGTAGCAGTATAAATATATTGCAGTGTCCAGCCTACGGCCCGCGAGCCGATTCTGGCTCGACAATATGTTGCAAACGGCTCGCATGAAATTTCTACACCTTGTTTTTTTAGAATCATCTTCCCCTCCTTCCTCAAAAGATTTTTGGAAATTCTCCACTCCCTCTGTCTTTAATTGATTTTCTGAATTTCTTCCCCACGTTCTAAAACGATTTTCAGAATTTCGCCCACACGTCCTCTTTGATTTTTAAATATCTGGCCCCCAATCTAACTCAATCTGGCCTGTGAAACATATTTATATATTATTAAGGTAGAGGGAACACAATTTGTCGCAAAAACGCGATGTGTAAGTTGGTAAATTTTTTAAACCAATATATAAGAAAATTTGTATTAAAAAAGACACAAAAAGTCAGAATGTAATGAAAATGGCATTTTATAAAAACAGATCACCCCAACCTAAAATATTTAATCTAAATATGTCTCTTTGGTTTAAGCGGACTATTAACGATTGAATGAGGCTTTTTATCATTTGGTTTAACAAAAGCCCTCTTCGATCGTTAAAAAGTGAGCTCGTGATAACTTAAGAAAAAAAAAATTCCATTTAGTTCCGCTCAAATATTTGGAATAGACTTACGAGTGTAGGAGTCGGGATCGGTTTTCAAAAATATCGACTTGGGAGAGCTTACAGCTACACGGCCAACATTTGGATGACGTAGTTTTAAGACGAAAATTTCCATGTTTGTCTTTATGTTGGTATAAATAAAACTTTTTTCTTTAGATCTACACCCGGGTAATGATTTTTCAAAATCGTCCGTAATCATTAGCCCACTCTGTATAATTATTATTTCTATTCATTATTCTTTTTTGTGCTCGTTTAGATTAAACATGTAACCACCACATCAATAATTAGCTTTAGTGTCTTTTTCTGCTCTAATTTCAAAATAATTTCAACAAATGCATTTTACGATTTGATTTAAAGACTTTAAACAGTTAATTTCCTGCAGTTTAAAATAAATTTTACTGCCAATTACAATAGTACTTGTAAGAATCGTATTCTATTTTCGTTCTTATGCTATAATTTTATTTCTAATAAAATACCGTAAAATATAAACGTAATGTTTAATTAAATGTTCCAACAGTCGCAATAATTTCTTCTATTTTTAATAGATACCATTTAAAATCAATGGTTAAGAGAAATATAAGCAATTTAAAAAATATTTTAATAGAATTTGGATCAACGAATACTTAAAATCAGAGATGGGCATCTACGCGTTTTTTTTTTTCGGTTTATCTATTTTACATGTAAACATCGCGTAGACAATGTAATGTAGACAAAAAGAGTGGGGATGAAATTATAAACTAAGGCGCTAACAATAACTAAAGTGGGTTTTACACGATTCAATTTATTGATCAATAAATTGAAAAAGTTAACATACAATTTATTGATGTGTGTAAAGTGTTCAAATTTCAACAATAAATTGAGCAATTTATTGATGGAAAAATTGATCATTTTAATTTGAAAATAGAGCAAGTTCTATTTTTCATAAATTTTTTAGGGAATTCTAGGTATAATTTTATCTGTTTAATTATTACCAACTGTTTAGTTGTAGCATAACCAAGAAATGTATAAGTTATGTATTTCGTTTTCAAATGTGACAGAACTGCAAACGTTTTAATTCACCATCATCTAGGTTATTTCTTTTGTTTTTGTTCACAGTTCGTAATTTTGTGAAGATTTTTTCAATATTTTCATTTTGATTAATTTATCAACATGTTTTACAGTTGGTAATTAAAAGTTGGTAGTTAAAAGTAAAAAAAAAAATGAGAAGTAAATTGATGTGTGTAAAGTGATTTTTTTTATTTTTAAAGTTACCAATAAATTTAAAAAAGGATTTGTAACACCAGGAAAATAATTATTTACAAAAAGTGCAGATTATGGGTAGTGAAAATGTAACGAATCGTTTAGTCATATCGGACAATGTCTCTTAAACTTTTAAAACTAACCGTCGTGTTAAGAATTTCAATGGCAGGAACTGCTAGCATTTTTTAAAATTTAAGTGAATTTTAAAGGATTCATCGTTCAAAGTTATTGCCTAATAACTTTGATAATTCCTTGAACAATTTCATGCCCTTATTCCTGTAAATGCTAACAGAACCCTTATATATACACCTGTCCTTCTGAAGAGGCCAGAAATATTCGGTCCGATTAGTGTAAACATCAAGATTGTTGAATTCTTAGAGGCACTGTGTCGGCATTCTGGTGGTCTATCCGATTCTGTTTATTTTTATTTTTTCATTATTTTAATACATATATTTTAACTTTCAAACTTATTTTTGTAAAGTGTATATTATAATAAATCAAATTTATTAATTTTAAACCATCTTACTTAACGTGTGTAAACCTTCACTTTTAACAACTTGAACAGCTTGAAGTGAACAGCTAAGATCCAGACTAATTACAAGATGCCTGATCAGTCGGTTGGTAAGTACTAATACATATCAGTTAATTCATATATCGTAATGATGAACCCTGTATAAAACTCACGCCTAGTACCCGGACTCCTTTAGTCAGGAATCTCACTTCAGTTTGAGATTAGACTTTATATTATATCACAGGCTAGCTACCTAGATGTTATTAAATGGTACGATTTATACTAACGTACCAGCAACTCGCTACAAAAGTAAAAATTATCAACAAAAACAAAAAAAAAAAAGTATGGGTACATCAACTAGTAAATATTAAATTAGGAATTATAATTCAAGAAAAAAGAAGCTAACCTATATTACTTCATATTCGGCCTTTATATCGTCTAATTTTATTATTCTTTCCGTAAAATCTAGAAATATCCATTTCTAATTACGATGAAATGCTCTTGGAAATTGGACAATTTCCTACTGAGAAATAACAGTTCTTAATTTAGTAATTTGTATTCAAATTTTGGTAGCATTTAAAAGCCTCACAAACCTATAAACGCAAATTAAATCAAATCAAGTACCTTATATTCAAGAACCTCTCTAGGTAAATGTTTGATCATTTGCAATATCTATAAAAATAAAATAGGATCTTTTATCTCAGTAGCGTAACTTAAAATTTACATTAAATATGGAAATAATACTGTAGAAAAAGTAAAATACAAACGAATGAATCCGAACTAGTTAATTATTGTTTAATCAATAAGCTTTTTAGTAACGAACAAGAACGCAACATTTTTATTTATTTTTTTAATTATAGAGCATAATATGACAAAAATATTATTTATTTCGAAAAAAAGTACATACGAGGTGTGTAAATTAAGTAACCGGACTGATTTATATTATTATTTTTTTTTTTACTCGAATAGAATTACAATTCAATATTGTCTTTCTCAAAATAAATTCCTTGGAAAGCCACACAGCGCTGTGATGGTTCTTCCAATCCTCATAGCAGTGCTGGAACTTGCATACTGGAATAGCTTCCAGCTGGTCGGTTACGGACGTTTGAATGTTTTCGAGTGTCCCAAAATGGTGACCCAAGTCTCGTTACCAGTAATGGCACGTTCCAGAATATGGGTATCATTTTCAATCGATTCCAAAAAGTCAAGCCTCCTGATGTCATTTTGGTCCTGTGAAAGGTTTTTTGAAACCATTTTTGCGCAGATTTTTTCATCCCCAACTCATTGGTCAAAATCTGATGAACGGTAGTGTGAGTCAAATTCAACTCTTCCCCGATCATTCTGACTGTCAACCAACGATCTGAACCCACAAGATCCCGTATTCTCAACTCTCTTTCCTCTGAAAATGACTTAAACCACAAAAAAAAAAAAAACGGGTCCGTGACCACACACTGTCTCTGTAGGCCTGCTGAAGTTTTGCAAAAGTTTTCGTTACACTGTGCCCAAGTCTGAAGCAAAACCTGATAGCACACAAACAACTTATAATAGTAAATAAATATTGACTTTGTAGCACTTTGATTATCATATTTATGTCTTTTTTTTTACTTACTAAAATATTATAGATGCAACACCTATTTTGGTGGCTGTGAATTTTATAACTCATTCAACTATGTTGATAGTCAATATTTTCAACGTTATTGCCAAGATTAAAATAAAAACACTATTTATCTAATATCTTCTCCCACTTGTCGAGCAGTTACGCATATCTGTGACCTCATACATCGTAAAAATGCATTTATTTATACCATCATTTAACAATCAAGTGGCGAACGAAAGGCTAATCTATAAATACCACAGCAACAAACAAGCTAGTACATGTAAAAGAGTTAAATTTAATCATACCCACACACATTACATCGATTACGTAGTATTGTTTACATCGCACGGATCTCAAGGTAGTGCCCCGCAAATACATCTATATCTCCATCTCGCTTCTATTGGCGTCGAACATTAATAGATGAGAAAATTGTTTTCAATTTAAAAATTATAAAATGTTTGTTAAATTCCTTGACAGGTAAATAAGCAAAACTCCTACATGCCCTCTGAAATAATAAATGTAGTTAAGGAATTATAATATTTACGAGGGCGGTTTTACATTTTCTTTTTTAACTTGTGTTTTATTTTTTTCTGGATAATACAAATTATGAATTAACATTGAAAATACATCATTTTTCTGACAACCCCCTTTAAAATACACTTATCCCATAGCTCCAGTGACATATTCCCGTGAAATAAACAATCTTTTGGTTGAGGACGTAGCCAATTTTGCACCGAATCCATCACTTCCTCATTAAAATCAAATCGCTTATCTCCCAAGAACTAATCTTGTAGACCGTTCTTGCTAAAGTTTAAAATCCAAGCCATTTTTTGTATAGATATTCGTCTATTATTCCGGATGAGCTGGTCAACATCCTGGAAGAGTTTGCATCAATCATAGACTGTTATGAGCGAAAAATACTCTTCTTCACGCTGTTTTTGAAGTCTGGTGAATTTCAGTCTCTTATATTGAAATGGAACTTAATAATTACGCGTCATGCAACCGAATGTGAAACATCGTTGGGCACCATCGTTAGTAAAATTGACAGTTTTGATACAGTTTTAAGGCTCTGAAAGCTGACCAATGAAAACTTCTAGTAAATCGACTGTGAACTATTTTGAAAAGAAAATACTGCATACAATCTGCAAAGATATACCGGAACAGGGTATATAGCGCATATGCTACATTTTCGAATTTTACAAACTGTGCAATCAACAAGCAGAAGCGTCAAACAACCGATTATGATGGATTGACCATGTATGACATATGACAGGTATTAAAAAAAACACACACACACACACACATATTTAAAAGAGTTATACATTCCCTTTTTTCTCCATTTTTATAGCGAGTGTTATTCATTTAACAAAGAATGTCCTGCCACCATCTACCAACATCACATACCGAAGTGATGGGCAACAGTTTAACTTAAGACGCTTTCGATCGAAACGTTTAATATCAACAACATTCTATAATAGAGTTACAGTATGTAGATGATAATGCCGAGATACTCAATCAAAAGAGGAACTATAAACTATTTTAAACATTTTTCAACCTTTCAAGTTTATAGAACCATTGGTCTCAAAATCAACACAGGCAAAACGCAAGTACTGTGTCAACATTCGCCACTTTCCACTTCGCCAAGAAAACCAGTAATCACAGTTGATGGTGTACATATTTCAAACATTGAGAGTTCCCTTATCGAGGTAGTATTCTCTCCAGCATTCCAGTAATCGATGATGAAGTCCAGCATCGTATCAAATGTACTTAGTACTGTATTTAGTCATCTCAGAAAATATGTTTTTGAAAACAGGAATCTTAAAGACGAGACCAAACTCTCAGTTTATAGAGTCATAATTATTCCAACATTACTCTAAGGATGTGAAAACTGGACAGCATCTGCGTAGTTTAGCAAAATATCACAAGCGATTTTTGCAAAATTTTACATATTGCATGACAGAATAATCGTACTAATGTCAGTCGGCATCTTGCAACAAGCTAACACAACCAGTATTGAAAACATTTTAATACGTCATCAGCGTCGGAAGACCGGTCATATTATCCGAATGCCGGACACAAGACTGTCAAAACAAGTTTTATACTCCCAACTTTCGTAACGCCGACGTTCGCAAGGTGGTCAAAGGAAGCGTTACAAAGACCTGCTAAAGCAAACATAAAAACCTGCAAAATTGACATAAAAAACTGGAAACTGTTAATGACAGACTTTCTTGGAGCCGAACCATAAATAGAGGCGTTAAAACTTTTGAGGAAAACCGCATCAAGTGCGAAGTACAAAAGCGCACTAGAAGGAAAAAAACGGAATAACCTAGGAGGTAACAGCCCTAGGCAGATGGATACATCTGATACTACTTGTCCAAATAACGAGAAAAATTGCAAGTCAAAGATTGGACTATTTAGCCACATTCGAACACATTAAGAAGACAATCCTACTCTAATACGAGTGATAGTTGATGATGATGAGATTCCTTTGACTGCTGTGCAAAGCAGAAGTATTTGACGGGCAATGTATATTTCAAAAAGTATCTACAAAATGTGTTTTCAGAAGTAGAAAAGACGTTAATAGCGATATGTTGCCGCAAAAAGGCAATTTATAAAGGCAAGATGAAAATTTAAATTTAAAATTAATAAAGTTTTATGAGGCTGGATTGCCAAATTTTAATCAAATCTCGTATTAGAATTTACTTGTATCAAAAACCTTAAATTAGTCTTAATCACAAGTCAGAAAGCTGGTGTATAATTTATTAGCAGACAAATGTATCAGATATATTCGGATTAGATCAAATACAATTTATAAATAATAAACAAATAAACATAGAATTAGAAATTCAGTTTCAGAAATTCAGTTTCCGTTTAATCCTAAGCAAATAATGGTAAGAGGACATCTGTATGTATCCTCGTAGAATCTCTTATCCTGTAACTGCAAATAGGGGCAACAGGACACTCATATTGTCCACATCATAACTTATTCAAAGCTACATTAACACCAGTTGAGATATCCAGCAAACCGAAATCCTTGGTTCGGTCAGGCTTACATGAGAAACAGTATAGCAGTATTGTGTGTGCGATAATAGGCCGTTAGTACAACAGACGTTACCTCCTAATTCTCCTGCTATCCTGTTAGCAGTAACAGGACACTGGTATTGTGCTGCCCCACAATGAGCACTATATGCAAGTGTGTTTTGGTATGAGTTAGATGTACCTAAACCATTTCACTTGATTACTTCATGAATGAAAACAATAGACAATATTCGCATTAATGGAATGTGTGAAAATTGAAATTCCCGCATGTGTGTGGTACGTGCCTATTGACCAAAACAGGGCGGGACACGCACTAAATTCGATCACATTTAATGCTATCAACTGGAAAGTAAATTATCCTTGACATACTCTAACAGGGGATACATATAATAATAGATAAATATATGTTATATTGCCAGCATCATGATTGATTTCAAATAATTTGAAATATCGTGAAGAGTTTTTACGAAAATTAAACGCACCCATTACTTATTCAAATTAATATGGAAATACTTTAATTATGTTGAATAAAATGGATTGTTGACCATATTTTGTAGACAGAATTAGTGTTTTATTGAGCATCGATCTATAATAAAAGTACAGAGTTTGTCAAATATTTAAAATTTATTTTAATTCTGTCTGCTGACTACTTCCAGTTCAATCTGAACCACAACTTGTTAGAAGATAACGAAATATATTTTTTCCGTTAAACTAAATTCTAGTAATGTTAATATGTTTAAATAGTATTATATTTTTTTGGATTTTTTATATAATTGTTGCAAGCTTTGATAATGGTTCAAACTGAATCGAAAAACCGTTATCCTTGGGGTTATTCCTGCAGAATTAACCGCAGGGAAGAAACCGCCATCACACGCTTACGTATAGGCTACTGCTGGTGAATTTATGGACACCTCATTCGAAGACCCATGGACGAAGAGTCTCTTATTTGCAAAGCGTGTAACACAGATTTGTCTATGTCACATATGTTAACCCAGTGTGTACAATTCGAGGATGTCAGGAAGAGGCTTCGCCTGTGCTAAGATTAGAGCCCTACGCGGATACGTTTTTCTGTGTCCGCATCCGCAGATTTTGTAAATTAAAAATCTTCATCCGCAAAAATATCTGCACAACCCGCACAACAACATTTGCTGTCAGTTTGGAAATAACTAAGATGTTTCGCCTTATTTGGCATATCGCTGCTCTAAAACACTACTGAAATTTTTTGGATTTTATCACATTACATATAACTGGATCCAGAAAAATATTTTTTATTTTCTATCTAATGGCGTACTGAGATTATATATATTAAAAAATAATGATGTTAATTACAATTATTCGACTCTCCCTCAAACCAAGTTTATATAAAATGTAAAACAGGAATATGTCAGAAACTTGGTTTTTTAAGATATCTCACAATAATTGTTTTAGAGAAGAGTTTAATTTATCACATTTATGGCCAATCAATAAAAAGAAAAGAGCTATAAGACCAGAAAATGCTAAAAACTAAGTTCTTAAAATCATCTTATTAAAAGATAAAAGTTTTATGGTGATATCAAATAATTTAAAATCTTTTCAGTATTTTTTTTAAATTTAATGATCTTCATAAATTTTTAAATGTTGCAAATTACCATGGTTAATTTTTACCAATATTTCCAAAAAAATGCCAAATAAGGCGAAACATTAATAATTATTTTTAAATTCATAAACTGGCAATAATTCCAAAGAAATTATTTTTTCTACGACTGTTATATAAAGTATAAAATATTTAACTATTTAAGTAAGCATAAAGTAGGTCTTAAGAGTCTAAAGACCTAAAAAGCAAAAATAAATAAAATATAAATAAAAAGCGTGCCGTAACGTGTCTTTATTTCACAGTAAATACAATCCAAAAGCCAGCGATTTATTTTGGGGTTCTAAACGCCTCTCATGAAAAGAGGTGTAAAAACCGAAGATTTAATGATCACGCGGATATTGGGGATAAGTGGATATGATATTTTATCCGCATCCGCTCGATTGAAATGATAATTTATCCGCATACGCAAAAAAATTGCAGATATTCGTGGATAATACGCGGATTTGCAGGCTTCTTGCTATGATCTGTCAGTTGCTTCAGGTGACGACAGCGTACTTACGGACAAGCTAATACTCTCTTTACAGCCCGTTACAATCAGTCTGCGTCTGTTCAAATTTCCAATAGATTTTTATCCTATTTATTTGTGTACATCCATGCAAGGTTTCTTTTGTTGAGTAAGCGTATACAATTTTATTTATTTAGTGTTTAATTTATTCTTTTTAGTATACTCTAGTTATTTAGATTGTTTGTGTTAGGCACAAATACCCAACGTTACTGTGTGCCAAAAAATTTAACTAACTAACTGACTTATAATCTTATTGCTAGTTTTTATAGTTTAGAAGTTATTGAAGGAAGTCTGTTATACACTTTTTTGTGACACATGGATTTGAACCGAGGGAGTCAGTATTGGAACGAAACTGAACATCTATTTAATAAAACGGAGACCGACTACATGATTAGGCCATTTAGGATACACATTTTATATTTGTACCAATAATTAAAATTTGTTTTTTTCCATGTTCCATTTGAAAAATGTATCCACAAGGTCCGGCCCTGTACTCCTGGTGACGAAATGTTGAACCAATTTCAATGAAATGTTTTATTTAAGAGTCCTATTTACTATAGAGTCCAGCACTTATTTTGATGCAAATCGTACAATAGCCGTTTGATAACCTGCATGAAGGGGTTTATATTGTTCTACCCGTGTCCACGAATCACTCACAGGGCATTACTATTTATCACTTAGTCCGCCAAACAATGAAAATAAATGATGGTCTTAATGACTATGAAGCTGAGTTGTATGCAGGTTAGGTCATTTCAAGGGATTTACACAATCATTTATATGCAGAGTAACTAGATATTGTTGATAGTTAGGGCAGTTGATTGTTAGAATTAAAGAATTTAATTGAATTTCTCATCGCGACCGACCATATGTAATTATATATAATGGAAGTTTATGAAGTTGATTTTCAATTTTGATTACGGTTAAATTGTTGGTTATGTTTGTATGATTGGCAGTATTGAATTATTAACGATGATTTTCAAAGAAGTATATATAGTCACATGTAGATTTCACGGAAATATTATTTATTGTAAATTAGGTTTTTTGTCAATTAGTTTAAATATGGTTTACATATTGTTTCCCAGAAGCTTGTCTTTTGTTTTATCGAAACCTGTTCGGTCCTTTAATCTTTATCTAGAATAGTTTTATCAAATTTCTACAAAAAATAAGTTAACGAGAAATTTCTAACAGAATTTTATAACAGATATTCGCAGAAAACAATTTGGATAATGTTCAAAAGCATACAGGTAGACTTACAATGTAAATTACTGAGTTATGTTCCGAGACAAAAAAAAAATACAATGAAGAGGCAAATGATATTACTTTTCTACCTAAATAAATACAAAAATAAGGATAGCTTTGGCTACACCAGCAGCTTCATCCGACAACTTAACCCTATTAATTTTTGAGCGAAATTTTAACAAAAAAATCAGCTGTGGCCACCACAGGACCGACCGCTTTCACAAAGTACTTGTTTAATTTATGCTGCTTTATCAAAACATTTCTCAAATAAAAGTTGTTAGTAATTACTTTTATAGCAACTTTAGTTAAATAATTTTTTTCGAAATATTTCTCTGTTGTTGACAGACCGACAGACATCATGCTCAAAATAGTCAAAACGCTATGCAGGGACCTCAATTCGTGGAGATCCATCGAAATGTCAAAATCGATATGATCACAATACCTCCCTTATATATGTTGGCGATCAGTAAAATTCATGTTGTGTGAATTTTCACACATTTCAGAATTTTGTAGGTATTTAATAAGTGTAAGAAGTCAACAGAATGCTGGATATCGAAGACAATATTTTTTCTATACTCACATCAAAATCAACAGTTCTTTGATAATCTTTTCTTTTTTTTTTCGTTATTTGAGTACTAAAAGTACTTGATTTTTCATTTGATTTTTTTAAACTAAATTTTAATAATTTGCGAAAATTCCGTCACAATAAAATTTTAATTATAAAATCTCAGCGATTTTTTCTGCATTTACTTCGCATCTAAGTCTTAATTAGAAATATATTGATAAATGACTTCATATTTTTTCAATTTCAGAAACGTATTTGTCACTGGTAACAATGTGTTATTTGATTTATAAATATTTCACTATTATAAATGATATTCGTCTTTGATACCTTAAAAGACGTATCACAGTAGGAACTCTGTTTACTGATCGAACTTCTTACACAGATGAACTCGATTATCACTGTTTTATATAATTGTTTATTATATTTTTAATTTCAAAAAAATACATACACTACCTTAGAAATGAACACAACAAATCCATAACATTACTAGCCATAATTTAGCCATGAATTGAAAATAATTCATTTTGTCAAACGCATAAAAATTGTAATATTTCTCATGAACGAAATCTGATGAAAAAATCGGCTCGTACGTTTCCGGTTTAGATCGATGAACATTAATCAGATTTTTTTCAGATTTTTAGTTTAATCTCTTTGCGATAAAAGTTGCGGGACAGTATTTTTTTTTAGTACATTTTTTGATAAAGCATACAGTAAATAATCTCTATAAAACTTCTTTCCATTCCTCAATCTACGTCTTAAGAGCTTTCTTTTCTTATCACAGAATAAATGTTATATAAAAAAAAAATTTTGTGACGACACACTAATCTGATCCAAGAATCTTATTGACCTATTCCAGTTCCCATCAATGTACATTATAGAGATTTTTTTCAGATTTTTAGGTCAACCCCATGGGAAATAGGGTGGGGGACAAAAGGACATTGGCGAAAATCCAATAAAAATAAATTAATTTTACAAAAAAAAAATGTGTTTATTTCTTCACGCATTAAGGAGTTTCATTAAATCAAATTTAAATTTAAATTAAATTAAATTTTAATTTTATTTCAAAATTTTTTTAAATATTGTTTTTTTTTTATTAAATACATATTTGATTATATTTATCACGAGATGTGTTTTTATGAACTTTTTAAAGTTTTCCTATATGTGGATCAAGGAGCTGTAAAAGTATGCCAAATTTCAACTTCCTATATGCAGCCGTTAGGCTACAATATCTACAGTACAGACAGACAAACACATGAGTGACGTTATAAGGATTTTTTGGTAATCATACCTACAAAATCCTAAAAACCATCTCTTACTGGTGATGGATGTTTAGTTGTCACTTGTTTTCTCATTAATTTAGTCAGAGCCTTATCTTTCCCCATTCGAATGCCACCCAAATGGTCATTACCATTTGGGCAACAGGAATTCGTTTTTCGGTCACCATAAAAACCATCAATCCATAAAAGTAAATATATGTTGTCGACCTCAGCAGTATGGATATGTAGTCTTAGATTCCGGGATAATACAAAGAATATACTCAGTATTGAAAAAATATGAATTATCCCCTAATCTAAGACTACAAATCCATAAAAAGTTTCACAATCTTCTAAAAGCATGCACTGCTTGTATATGATGCGTTACATTCCAAAACAGAAGGTATGCCTTGATAGGAACGTTTAGTTTTGTCATCAATATTTATTATTATTATAATAGTCCATACTGCAATCTAAATCTCGACAAAGCTCCACCTGACACTCTCCAGCATCCACGCGATGATTTATCTTCATTTTTCATCGATTGTTACGGTCTTAGGCAACTTTTTACTACTTTTTCGGTAGACTCTAATGCACGCTTTGAACCCAGAATCAATTAATTATTAATTGGAACCGATTAAATGACGTGGAAAACATTTTTTTTTTACTAACCAGATCTTAGAGAACCGACCAATACACCTCGTATGGTATGGCACTAATGTAAACAAAAATATTGAAACTGCGTGATTAAGAACTTCGTAATTCGATGGTTACCTATTGAGAAGTGACATTACCGTTGGCGGCGCTGTAATTCATGGCAAAATGGCTGAATTGTCTAGTATGCAGCTGTCAATATGCTAACAGGGAACAGGTTAATTTAAGCACAGTACATTTTTATTTTATGAAAATGTATCTATCGACGTTCTAACAAAAAATCAACACCAGAACATATGTAATAATTTCAAACAGTACTACAGTCGCGTAGTACAATATTTGACCATCAGACTGCGTATCCGAGCGTGTCAGTTCTCAATAGTCGGTTCACTTATTATATGCTATCGTAAGCTGGTTTTATATTGGCTGACTTGAATTTCATGAGTGAAACTTTTTCAAAAATAATTTGTAACTGAATTATATATTATTTATTCGCAGAAAATATTTTAGATTGGCTTTGTTTCATCCATATTTGTCCTTCCCTGAAATTCTTTACATAATTTTATAAACTTTTTAACTGAATTTTACATTGCATATTCGTAGAAAACAATTTAAAGTGTATACCAAACCTACAATCGGTTCCCATTATGACAAACTGACTAGTAATTTAGTGATATATTGGTCTTTGTTTCATTTAAAACTATATATACTCTTTGATCTTTTTAAATAATTTTGTTCAATTTCATATAATAAAATAGAACAAATTTATAAAGTAAATGACAAAAAAAAAAAAGTTCTGAATTATGAACAAAACCTATAATACAGTTTCTTTATGACATACTAACTGGTAGTTTAGTATTTCTATGTTGGCAAAGGTATAATCAGTTTAATTTTCTTATCATTGGCGATAAATATACACTGTCATTCGGGGCAGTATTGTCAGCTATGCCAATTTTTACCATATCTGACAGTTAAAAATTCTATATTATTACGTTAAATGCATATTCATAATTAATATTTTTATTAGCATCTTCGTGCAAATCCCTTTCCTAAAACTAAATAATTTCCAAACTAGTTACTGTATTTTAAAAAATGGTATAGTTCATCTTCAATACCGGAATTAAAACGTTAGTCTGATATATAGAAAATACTGCACAGACTACTCGATTGTAGAGATAAATAAACGCAAAAAAAAATAGGAAATAAACAAGAATATAAGATTAAAAAATATTTATTAAATACATTTGTTTAAAAAATATGAAATTTTCCGTTACAGTTAAAAACTAAAAGTCTACAGCAAAACATATCACAACTGGTATAGGTCAAGGGACAATTCTAGGTCCTTGTTTATACACCATTATTATTTCTGATGTTCCAAAAATCGCAGACACGTAACTAGCTGGAGACGATGCGGCAGTTTTTATTTCCTCATGGCGTATAGACATAATTGTTAACCGGCTTACGGAAAACTGAACGTATTTTCACCGAATGAAAAATAAAATTAAACCGCGTCAAAACGGAAATCATAATACCAAATACTGCCAAACTATCCTACTTTCTGTTCTTTTTAAGCGTATTTTACGTAGATGTCAATCTATGGTAGATGAAAACTGTATGTTCCGGGACAAAATAAATTTATTGTATAAAATTTGTTTCTTTTATTTACGAATGAAATAAAATAAAACTTTAAATTAAAAGTAATTTAAAATTTAAAAGCCCTCTCTTAACAGCAGCACCCAGATGAAATAATAAATATTTTCAACACATTTGCCGCACATTTTCCCTTTATTGTCATATAAAATCTAAAGCTAAACACTAACTTATGCCTCGATATTTTTACACCAATCTATAAACTTGACGGAAATAAATATTCCAAACAATTAAATAAACAAGATAAATATCATCCCCTGATAATAAAAACATCAGTAATAAACCTACCGTTCACGCTAATAGTTATTTTTATTCAGTTTCTTCGAATCACTAGCTTCATAATCCCAGTAAAACAGTTTCAATTGTCATCGGACAGTAAATTTTAACCCCTTGTAATAAAACTGTTAATAAAATTCTACTACACCATAAGTCAGTGTGTTATACTGATTATATAGTCTGAATTGTATGGTCCTCCATATAAATATTTATAGAAAATTACTCTGTAACCAAATTCTGACCCCCGTTCACATAAAATTCTTAATATGAATCTGTCAGTTATTCGCTAAAATTTTATTTCGTATCCACAGAAATAAAGTTGATTGCATTTCGATAGTAAATTTTACCCCTAGGGTGTAAAAATGTTATGTTAAATCTACCTATCAGTTACTATTATGGAGCCAGATAGGAAGAACTACACTGGACGCAGATATGAATGGTGGCTTATGTTTATTATCCTACTATCTTATATATAACTTTATATCGCACAAAATATATTGAAGGGATAAATCTATTACGATGTTTCTTTCAACATCTATTCTGATTCAACACATATCAGATTCAGGAGAGCATAAAAGAAAAATATGTATCGAATTTCGAATGTGAGAATTGATCAACAAAGGGAAGTTGGGGTACAGGATAGTTTTATACTTTCAAATATGCATATAGTGAATTCGACGATACATTTAGCAGAATTGGTTACAACTGAACAATCTGTATCCACCGAATTGCAATTGCAGGTGACCCCAGAGCTTGCGGATGGTTAAGAAAGGAGAGCTGGAATATCTTAGTTATGTTGTGAGTAATGTTATATATGTATATAGGTAATCTTGCCAAGAAAAGGTGAACGAGGGACTTGTAAGAATAAGTATTGCTTGGCTATCGAATTTGAGGAACTGATTTGGACATCCATTTACAGATCTTTTTCAAATTGCCGCGAGCAAATTGCCATAATGGGTGCGTTTTATTGTGCCAATTCTGGTTTCTGTTTAATAAGAATATGCGATTTGTTGGGACAATATTCTCATTTTATTCATTCTACTCATTCGATGATTTGAGGTCGAACGACTAGAATGAATACGTATGGTAGGGATGAAAAGTAATATTTGAATGCAGTTGTTTTCATTTAATTTTAAATATATTAGAATTAAAAATCTTGGTATTACTGCATCAAAATAATTTTCACTTTTAGGTATATTCTCATTTTGTGTCCTTAAATAAGTACCTATATAATTTTAATATAGTATTGCTAAATCTATTCTTATGTATAATTTAATTATTCGTTCTAAAACATTACGTTCTAGAATATTTACTTCAAATATAAAGTTTTCCACTTCTGCATTTATTATTTAGAATTTCGATTATCCATTTATTTAAGTGATATACGTTCGTTTCCACACGCAGCCAGAGTTTAGGATGGTCTACTACGCATCAATTCTAGTATTTCTAACCAGCCACCAACAAAACGCACCCATTGATAGTCACGTCAGATAGAAGAAAAAAGTATGTTTCCGAAACGTGGACCAGAATTAAATAAGATAAAAATACACTAGGTTGTTTTGAAAGCTCCCTTATTTTAATAGATACACAATCCATTCATATGGCAAGGGGGTAAGTTTGCTGCCGCACTAGCTGCCATCAAAGAGAAGACCCGCGACAAGTCGAGTCTCGGTGTTCATCAGTTACAGGATAATGCGCCAGTTCATATAGACACCGATTCCAAGATTGCTGTAAAGGTGTGTAGGTTCAAGGAGCTAGACCACCAAGCCCAGACCTGTCTTGGCTTATTTACTATTACCATTTTTCAAAACTCAAAAATATCTTCCAGGTAGGAAATATAACAGTGAAGAAAAGTTTAAAGGCATTTTGTAGACAAAACTGTGGACTATTTTTCTAAGAGTATTGAAATGTTAATTTAAAGATGTAATTTATTTATTACAGTACAAGGAGACTATAATGAAAATGACACCGTCGTTTTATTTATATCTCCTCTGGAACATGAGGCAGCAACATATTGCCACCAATCTCGTATATATAGATATTAAGCATTTACTTGCAAAACGTTTACATTATTTCACACCGATTCTCGCAAATTTGACCAAATTTAATATCTAGACAATTTAGCTCATATGTCAAAAATGCTCATGGATCTAGGAGAATTTTGAACTTAATTTCATTGTTATAAGACTCAATTCTTGGAACGAAAGTTTTTATCGATTTAAAAATATAAGTTAATTTCGTAAGAGCTTTTACAAAAGTTTAAGATGACTTACTACTTTTCAGATGTCAAAATAACTTGTGGATTGTATGTTGATGACTCACCTGAAAAAAAAAAGATTGTTATGAAAACTTACCAACATATTTAGAATTTAGATATTCACTACCTAACAAATTAATTTGTAATTCATATTATATATATATAAAATTTTCATAAAACTTTTATTATTCCTTCCTTATAGTAGTTGTATTCATAGTTTAGGATTTGATAATAATAATAATATTAATAGTAATAATAAACATAACCGCCAGTATAATACCTGCTACCTCTCTAATTTGCAGGGTATAGAAAGCAGTATCACTCGGGTCTCTTCGAAAAATACTGTTTCCATTCTTGTCTTTTATATTCTTCTGAAATGGGTTCTAACCGAAACAAAATACCGTTTACAACCGGTTTATCTACATAATATTATTAACAATTTAAAAATGAAAAATCATACAGGATAAAAAAAAAAAACACGGTAAGCTTTGGAAGAGAAGACAGGAATAAGGGGCACGTTGGATATAACCAAGCAACAAAAACTGTTGATTACTACCAATTTAGAAAGTTTAAATAATTTTTGTTGAACCATTTAGAACAAGAGTCGGCAACCTTTTTTATGTCGCTATTCACTTTTTTCGCTAAAACACATCGCAGTATACATCTTATTTTTAGAACAATACAAATAGGATACCAAATTTTGGTTCTGAAGTGAAAGTACTAGATAAAAAAAAGTCTCCTATAAATTACATAAATAACTTATATGCTTTCTGTCCGCTAACGTAACATATATTGTAGAGTTTTTTTTTTTTTTTATTAAATTGAGTTGAACTGAATTTTGAATCCCGTTTCCCAAACCAATTTAGCAAATAAAATTGAAATATACATTTCAGAATACCCTGAATATAAATTTTTATTTCAATAATTTCACAAAGTAATTTAAACCCCTGATGTTTGAAGCACGGATCATTTGAGCGGGACATGTAAAAACTGAGACGCAAATATTTCGAACCCCTGTATCCTGTTGGCGATATGTCCAGTCATTATCTGTCAGCGAGATGGAGAGATGTGAAAATTGTTGCATGCACAAAGTATCGCATGAATAGCGGATGTCAATGGTCATGATAGATTAGGGTAGATTTGTGCTTGGTCCGGTTTTTAAGATGGGGATTTTGAATTTCAAATAACTGCAATAATCCTCGACATTACATGACTAAAGACTCAATAAATAACAGACATTTTTCAGTCTGATGGCTTTTCAAAAATATTTTCAATTCTATACATTGTATAGTAGATTTTATTGTATGTAAAGAAGTATATGGGAAAATTATGTAATCGTAAAAATTATTGATAAGTATTGATTTCAATTCATATCATGAACTAGTTAAAAAAAACTAGTATAAACTTGAGATGTAGGTTTTTTTTTTTTATTTCCATCGAATAAATATAATGTTGTCAGTTGAGTATATTGAGATAATCCTCGAATTGAGCAAAACTAGTCAGCTGTAACTACAATAAAGACTATACTTAACTGACAACATTTTACAGATTTATTCAGTGGAATTAAAAAAAAAAACCTACTACTCCTATTA
The DNA here is from genome assembly GCA_963971575.1 of Liopterus haemorrhoidalis. Classification (NCBI taxonomy): domain Eukaryota; kingdom Metazoa; phylum Arthropoda; class Insecta; order Coleoptera; family Dytiscidae; genus Liopterus; species Liopterus haemorrhoidalis. Next base: position 130,960,583 of record OZ020611.1, read on the forward strand.
TACTAACCACCATAGTATAAACTTGTATAACAAAAAACCTAAAAAGGGTTCATGTTTTGTCTATCTGTCAGGTGGAGCGCTCATCAAACTGATATTACATATTATATGATAGAAGTTACTTGTTATAACTTCCAAATGACGCGTCATATGTTTAAAACTAATGCAAGTAAATTGTACAGCGCTCACTGAACTTGCAAATCACTTTCATCGTCAGATCTGTGTTACACACAAGTTTTGTAAAGTCTACAAAACAACGCATGCTTCATTTTTGTCAGTGTCATTTAGATGTTACTTTAGGTGCGTTCGACATAACTGTGTAGTGTTAACTCTGTGTCGTGCAAGCTTTTTGTCACGTGACCAATGTGCAGAGTGTGCAGGAAAGTCATGCCCTTTTCACACTAGATCTTTAAGACGATTGAACTTAAACTTCATCGATGTTTAATATCGGTTTGCTTTCACACTTGATGTTTAATTTGAAGAAGAAATCTCCATGTAAAGCTAGTATGTATTGCCAACATAATTTCATATCGTTTGAATTTATTCTGTCATTATTTTGTATATCGAGGTTAGGAGAAGTTTATTTTTTATATTTATTTAAATAATAACGCAAATAATCTTCTCATAACCTCGATATATAAAATGATAACAGCTGAACATAGATAAAAGAAGAGAAGCACAAATTCAAGGAGTATTTTTTTATAATGGGAATTAAGTTGGCAATGCGGGCGAAGTTTAAGACGCAGATCTCTGTCTTAAACATCGGTCGTGTTTAGACGAGGCCGTACGGTTTCACATTAGCGTTTAAAGATCCATTCACTTAAACATCCGATCTTAAAGATCTAGTGTGAAAAGGGTATCAAAGACGAACACTTTGTTCAGATTGTGCAGTTATTCAAACTATTATTCTAACCATTTTTTTTTTTTTTTTGTAAACAAGTGGATTATATGTGTGTGATTAAATCAAGTCTGTCTCCTGCTAATTGTTTTGTACGATAATATATAAATGGCGCATGAAGGTTTTGCGATGCTTTTAAGTAATATAAAAGAAATTTTATTTGATGAGGGAGACAATTCAGAAGAATTTTCCAAACCAGAAAATATTTTGGAAAAAGTGTTGGAATATGCAGAGAGTACTGTTCCAAACATGACTACAAATCAATTTAATGTACATTTTCGCTTGTACCCAGATTTTTTTATTTTTTTCATAAATGTCTTTTTGAGTGTATTTACATGTTCCATCATTAGGTTCATGTCTATACTACATATTTTGCAAATGCTGCAATCATAAACAATGATATCTTGATTGTTTTCACTCATATTGTTTTGTAGAAATAATAACTTTGTATTTTTACCGCGAAAATACCATTGCACAAACTGCCGCACGATCTGAACTTGTGACGATTGTGCAACACAAACTGCATTGCATAGTATATGCCGAACGATCTTCGTGCAGCACAAAGCACACAGAAACTTTATGATGAACGCTTCTTGTGTAAATTATGCAGAATGTGTGGATTATTAACTTATGCCGAATGCACCTTTTGTAACATTATGAGAGACGGAGGCGATTTTAATATTCATTTTGTTTCTCTAGTTGAGAAACAATAGTATGTATTTTATTTAAGTATATAAAGGAGGCTATATTCCACGAGGATGCAGTTTACCACCCGAGCCATAGGTGAGAGTTGTATTCAGCCGAGTGAAATATAGCCATTATATGCGACTCAAATGCAATATTTTATTAATTATAGTTTTATGATTAAAAAATTAATAAATTTAATTTAAAAACACAGATATTCTGAGTTTCAGTTGTCAAACTTCAGCTGATTATAATCTACAACAATGTTTAAAATACTTTAATTTATTTATTTTATCTATTCGAACTTATAAAGAATATTCTTGTTATAAAGATGGGCTGTGTGAGGCGCAAATAGCATCTTTGCTGAGTGCCAAACATTTTAAATAACTAATTTAATAAATAAAAATTTGATGTCTAAAAAAAAACGTTAATTTTTCGGGGTGAGCACGCTTGCGCATCATCTTTTTTACACTTGTGCATTTATTATTTGATGATCGTAGATAAATATATTTATATGATAATACTTGTGTAGCAGACTAATAAAAATAAACGTATTGCTAAAGAAGTTTTAGAAACATATAAGTTTTTAGGATTTTGTAGGTATGATCAAAAAACCCTTATACCGTCATTTTGTCGTCTGTCTGTATGTCTGTCTGTCTGTCTGTTCGGTAAAAATTGTAGCCAAATGGCTAAACCTAGAGAGTTGAAATTTGGCATGCTTATACAACTCTTTGACCCGCACATAGGAAAAATACTAAAACATCTAAAAAACATATCCCCCTAAAAATATAAACAAATATGTGCTCATCAAAAAAAAAATATATTTTTTTATAATTCTGAGTAGGGTATCAAATGAAAGCCCTTGGTACGTGGATTAACGATCAGATTTTTATTTTTGCAAAATAAATTATTTTCAAGCGATTTTTGCCAAAATTTTTTTGTCCCACACCCTGTAGCCCAGATGGTTTGAACTAAAAATCTGAAAAAATTCTAAGTAATGTACATTGTTGTGAACCGGAATAGTACAACAGGAATTTTTGATCAGATTACGTTTTTGGAAAAAACGCATTTTTTGTGATTTTTTGCTAATAATCACAAATAATAGTTACAAATAATAACTTTGCAACACGCTAAAATGGAACGTGTATGCTGGTGTAGTGGTTTTGACACTGGCGTTTCACCCAAGTAACTCGATCCAAAAGGGATCGAACCCTGCGAGAAGAGACAATATTATTTATTTTTTTTTTTTTTAATTTTTATATTGTTTAAATTATTTTTTCAAAATTCTAGTTATATTTTGGCAAATGTTTCATTTAATTTTAAAAAGCGTAAATTTAATAACCAGTGGAAATTGTTTAAATTATAATTTAATTCTGTTTCAATGTACACGAAATCAGAGGGGCGGAACTTATAACAACCATTGGAAGCCATAGGCGCAATTTTTTAAATTCTTAATGAACCTTGCTATATAAAAAAAAAAATACTGCGCATATTTAGAAACCTAAATAATGGTATTAGGCGTTCGAATTAAAATTAACAAAAAAAATATTTAAATATAAAATTTGCTTTGGCATCCCAAATAATCATCATTCACTTACTAAATACCTGCAAAATCCTGAAATGTGTGAAAATTCACACTTCACATCAATTTTTTTTTAGTTATACAATTATTTTTCAGTTATTTTTACTGAATAATTTTTGTGGTCTTTATTCAATAAGTATGAGCCATCGTAGGTACCTCTTATATGATAGATATTTACAAAATATCTTACAGTTTTGTAAGAATAAGGATAGACTATGTTAGCGTTATGATATAATCTTTTAAAATTGCTTATTACACCTCCCCCTAGTTATATTAATTATTATACATCTTATTAATTACTAACATTTTAAATCAGATGTTTTCTTCGTCTGAGGAGATTCAGGGAAATATTTGTCGTAGAAGAACTTCATGGTTGAAGTATCTCCGAGATTAGTATGGCGCACATCTTTAGATATATTCCGACCTGCTGTACCAAGACAGAATATCTATGATTGCCAACCTTCGAAAGGAGATGGCGTAGAACATGACGAAGGATAAGACAAAAACGTCGTATGTCGTAAAAGCTAAGTATCACATGAAAATATACAATGCCAATGGATAGAAAGAAGCATGATGAAGATAAAAGAGGATAGAATAAAAAAAAAAATTAAAAAGCACTAAGATAGCCACGATATGCATATAAAAATAATAAAATAAATAAATAAACAATAATTCCCAAAGCCTCGGTATAAAAGCAAAGAAGAAGGTAAGTTCTTTGTTTCCAGACCTCAATAATGCAAATTACAAAGTTTTTATTCGATGATTACGTATAAAAAATGATATAAACAAAGCCTCCCGTTCTGTTATTTAGCACATTTGTCTGCATACAAAACTGGCATTAACCAGTAGCCAAAAGCACTTTCAATCACCATAAAAATAATAATTCATATGCATCATTTGATCCAACAAAAAGTCGTGTCGATCAAACAAAGGCCAGTTGGGGTGATATCAGATATGACCAGTCATTATCTGTCAGCGAGATGTGGCAATGAGCGTATCTGTTGCCAATTGTTGCATGAATGGCACAGCATGTAATATAGACACAGGACATCAATCGGATTTGCCCCTGTCAGTTTAGGGAGAAGATAGGTATGTCGGAATGCTAGTTTGATGTTTGCTATTACTGTATCCGACACGAAGGTAATGCTGTTTGAATCCTTGTTGCTGTAGCTATAGGGTTATACCTATGCCTCAGTAAATGCAACCAATACTTGTGTATTCATATGGAAGCGTTTCCTATCATGCAGCGGGCAAATAGCAAGAACTGATTGCCAGTCGCTGTCACACTATCGAGCAATTTTATGTTGCTCTGATTCAGAAATGTTAACATTTTTAGATTTTCGTAAGTATGACCAACTCTTATACTGTCACTCGTGGGTCTGTATGTACGATACAAATTGTAGCCAAACGATTGGACCTGCAGAGTTAAAATTTGGTATGCATATATAATCTTTGACCCGCATATAGGAAAAACAGACAACACAGACTTTAAACACATCGTGCGAAAAATATAAACAAATATGTATTTAACGGATTTTAAATAAAATATGACAGTGTTAGAGTTTTTAATCATTTGTATTTGAGACTGATATAAGATGTTAACTGCTCGAAGATGTACCGATAACTGGACACCGTTTCTATAATACGGAACCATCATAAAAGACGGTTGCTAGCGAAAAGGTCGTAGGTCGTAGTGAACAGATGGTTTATTACCCCAAAATAATATCTTAAGTGAAAGTAAGCTACGTTCCTATTTGTAAAATATAAAGATTTGTAAAATAACTGAGATTGTAAAATAAATAAAACTGTAAAAACACTTTTGAAAATTTTAAACTCGTTAAGCCGCTGCACCTATATATTTTTGAGTATGAAATGAAAACACTTGTTACGTGGATAAAGTTATTCTGGAAAAAATCACGATTTACAAAATAATTTAAATAAAATATAAAAATGCAAAAAAAACTGAAAAAATAAAATAGTAATAGGAAGCGAACCCTAGTTTACTGTGTTACATAACGTATTAAATATTTTACATCGTCAACCAACAAATACAAAAAATACGTTAATTTAAACATAATCTGATCAAATATTCCTGTTGTACAATTCCGGTTCACATCAATGCTCATTACTTACAATTTTTTCAGATTTGTCACCCCCTCTGGCTTACAGGGGGACAAAAAAAATTTTGCACATTTCTGGCAAAAATCGGGCCAAAATAATTTATTTTGCAAAAATAAAATGTTGATCGTTAATCCACGTACTAAAGGCTTTCATTTGGTACCTTACTCAGAATTTAAAAAATATATATTTTTTTTTAGATGAGCCCATATTTGTTTATATTTTTAGGGTGATATGTTTTTTTAGATATTTTAGTATTTTTCCTATGTGCGGATCAAAGAATTGTATAAGCATGCCAAATTTCAACATTTTCGAACAGACCGACAGACAGACAGACAAACAGACAGACGACAAAATGACGGTATAAGGGTTTTTTGGTCATACCTACAAAACCCTAAAAAGGGAAAATGCCGATCTTAAATGCATATTAATTTTTAAATATGTCCCCAGCGGATATAGGTACTCTTGCCTAACTGTTTTCTGATGTGAAACTATTACCGAACCAATATTCTATTATCCTAATTATAACTTAATGTAACAGTACTCAAATTAAAAGCAGCATTCAAATGAAATTAACTGTATTAATGCATATTTTAAATTGCATATTTGTATTCGAAACACGCGCAAGGTTTCTATTTGTCGTGGTGAGTTGAATGCTGTACTTAAGCTTAATTAAGCCCGGAGATTCGTATTCAAATTTACTCTAGTATTCACCCCAAACACGCCCAGAGTTATTTGACCAACCTGCCATTGCTTGCGGGGTATCTGCAACCATACATGCATCATTTCACTTCAGCATGGAAAAACTACAGACGCGCAAATATTGTAACCCTCTGTGACGGGCGACTGTTGATATGCTTAGTCATTATCTGTCAACGATATTTAGACTGGGATAAATAATAAAGAATAATAAAGGGGTAATGGATGGTGATAATGTAAAGGGATTTCTGAATTTTAAAACATGGTTGCCACTCTAAAACATTTCAAAACGGAAGTTGCTTTAATATATATTATTTTGAACAGAATAAGTTTTAAATATTCAAACGAAGGAAGTACAGTTGGATGGAGTGACATAAGACAGTGCTTTTTAAATTCATGTCCCTTGTTTTAACTACCCTTTTTATTTTTTATTTTTATTTTTTTATATATTTATTTAATAATCTATTTATTGCTGATTCAACCTAATGAAATGTTATTCACGGCAAGTAAAAGAAACTAGCTTAATATCATGGAACAAACTTAGCTATCCTAATAATACTTAAAATATACGAGATGTGTAAATTAAGTAATCGGACTGATTATTTAATCTTCTTTTTTTTTATTCGAATAGAATTACAATTCAATATTGTCTCCCTCAAAATAACTTCCTTGGGAAGCCACACAGCACTGGAGATGGTTCTTCCAATCCTCATAGCAGTGCTGGAACTCAGATACTGGAATAGCTATCAACTTAGTCGATTTGAATGTTTTCGAGTGTCCCAAAATGAGGTCCCTTGAGGTTATTTTTCATTTTGGGAAGAGGAAAAAGTCACAATGACTCAAGTCAGGCAAATAAGGAAGCTAAGAAGCCACAGGAATGTTTTTACTGGCCAAAAAGTCGTTGTTGAAATTGCTGTGTGACAAGGCGCATGGTCTCTTCCTTTTGAAAATGCCTTAAACCACCAAAAAACCTGGGTCCTTGACAAACACTGTCTCCGTAGGCTTGCTGAAGTTTTGCAAAAGTTCTCGTTGCACTGTGCCCAACTCTGAAGTAAAACTTGATAGCACACCGTTGCTCGAAATGAATCTCACTAATTTTTAGAACCCACTAGAAAAAACTGTTTTACGAAAAAAATCGCTACGGACAACAAAATTATTCCTGCGAGTTCAAACTCGTACTGAAGGCGTATCACATGTTCACCTGCCGCCCCTCCAAGTCCCGCGTCCCAAATTTTGCCAGATCAAACGCTATGTTGCCAGTCCGGTTACTTAATTTACACACCTCGTAATTTGTAACGTAGCAGTTATGTTTGTTTAATGCAGTGCTCCGCAACCGGTGTGCCACGGCACACTGGTGTGCCTTGAGTCGATACAGGTGTAACGCGGTCAAATAAGACAATATTCATGATCATGCTTAAAGGGTCTTGACCAAGAACTTAGGGTTGCGCTGTCAAATATCGAGCCGAATATAAACTTTTGTGTTCATTGAAACAAGCGCAGGTATCACATTAATTAGGCATTATTTTATAATAGTTATTAAGATTGCATAAAAGTAAACATAGTATAGTTTTTATGTATGTTTACTTATCAAATAAAAAATGAAAATTTATTGTAAAATTTGTGTATTAAATTAATATTTATATATTTTGGAATTCTAGGAAGAACTTTGGTGTGTCGTAGGTGAGAAAAGGTTGCGGAGTACTGGTTTAATGTATAGTTTCTGGTTTCTGTACTAATATTTAATTCCATATTATGTGACACCACTACTGTTGTATATATCTTAAGGTAGGTGTTTTTTTCGTCTAAAGTGTATACCTTTTTGGCTAATGTTGTAGGTTATAGCACCTTCGCTATATTTTATATTGTTTATAAAATATTTTGTTACTTTTCTTATAAATGACTCAATAGTTGGTAATATTTATTTCCTGGTGAAGTTAATCGTTCCGTATGAACCATGGGGCGTTTACTGCTATTCTTAGAATTTTGTTTTGCAGCGTTTGAAGTTTGTGGATATTGGTTTTGGAGGTATTTCCCCAGATTTTGCAAGCGTATATGCCTAGTCGTCGAATTGATTTATAAAGTAGCAAGGTACATTTTACTTTGAGCTTCGATTTTTTGTTAATGAAGGGGAAGAGATGGTGTTGTCTTTGATGAGAAAGCTGAAGTTTTATTTTAATATGAGATATTGTTGGAAGTTAAATTAAATCAAATATTGTATTATTGTTATGGAATTTGTCAGATCTTTACGTCCACTAACCTCGTACTTTAGTCTCAAAAAGACCAATCACAGGTAGAGGAAAATGTAGTTAATACGCGCGACTGCATCCGGCGATATGCACTCGCGGAATTTATCCTAAATTCAGCATACGAAGGACAAGTACAATGTGGAAGGAATTAGTGAGTTGAAGAATACAGAATGTCAAATTGTAGGCAAGAATGTTCTCAATTACCTTCTAAAGCAGGTATTCAGGCCACCCTAAACACTGATTAGAACGACAAGCTTAACATTAAATCTGAACATAGGATTTCAAGTTCCAAGAAAAGATCCATGTATCGGTTTGCCAGGTCTTATCAAGCATTCACTAGGCGCAAACTTTAATAGTTGCAGAGTCACGTCATATCAGAGACTTATGAAGCTAATTAACGCAAGTACATCTCAAACCCAGGCGACATGCGGTTGTGGAAAATACCAAATCCAATGCACGTACCATTCGGAACGACCCAAAAAATACTATTTTTGCTTATATGCCAATTAGAGGGATAACAGATTTATAAGCATGAATTATATTTCCCTTCAAACGGAGACCTTGTGACCACCCAAAAGATCGATAAGTAGGACGACCAAATTAACGTTAAAGCTTGGATGCAGCTTGCTAATCTCGGACAAAGATGCATGTATTTATCACAAACAAGGAACGACAAAAAAGCTAAATATGAACAGCCCAAAGAACCATGTTAGTATAACAAGAGCAGTTTGTGAAAAGGATCATTCGACTTAAATAGCAATGAACCGGGCTGATAGCTAGCCTTGCTGGTAATATATGGACTGCGAAATTATTGGATATTGAGGCCTACGGACAAGTAAGAAATGCCCAACTCTATTACCGATGGAAGAGACCATATAGATACCATCCCGCACGGGCATAGCAGGCAATGAAACAGCAGCCAAAGAAACCACTAATCACGGAGCAGATAGATATACCTATACCAACTAGATATTTTAAAATACTTATCAAGGAAAACATAAAAAATAGTTGGAGTACACAATGGTCAGAATTGGGTGAAGCTAGAAACCACCTCCACCAGATAGGGTAGAACCAACAAATGCGATACATGACACACGACATTGACTGCTAAACACAATCTAGCAGAATGCCCAAAATATATCTGACAACGCACAGAAAACAAAATCATAGACCACTCAATAAAAGATATTCTAGGCAACAACACAGGAAAAATAAATAATGTCGTAGTCGTAACATATTTAAAAAACATAAATATATGCAATAAAATATTATTGTGGTATAATGCATTATACAATCTATTAGACCTTTGTTCTAAAATATATACTTACCTATATCAGATATAGGTAAGAATGACCCTATATCAGTATAGGGTCATTCTTCGGTGGTTAAAATAATGACTTTTTAAAAGAATTACTTTTCATTACGTCCACATCTCGTATAACCCTTCCACACTAACTTATTTACGGACATGACCAACTCTACATACTTCAATGTAACTTCTAAACTTTGAGGGTGTTAATGGTCACAGTAGCCGAAGCACCCCTTACAAACAATAATTAAAAAAGGCGAAGTCTGAATATGTTGTAAATACTCGTTGTGCTATAATTTAATAATACAAAAAGTTCCCTTTACTTTTGAAGAGACGTCCTATAATGATAAAGAAATCAGTACATCTCACTTTACTTATCTGTTAAACTGTCATGCGCTTCAAGTTTATAGCAGTGTAGAGTACATGACAGTGCATAATAAATATATTAGGAGCAACATTCAATTTATCTCCTTCACTACTATGAAAACACTTAGTCAAACTTTACACACCCTCAAGAAAATCATACTACTGATAACATTCTCTTTAGCCAATAGCCTAAAGCACTTCAAAGGACATATCAAACATCTAAAATTTTATGCCGAATCTCCTGCAAACACATAATAACCAGTCGAGTCCACCCCAATATGAGCAGCCTGACATCAGCATTCACTGTCCACATTATACGTGCGGTGCCATTCATGCAACAATTGGTAGCAGTTCTCTGTATCTCACTGACAGATAACGACTGGTCATATCTGATAACGCCCTACTGGGCTACCAGCATTTATTTGATCGACACTTCACGTATTGGAATTATATTGAAAACGAGGATGAAAATTCGATGTTTCCATTAAATATATTTATAACACGGTTAAAAAAATAGCGCGAAACAAATGCATTTTTGTTCACCTTAAGGTGAAATATAGGTGCACGATTTGTTTCGGTTGCCATTTTGATGTGGTGGTGATAATATATTTTACTACAGTGGTTTTATTATTATATATCATTCATTAAGACTTGAAAGTCTCTATGGCAAATAATGTTGGCCAAATTATCGAATCTTGTATCAATGCCGCGCTATTTCAATTATATTTTGTATGACTTTTTCGCACATTTCAACTAATATTCCAGTAACGATTTCACGAATATTTTGCTTTGTCTACTCAAATATTTGCGTTTGTTGACATAGATCTTGTGGAGCCTAATAAAATTACTCTGACAGTTAAATTCGGTAAATGTTCGGCATCAAATTACTGTCTAGAAGATTCATTATGTGATAAATAGTGTCGTCTTGTTGGAACCTTATGTTGACAAGACCGAATTCTTTAATTATGGTTGCGTAAAAGGCGAATCATGTAGCGGTAATGCTTGACATAGACTGTAACAACATTTCCTGTGGCATCCTCAAACAAAATATGACCCAGAAACACCTTCAGCCCATATACTACATCAGACAGTTACTATTGGTCTATCAGTATGTCTGTCATACTTCAATGGTGTTTTACCACTGCCGTACTGCATTCTTGTAATTCTATTAGGATCACCGTAACTGAAGAAGATATATTTTTACAATACCATTATAAATTTGCAGTGTGTGCTCTGTTCAACTATAGAATGCCAACTAACAGAAACACACTAAACTATAATGATAGCCAAAATACATCGTTCATCTATCTTTCGTAATTTTTGTTTTTTAATAAGAAAATGTCTCACTATGTTGCAGGCTCCAGGATCGTAGTCTTCTGTATCAATAAAATATTGCTAGAAGCATTATCTGTCTGCTGTTCTTATAATAATACACCCGATCCACACATATACAATGGAAACAAAGGTCAAAACAAAGAAATCCAAGCAAAAAATAAGAACTGCATAAATGAAAATACTGAGCTCCATACTAGCTCCAAACCAACAAGTATTTTAGGGAAAACATGGAATGTGAAAGATGTAGTGAAATGGACTAAGATAAGCAAACGGGAATGGAATTATGATGTGGAAAGAATTGGAGAAGGAAGTCTTGCCCGAATCTGTAAGGAAGACAACCAAGAGGTAAAAGATCACCTGTGTAACCAAGAGGGTAAGAACCACCTGGATGACCGTTTAAGGCTCAAAGCTAGTTTTCATCGTCAAAAGAAAAATAGGACGAAAAAGAGTTATCTTTCGCCCACCTTCAGACCATTAGGCTTTACATGGGAAAAAACAAATAAATTAGAATTCTACTTCATTGTATACTTATACCGTATCAAATCTGATTTATAATTTTAACTAAACTATACTTCACAACGCATTTACAGTTCACGAGAATTTAGATACCGATCGATCGATTAAGAACTGATAAACAAATATATAACTATTTCATACAATTCTGTGACCTAGACAACAAAGCGTCATTGACGAAATAGCACAGATAATGAATCATATACAAGGGCAAGAAAGACAGGAAAGTATTAAAGAATCCAGATACAACAATATGTATGCCAAAATTTAGACAACGAAAATACCGAAGTACCTAATGGAAAAAGGAAATAGATATAAGAAACGGACGGCAGCAAGATTTAGATGTGGAAACGAGGAGAGAGACAACCAATTCTGGAGAGAAGATGAAGAAAGAGTATGCATAATGTGTCGAGACAAAGCGAAACCATAGAGCACCTACTCCACAATTGTGACAAAGTCCGACCCAGAGGAAGAACACGAGAAGAAGTTTTAAAAGACACAGGATCAGGGTGGACATGGATGAATGAAATTTCACAGAGAAGAACCTTCATTCAACAGATTCAAGACACAGCGGCGGAAAAAAGTAGAAAGAAATTAAATGAAAATGTAGCAAAATATAGTGTAATGTATTAAAAAAAATGTAGAATTCAAGCCGAAAGGCAGAATTTAATAAATTTATTATTATATATATTATTTCATACAATTCTGTGTAAACTATCAATAGTACTATTAGTAAAAACTATTTTAAAAAATTTATTTAAACTATTTGTACCAACGTATGTCAGTTGTTTTTATCTTCGTTTGGTATCAAAGTGATACTATTTCTCAATTTCCGAACAATTGACATACCTTAATTTCGATAACCTTAGTCTTCCAATTTACCAATTGACCAATTTACAGTCTGTATAATAAGACATACTTGCTTATAACTCAGGACCAGGCATGTGCACAAATAATAAACAGGTTCAAACATGATCAGAACATCAAAACCTAATACGCCTGATAATAAAAATTGTTTAGTTAGTGTTTTGTCTTTCAGTAGTGCGGATATGTAATAATGAGTGCTATTTATGCAAAACGTTTTGAAGCTGTATTTTTATGTACCCACCCAAAAGGGCCAAAAATGTCCTTTTCAAGTGCAGCAAAATATATGCAAGTCAGTAGACTTTGTGAAATATTGGGTGAAACGTTATAAAATTAATAAAAGTGTTGACGATTTACCTAATCGTGGATTAAAAAAAGTGACTACTAAAAAACAAGATAAAGTGATTTTTAACGTTTTTAAAAATAATCCTATATTATCTTTACGTAAATATCGGGCCATTTTGTTAAAAAAGAACATTAAGTTAAGTCTAAAGACCCTGAAAAGTCGTTTAATTGAAAATGATATTAAATTCAGGAGCACCAAACAAAACCATTGTTATCGGTGAAACATGCCGAAAAACGACTCGCTTGGGCCAAGAAAAATTTAGACCGTGATTGGAGTGATGTGGTTTTCACTGATGAATCTAGTTTTTACATGAAATATAAGCTTCGAACAATAAAAGTTCAAAATTTGGATCAGCTAACTGGTCAAATACGGCAGATATGGAGATCACTGCCAAAATCGCATGCCGTAAAAGCTGGTAGAAAGTATACTGAAAAGATGCCAAGCAATAATTGATAATAATGATGATTGGATCAATTATTAGATAGTAGCGTAATAATATTTACAGTAAATTTTTAAATTATTTTTAGTTTTTCCTTTTCTCTCTTATAGTTCGCTGAAAATCAACAAGGACGTCTTATTATACAGGCTGTAGTATCGGCGAAGGAACATGTTAATTTTCCATAAGACTTCACTTGAAACTGTAGCAAAATGAGTTAAACATTTGCCCAACTTTAAAAAATATATCAACCTACGCTTCTACGTACGGGTTTTCAAATAAAAACATTAACACGAGAAATAATTCTGTTGTGTTGACATGTCCTAATTAACATTAATCGTAAAAAAGTATCCTTCAACAAATTTCATCAAATAAAACATTAAAATATCTCAGCGAATATAAATAAACAAGAACAATGTTTTCATTTACATTTTTACCGCTAAATAATACAATTTTTTTATCGAAATAAAAACATTACTATTATTTATTACACATATTATACATATTATTTATACTTTTTACACATTATCTGTTGTTTACTGTGATAATATATGTTTTTTTCTCACTCTCACTTGTTGCGCATGCGTCTTTTGTTTACACACAGTCGCCTTGTTTTTGTGATAATTTAATCATGTCACGACCTCGCTACATCATTTAAAAGGATGCATTAATATGATAATAGATGACTGACTATTTTGTTTTATTTTCCTTCTTTGTTTATTTTTTCAAACCGAACATAAACGAATCATAAAAATAATGTAAACATTCGAATGTAATAGCATGAAATTTATATGGTTACTTTAACTTGTATTTTATTGTTTTTGAATGTTTTCATAAATTTTACTGGCTATAATTTAAATAAATGCATTAAATTTGTAATAGCATACACTTTGTATAATCAAATTTTTTAAGCGTAAGTTATAAAAAATTAAACTCTGTTTTATAAGTATGTTATATCGACTAGATAGAGCATGCAAACGATATTACAAAGCGTTAAAAAGGACCTTATTTGGTAAATATAGCGTATGATTGAAAACAAATTTCTTCAGAGTACACCAAGAAAAAATCACGTACGTCCTTGGAACGTTAGAAATACGTACTTACATAACCTTTGACACTACATAGCTATTGAGTAAATTTTAATTTTGCTTTAAACAGTTAGTGTTTTTCAAAAGTAAATATTGTTTAATTATTTATTCATTTATTCTTTTATAAAACAGCAAGCAGAAATGGACACAAACACTCAAATGAACAATAACTGTCAAAAATGAGAGTAGTAAACAGATTTTATGTTTGTTGTGCTCGATTATCTCCAACATGACATATTGCTGTGTCTCTCTTCCATGGCTTACATTTTTTTTTTTTTATTCACCGATATATAGATCACTACCAAATATTGGAGATGGAGTGACGATGGGTTGCCCGATACTCTCAGAAAGAATCGTGTTATTATCGCTAGGAAAATTCTGAAGTGGAACCCTCAAGGCAAATGGAAGGAAGGACGCTATAAAACTACCTGCAGCGCACCATGTTAATGGAAGCAGAGAATGATAAGTGAGAAATTAAGAAAATGGCAACAAACAGGATGACATGGAGGTATTTTGTTGTGGCCCTATACTCCTTGTATGCGCCAAGAAAACATATATGCACTCGCAACACTTTATTTAACCAATATTTTTAAACGTAAGTTATAAACATTTCATTTCATTTCACATTTCATTTTTTAATTGTTTTTTAAATAGTTCTGAAATTGGTTCTTTGGTAGAAATTGGCAATGAATTCATAAACTTTATAGAGTAATAGTTAATACTAATATAAGGGTATATATTTGAATTATTACATATGTTATAGTTGTGCTTCTTTTTTGTTTTCATTACAAGAGGGAAGTGTATCAAGGTTTTTATGGGCATATATTAAACAGTGATAAATAATATGGTAGTATGATGATTCTAAATTCTTTAAAGAGTGATCTACAGTCAATACTAATATGCACTCCCCATCACTCTTATTGCACGTCGTAGTAGTCTAAAAACTATTTCAGCAGAGCTTAGTGTCCCCATGCTAAAAGAACGTATGCTATTTAGGACTGAAATAACGAAAAATAAGTCATTAATAACACATTCCTTGTAACAGATTTTTGCAGGTTTTGTAGAAGATGAACATTTTTTCACAATTTAACACTCATATTGGCAACGTGATAATCCCATCAATATAGTGACCCTTAAAAAAACAACGCAATCTAGATTATTATTATTATTATTATTTATTTATTTTTTTCCAAGTAAATTTTGCGTTTACTCCTCATTCAGTGATAATTTACTTGATAGATACATCGTGCTTTATATAAATGATCTTTTGCAACATATTGCAAGTGTTCTAGTGACAATTATTTGGTTGTGTTGTATCGTCGGCATGTAAAATAGATTCAGTCTCAATGGTAAAAGGGAAATCGTTAAAGTAAATTAAAAATAGTAATGGACCTAAAACTGAACCTTGCGGTACTTCATACCTCAGTTGGAGCGAGTCTGACTTAGAATTATTTATACAAACAAACTATTCCGTATTAGTTAGGCATGATTCCATAAGAAAACAGCTACTATGATTGAACAATACATATCAAGTTTAGCAAGTAATATACCATGAGATATATAGTAAAACCTTGCTAAAATTTAAGAAAGCAGCCAAGGAAAATTCTTTAGTTTCAAAACATTTAGATATTTCATAATAATTAAAAATTTCATGGAACCCCAAAAAATCTTGATCCATTAAAGAGTAATTGAAAAACTTTTATTTAAGACGAATGAGGAGGTAATGGAAACGATGCAAATTTGACTTCACAGGCAATCAAAAAAAATGTCTCAATCGATTATTCACAAGTTGTGCGAGTATTAAAGCAAAGGCATTATTTTGAAAAATAAAATTTATTTCATTAATTTTGTGTTTTTATTGTCGTTGCTGTATAAGAAGAGTCCAGGTCAAATCTATACTCCCCTCGTACATATAAAGGTTTAACTAATTATATGTGTTGACTAATAGCAGTTATAGCATAACCCATAAAAAAAAAAAAAAAAAAATGGGGACAAAAATACATTAAAAGTAACATAAAAATATAATAAAGAAATTTTTCCTATTAGCATTACATTTAAAACTGATTACTTGATTACATATGTTAATGTAAATTTAATTTATCTTTCAAACATTACCATATAATAAAGGAGAATAAAAGGTTAATTTAAAAAATTAAAAATAAAAACAATGGAAAATAAAAGACCATAAACGACTATTTTAATTACAGGAACATAATCACTCAGCTCCTTTTACAGAAAAATAGAAACGCAAGAAAAAATTCACAGGCAATAAAAGAAAATTGCATTATGGCATATTTATCAACAAATCTATTATAATAAATAAAGGAAAGGACAAAAACAAAAGAATTTCACAAACAGTAATAAAAGAAAATCGTGTAAATTAATCCATATAAACGTGAACAAAACAACCTTTATCACTGGCAATCATTGTACACGATATTGTTGAAGATTTATCGAAACAATCTAAGTAATTTGCGGTCATTAAGTTAATGTCACTACCCCTATATCCAGTATTAACCCTAAGGCACTATTCGCTATATACAGTGTGCGCAGAATGAAACGCGCTATACTCCTCACAAAGGAAAATCGATATCATCAGCTGCGTTCATGTAAACAAAAGAAACGTGACAAACACTACGGAAACAAAGGACAGTCGAATGACGCGTGCCAACTAATGATTCTGACAAATCTAAAAGATGAAAACAATTACACTAGTATGCTCTGGAACAAAAGTAAGTGTTAACGTACGTTTGTCTTTCTATTGTTTGCGGTCGGGCCGTATCTTGTTCAGCTGTTCGTATCAATGTTTGCTCTTGCTCGGGCTCGGATACGACACAAATTTCGGTGTAATTGACAGGTTTAAGTAATTTGCGAACATTTAAGGGCCGTATGTTTGTCTTTTGATGGCAAGTAATTGGTGGATCATGCATTTAAAATTGTTTGATTTAGATTTGCCTGCGGCTTCGTTTTCTTTTTAATTACTGATCTGTAATGGAACAAGGGTGGATGGATGAAGACATTCTGGTTACATATAAATAGTTCACAGATAAATAAATGTTTCCTAAATTGTGTTTCACTGAATCCTAAAGTGGGAAACAGAATGCAACGAGTTTGACGGCGCGTTGACGCCGTTCGGACCCCGCGATCTGTCAGAGGAAAGTTAAAACCAAGCTGTCGTACGCAAGTGCACAGAATGGACAGCGTTCGAACGCCGTTGATACTGAATGTTCGTCAACTTCCAACTTTTGACGCCGTTGAACGTTGACGCAGAACACCTAACCTCAGTTTTTACTGAATGGTAAAGTGTTTGTATGTATAAATAACTTGCATACAACATAAATAACATCACACACAAGTCTTCATCATCCATTATACTTTTAATAAAAGAAAGCGCATGTATAAACACAGATATAGGTTGTCAAGTGACACTTGACGGCGTTAAAAATTATTGCATTGTGTGCAGGCGAAAATTCTCAACGGCGCTAACGCAACGCTGTCGCCAATGACGGCGCGTTGACGGCGTAGCGCGCTGTGCATTCTGTTCCAGGCTTAAGATGCCGTGCACTGGAAGTATGATTTCCACCAGAAAATACAAATAAAAATTGATGTAAAGTGTGCATTTTCACACATGTCAGTCTCAATAGATTTCAGTCAGGGTGCTGCGAACTCCGTAGAATAAATGCTGGTATAATACAGAAAAGTGACGGTAGGAAGCTTTGAATTTTTCATATTTTATATCAAGGTGCCGTCACCTAAAAATATGTGACAACCACTCATCTAGCAAGAGACTACATTTTTTTTATCACATTTTTGACAGTTACGACAAAATCTTTTCTACTTCTTTGGATTAATCTGCGCTTGTAAATTTAAGTAATAAGACCTTCCATTTAGTTCTACCATTTCGGTTCACGTTAACGTGCATTATTCTGATTTTTTGGGATAAAAGATTTAAGAAAATATTACAGAAAAAAAAGTGTGTCGGAATGATATTTAAAAATTACTTAATTGAGCACCTTAGTCTACGCCAGTGATAGCGAACCAATGTCCCGCGAGTCATACAGTGACCCGTATTTCAAATTGCCCGTATAAAAAAAGATCTTTGTAGTTCTGAATATGCTAAAGAGAGATTCTAAGATAACTAAGGTTGAGTCTATGCGAGCGCATTCGCGAAACGGGTTAGGAAAATAGACAAATATGATAATATTGAGTTGGAATTCAACTATTACCTGTTATAATATACACGTCAAATACAAGGCCGCTAGCCCAGGTATAGTTAACGAGGTAGCATAAGGTTCCACACAAATTTAGATCTGACTTTTATTGACGCATTATATATTTTACCCACGATTTGAATCTACAAAATTTCAAATTCAATTTTGAGCCGTCTAGGAAAAAAGTTGTGCCATCGCTGGTCTACGCTTTATAAGTTTTAATTGATACCACAAATTAATTTTTTAAAATTAGTTTTTTCAACCATACAAAATACGGTTGTATTATTCAAGCAGACTGTGTACTAAATAATTTTGTAATGTTTGTCATATTTTTTTCAATTCAAAGACACTATTAAACTAAACAATAATATCTATACACGTTGCAATCATCATAACTAGAGATGGGAATTTCGGCTCAGTTTGCGGAACCGGATCAGTGGAGGTCGTTCAGTTTGTTGAGCCGGTTCATTGATCCGGCTCAGTGATCCGGTTAAGTAAACATGTCTCCGAAACACAGGACGGTCGTTAGTTCGTAGGTAGAAAGTCGCTTAGAGCCGGTTCTTGTAATATATAAACTGTAAATATGATCCCGAGACACAGGTCGGTCGGTTGTTCGGTCGTAGGTAGAACGTCGTTTACACCCGGCTCTTGCTTAGAGCCGATTCTTGCAATATATGAACTGTAAACATGATCCCGAGACGCAGGTCGGTCGGTCATTCGGTCGTAGGTAGAATGTCGCTTAGAACCGACTCTTGCTCAGAGCCGGTTCTTGTAAACATGATCCCGAGACACAGGTCGGTCGGTCGTTCGGTAGAACGTCGCTTAGAGCTTAGAGGTAGAACGTCGCTTAGAGCCGACTCTTGGTTAGCGCCCGTTCTTTTAAACATGATCCCGAGACACAGGTCAGTCAGTTGCCGGTCGTCCGGTCGTAGGTAGAACGTCGCTTAGCCCCGACTCTTATCTAACATTTTTGAAACAAGCAATTCACTTTATGTAGCTACTGTATTTTAAACCAGATGTGTTAAGTTTGTATGGCGATGTTTATTGCCCTTATAAATCGGACATCTGGGATTTGGGCAATATTTTTAATATTTTTATATAGTATGGTTGTAAGAAAATACAGACTAACCCTATTAGTTTCAAATAAAGTGCCCTACAAATTGATGACAAAATACACTTTATGATAATACATTACAAGCCAAGTTCTCGCGAAGTTCAACATGACATCGATCCAGATCCGGATCACTCCGGTCACTGTTCACAATCGCCCGACCAATCGTATCCTTGAAACTTGAAACTATACAGTGAGCCGTGAGCCGGCTCATTTCAATTTGGTGAACCGTGTCACTTCGGTCAGTGTACTGAGCCGGCTCAGCGAGCCGGTTCGTTCATGAACGACCCATCTCTAATCATAACAATAATAAATAAAAAAATCCTGGACTCATTAAATATTCGGGCCCACAAGGCCTTTAAGTAAAAACTGCCGTAAGCGCCAAAGTATTTAGAAACCCGAGCCTAGGTCTACAGGGTTTTAAGCGTTTGCAAGTATTGAAGCTGATTAAGGCTATTAAGGCTTCAGGACGCAGTGGGCACTGAAAACCAAATACAAGGTTTCATGGCAGTTAACGGGTTAAACCATGAATTTTAAATGAAACATCGTCTAACATGGCATTTTTCACAATTCATTATATATATTTATTTTACGAATTTTTATGTTTCAGTTCCAGGATAATAAAATTAGGACCAATTATAGTATGTCATAAATCACACCCGTTTAATAAAACACAAATAAAAACACTAGACGCGAAGTGAGTTGACATTTATATTTCTTTGTCTGTCCTCAATCTAATTTATGTTTTGCAATTGACAGTCCGAAGTACTTCGTCCAACTTTGACAAGATTCAGAACCCTCGATGGTAGGCTATCAGTTTCGGTTTGTCAAATTTGCATCAAAATGCGAAGACAATTCAAAGCAGATAGAGAGTTGAATTTAAATTTTTATTGAAATTTCTGTAAGCGTAATGGTTTTGTGAAGATTTTTGTTCCGGCTTCTTATCTTCTCAATGCGGTAGATGAACTGTAAAAGTAGATTGACTCTTGTTGAATAGATATTTTTTAAAAAGATTATATGTAAATTAAATGAGCAGATGCACAGATTTCGTTGAAGGAAAATGGTACAGATAGAACGAAAATCGGGGGAAATATTCATGGTGATATGATGAATATTTTATACACATTAATACTGTTCTTTTCATCAGAGATTTATAACAAAATATGACATTGATTCTGCAATAATGGAATTGTATTCAATGTATTCCATTACGTTTTTCTTGGTCCTATTGCACAAGATAATTATACATTATCATATCACAGGAAAAAGAGGCTGAATAAATAAAAAAATACCGTATATAAAAACTGACATTTATTCTTGATTTTGCGATTCTGTATCAATATGAAAATGTCCAAAAATGATGATGTGAATTTTTAAAACCAGCCCAAACTCCGTTAATACGTTGACTGTTAAGTACGATAAAGCTAACTAGAACGGTCTATAACTAATTATAAACGATATATCGACAATCTGGAAAAGAACTGCAGAAAGCTTGGGAAAGTTGGAGGACTATGTTAAAGGAGGCAAAGGCTCATCAAGGACTGTAGGACCAGAAATATATGGTTCTTTTACATTTGTCATTTTACCTTACAAACTACAAAAGTCGTGAACCTACCAGCTCTTACCAAAAGGTTTCTCAGGAGATCATAAATATTAAATCACATTTATAAATGCATTTAGTGTCGCCAAAAAGTGGACACAACTACAAATTATTACAATTTGTTTCACCAATATTTGGTGACGAAGCCCACAGTAAAAAACCACGTCAACAAATATCGGTGATGCTGTTTCGTTCATGACGCACTTCTGCTTTCGTTATAACTATCAATTTCCTCAGCAACAGTTTCAAAACTATTATCCAAATTAAAAGTCAATCAAAAATCAATTAATTTTATTTCTGAATAGAACACATGTAGCAAATTTATAATAGAGCACTTCGCAGTTCAACAAGTGTTACTGTGAAAATATCTTATTAAAAGTCTGAGTTTAACGGTGAGTTTACTTGCGTTTAACTCATCATGGCTAATCATGAAATATTAAACACAGTTCGACTTCACTGGTAATGTAAACCCAAAAATTATACATCAACGACTTCTATACCAACTCAAACTGATTGTTTAGTATGATATATGGGCTACAGGTGTTATTGGGCGATATAATTTCCGTACATAATCCGTCACTTTATGTAACCACAAATCAATTCGTTCATGTCTTGTTGGAACAGGTGGTTTCAAAAAGATGGCACTACTTGTCCTACAGCTAGTATTACAATACATCTTCTGCGAGAAATGTTTAAAATGTTGCAAAAATCACTGGATAACCGCGCCATATTTCCGTTAAAGGAGCAGCTAAAGGAGAATATTTGCGACGTCCTTGCTAGAATAAGTTTGTAAATGAATCATATCTTATATGAGGGAATAAGTGAGGTGACCGTACGCAGTAAGGAGGGGGGCGGAGGGGGCGACGGCCCTGGGCGCACTAAGGAGAGGGGCGCTGACGGGCTTGACTAAGGGGCGCCATTACGAAATCGAGGACCGTGGACCTTTTTTTTTTGCTCGTCAATTGGATTTTGGGAGGTGAGGACCTTTTTATTTGCCAAGGGCGCCAAAACACGACTCTGCCCCTAGCGCAAGTTTTCCTTACTGCGGCTCTGACCATACGTCTCGAATTTACCGGGACAGTCCAGAATTTCCGCTTGCGTCCCGAACTTTTTCAGAGGCAAAATTTGTCCCGAATTTTAGAAAAGGTACTTATTTTCAATAACTATGAAGTTATATGTGCGGATTTTTATAAAATGCTTCAAAGCAAAAAAGACTTCCTCAAAAAGATTCATAGATCGAAAAATTATAAAAAATTTCTACTCAGTAATTTTAATGAATACATTTTGAATTCATTTAAAAAAATACTGTGATTTTGATTTTTTTTTATTTATTATAAATTATAATTATTTATTGTATATAATTTGTATTAAAAAAGTTTAGTAAACAATTATATTTCAATAATTAACAACCACCACCGGGGGTGGTTGTAAATTATTAGAACTACGGGGCTTATAGAGGGGGGCTCTATAAGCCCCGTCCAGAATTTTTAACTAAAAAATATGGTCACCTTAGAATAAGTCATGCAAAATATGCCTGAAAGCGCGCGGTATTGTATCGCGACTAGAGGTGATCATTTGACAGACATTATATCTATTCCATACTTATTTCAGATTCTATAAAAGAATAACTTCGTTAACTTATTTTTTTACCCACTTGTTAAAAATTGTTAAAAATCAAATTATATAAACTAATTGTTATCTCAGAGATAGAAACTGGGAATGACGATGGGTACCCGCTACCCGACCCATTAAGGTTGTAGCCCATTATCCTTACCCATTATCCGTTAAGTATTAACGGGTAGTGGAAATCAACGAGTAATTGTGAGGAATTTGGAGAATTTCCGTTTATCTACAATCTATCTATTTTGTTGTAAAAATATTTTCCAGCCTTTCTCATGATTGGAAAAATGAAAAGTTAAAACGAGTCTCAGGTGGCGATTTGGCCATCTTCAATTAACGGGCTGGGAGTAATTAATAGGAATAGCGGGTAATTAACGGGTAGTGGGTAATTAATGGGTAGCGGGTATTAACCGGATATTGGTATTGGGAACCCGGTTCCAGAAATTTTGAATCCTCGTCATTCTAAATACAAACAGCAACTGAATGCAGGGATGTATATATCAATGAATGAACAGTTTGTAGTAATAACACAGTAATTACAAAAACAAATTATTAAGAAATAATCGTTTTTAAGGTTTCATTGGGAAATGTTGCCGTAGCCAATACACTAGACTGGTCAACCTAATGATTCTTATTTTCCATCAATGAATGGCATTAGTTAAAGCTCAGTAAGCTTCCATTGAAGCTACCTAATCGTTTATGAAATAATGTCAGTGATTTTTAAAAGGTTAAATAAGTTCATAATGTGGTTAACCATTTATCAGATATAAGGAAACATGGATAAAATAATACAGCGAAGAGAAAACAAAAAATATTTACAATAGATAAAGCATGTTAAATATGATAATAGACCTGATAAATACTGTACAAAAATACATTATCATATTATTTTTTCAGTGATTGAGTAGGCGCTTCCGCTAAATTTCTTTAAATATATTCAAGGAATTTCATCATTTTTATCAAAACCGTTAGTTAACAAAAATATAACAATGTATTGCTCGTAAATAAATAATTTCATAATTCACGATTTATAAACAATACTGTAACAATTTAAAAAATATGATATAGCAAGAGACGAAGCTCAAAAAGTCAAACTTAATGTCAATAATGAAAATAAATTAAATATATCATTAGACTAAACTAGATTAGAAATTAAACCATCTGGGGTATCAAGTTTTTAGTGTATGCAGATGACCTGAGTATTGTTAAGCATAGCTTGTGAAATAGGTACGTTTTGTAAGCCTAAGGTGTATTTGTAAGCCGCTTAGCACAGTTGGCACGTCCACACTATGAGCGTCGGCGCGGCTGTCTTTGATCCAGATCGGCATCAGTTGGTTTGCAACTGGCATGCCACGCGGCTTTAGCGACAAGTACGGACTTGTTGATAGGTTTTAGGTAATCGATTGCTTAGTTCATGCTTAGTTCTGATTGGTCGTTTCACGTGTATGATTTGAAATTTGTTGAATTTTGTTCGCTTGTTTATTTGAGATTACTAGATTTTTATATATTTGGAGTTGATAACTTATAGCCTGTTTCTTTGGTTTAAGCGGAACTAGATTTTGAATTCTAGTAGCTTTTACCGATAGCCTTTGATCAGTTTATTTAGCAAAAGGCCACTTCAAACCTTAAAAAAGAGCTCATGACACCTTAGGAAAATGAAAATTCCAATTAGTTCTGTATCGAAGTTTCTGACAAAAAAAAAAAAAAAATGCATCAAATGATAAGTAACACATAATTTGTTCCAGTTTAAATTTTTCAGAATCTGGTCACCTTAATTTTAGTAGTTTTATTTTCCTATAACAAAACCAGGAAATAGTCTATAATATATTTAACATAAAATAAATATGTCACATTAATTTAGTTAAGGCTACGTATAACCCCCAGGGATTATAAGTTTCTTATACAAAACTAACAATCTGAAATAAAATTAGTAACAATCAAATTTTATCTATCTAATAGGATATTTTTAATTTTAGAAATAATTGTTGTAAAAATGTTACCGCTCAATAACTTAATAATAGATATCACAAAAATGTTATGTCATTTTTTAAATATATTTGTGGGTTTGAAATAACTTTGATATTTATAATAATAATAATAATACTTTATTAACAGCCTTGCGGCCAATAGAAAGACAAATATGTACAAATGAAACAAACAAAATAAACTATACGAAAAAAAAAATTAACATAAATAAAGAACATATAAAGAGTTTGAAATTGTCCTCAATAATACATACAATTATTACATTATTAGAAATAACGTTTTAATACATTATTGTAAAATAATGTAGTATATTGTAAAATAATTT
The DNA here is from genome assembly GCA_963971575.1 of Liopterus haemorrhoidalis. NCBI lineage: Eukaryota > Metazoa > Arthropoda > Insecta > Coleoptera > Dytiscidae > Liopterus > Liopterus haemorrhoidalis. The sequence continues at coordinate 130,985,917 of OZ020611.1, forward strand.
ATATAGTTTTGTGTAGAATTGTTCAAATAATATATCAACATTTTTTCAACATGATTGTTGGATGGTTTAGAATTTTAGTCGAAAAATATTATACTTGAGGATAATAGAATGCCACATGGTACACGTGTTCTTTTCGAAATAGTTGATGGCGGCAAAAATAAATTACCAAGTACAATAACTGTAAGTAATAATAATAATAATAATAATTTTAATAATAGTAGTTTTCACAATAGAACAAAATAGGTGGAAACGTGTTTGTGATGAAGCTTTATCTACAATTTGCCGCATCATACGCAAATATGCGTCGATTAGTTAAAAAGATGGCATAATGCAATTTGTTTATTTACAAGTTTTTTTTTTTTTATTAAAAATATTCTATTAGATATTTATAAATTAATGAATACATTGTTACTAATTTTATTTTAGATTGTTAGTTTTGTATAAAAAACTATACGGTTGTGCGCCCCTTTAAATTAATTCTCAACCAGTATATTGCGATCAACTACATATTCGAGACGTTCATGGTATAACTGACCTATTGCTCTGTTGAATACAGTGGTATTAAAGTTGTAAAATAAAAATAAAATAGAAAAGGTCGTTGAACTACAAAAGCTTGTATTTTAAAATCAAGTGTTACGTGAAATAAATTTCCTCGACACATACAATATTCCCATTTAAATATATTCTAGCTTCTGGACTTTAATGAACAGGTAACCAAAAAGAACCACAAGAAAATTGACACCTTAACATTATTAAAAGTAAAACTAAAAACAAGGCAGATCATTAATGCGCAGAAACGTAAAATAAAACTCAAACCAACCTAAAAAACAAATAAAAATAAAAATCTAAATAATCATACACTCTCAAACAAAAAGTACATTAAAAACAAGACATAAAAAACATTTAATTTCAAAAAACAAACAAAACATCATCGACAAACGACAAAAAAACTATCCATTCCACGTAATGAAACAAAAGAAGCATCACAGTCTAAGTGCACGTGTTCAAGTGTAGAAGCTGCGGATCAAAACAGAACTATGGATAGGAGTAGGGCAGAGCACAGCATAACCGAGAACGTACAAGCAAGCCACGAGATACAGCCAGTAGAGGCGAGCACAGACTTGTAAGAGTTAGCGATCTTCCCCTGCGGTTCCCAACCGCATGCTTAATAAATATTTCTTAATAATTTTCATACATCAATATCAAGGCATTGTCAGAATTCTACTAACGTGGGCCATGTTCTGTAAGACAGAAGCAGTCGCGAGCCAGAGGACCAAAAATAAATAAATAAAACTGAAATTAGAAAAAGAGCAAAAAAAAAAAAAAGAAACTCAAACTAGGTAATACGCAAAAAAAAGATCTAACCCCCTTGAGGCAGGGCTGTAAGTGTAGCCATGCTTGACAATATGAATATCTTTAACAAGCAAAGCGCTAACAAACAAAAAATATATTGCTTTTTGCCACTGCATTTTTTTATTAACGTTTCTTAAATTGCCAAAAGTAATGTAGGAAATATGTATGTCGATTATATAATTTATTTTCGACAGTTATACATGTTCTAAATCTAGTAAATCTGGCAATCTTCTAAATTTGTATCATAAAAGGTAAATCTATTATACTTGGGAAGGATTTACCGGACCAACGCCTATTAGAAAAACGGTATGACTCAATCTAGGTCATAAAAATTAAACGATGCTATTCGTTCGGATGGCAAAAAAGAACTATTGTATTGTTTCACTAGCTTTTCGCGCAGATGTATATACAAGATCAAGAGGTATATACAAGATCTTTCAACATTTAACACGTTCGCGGACAGTGCATATCATTGTACAAAACTGCCCGCAAACGTGTTAAATGTTAACAATAAAAAAAATTCGGACTTCTGTTTACACTGTAACAATCTTCTGTTTACATTCTCTAATGTGTACTGTTAAATACATTATGATTCTACGTGAAATGGTCTAATTTATTATTTTAAAATAATTGATCCACCACTATAAAACTCCGTGTTATGCACCCACAAACTTTATAAAACAAAAACTAATACATTTAAAAACAGAAAAATGCCCAATACACGATATCGGTGCATAAGTATATGCGCTTGCGGACTTTTTTTTTAGGTCTAGTTAAGATCTACATTTTTTGTCTACATTATGGTAATATATCTTTTAAGGTTTAGCCTACGTAATTAATCCAAACTGCACGGAGAGTGCGAAACTGATGATTTACCCCTCATAACGCCCCCTAGGGGGAACACGGACGAAGTTGGAACCCTCACTAAAACCTATCTCGGATTATTTTACGTGCCTGTACTAAATTTGGTGAAAAATGGTCTATCCGTTTGGCTTTGCATAAAGAACAGACAGTTCTATATGAGATTAAACTAAAAAAATATATCTGCATTATGTTAAGTGAGTTAGTTAGTCACAGCTTAGCATAAGGTTATGTTAAATTACAGAATTCCATACAAAATAAAATGTATACTTTTATTTTCCGTGACTGGTTAGTTTCCCGCGCATTCCACCGTTTGAGTATCGCTGTTGGATGTGAGCACGGTGCACGGTGGCCATGCGGTGCTGGTGTTAGACGAGAGCATGGCGAGGCGTGGCAAGACGAGAGAGGCGCGTCGCGAGTGCAGAATGTGTCCGTGGCATCGGCCGGTGAGGCGCGGGGCCGAGCGCTCGCCGCCCGGCATCACTGCACAGGTGCATGACCTGTACGACTGCACGTGGGGGACGATGTAAACAAAATACAGTGGCGTAACCGTCTAAGGGGCTACTGCACATTTAATTCATAATATTTACCAAAGACATGCATTTAGACTAAAAAAAAATTAAAAAAACGATCTTGCGTAAAGATTGGTGACAATATTAAATACAGAAAAAAATATTAAGACGAAGATAATTTGGTAAACTTTTTGAATAGGAGAAGCCGATAGCAATCTTGAATATCTGAATATAATTGCGTCATACCCCACTGATCCTTCTCTCTCTTAGGCACGCACCCACAAAATTTATGTGTAATATTTAATTGATGATAATATCCTTACGTAGGTATTATGAATTAGCTTAGGTTAGAATAGGGCAGAGTTTACTTCTGAAAACTTTTTAGGTATAATTTGAGCCATTGGGGATTCTACACGAATCCTAAATTAACCTGATTTAAGTTTTTAGGTCGAAAGTTGGAGAACTTACAGTTCTATCACTTGCAAGTGCATATAAACTTCGAGTAATATATTTACACTAGGATACAATGTGCATAAGAAAACTAAACATAAAAAACGAGACAAACGTAAAATGATTATCTAGTTCACCATTGCATATATTCGAAAGTTTTCTTCTTAACTTACAATAAGTTACAATTGTAAATAGAATTGTATCGTCGACAATAAAATGTCACTTATGCGTTTCTCAAGATTACTTAATTAATATTAAATTATATTTACAGCAATAGCTCAACTATCAAGCGTATTAAGCCAAAAAACAGACAAAGAAGCCAAATATAATGAACAAACACGACGAAATCCGATTTTGAACACAACTCCAATCTTATCCAGGTCTATTCTCAGCAGGACGTTAAAATCCTAAAGTCAAAAACTGACATAATTTTTTTAGCACCATTTTAAACTATACTATTACTCGAGGTCTATTCTTTAAGCATAACTTTGTAAAAATTTAACGCGGCAGCATTAAAAATGCCTACAATAAGCGACTATCGAAACGGTGGCTTTAAGAGTTAGGTGTTTAGTTTGCAAAAATGGCTATTTTAGAAAATGTCATATTATTAAAAGAAATTGAGTAACATAAAAGATGGTAAGAATATTAATTATTTATTATGAGACAAAATTCAAAATTCATATTACTCTTTAAAGTGAATTCTTAAGAGCAGAGCTGAGAATGGTCCATCGTCATCTTTGTGATACAAGTAACCATGGTGTATTTTAACAAAAGTTGCTATAAAAGCAATAACTAACAACTTTTATTTGAGACATTTTTTGATAAAACGAAAAAAAATTGAAAAAGTATTTTCAAGTATCTATTTGTTCACACTTACCATATATGTAACGTTTCCATGGTAATGGTAAATAATATCTCTGTTAGAAAATATTGGGCCAAGTTATTTCTACTCTGCTGCTAGAATGTATTTTATACAAGTATTTTGTAGTAGCCATCGGTCCTGTGGTCGCCACAACTGAATTTTTTTAACCTAGTTTTACTCGTCCCTACCGGTATTCACCACGTCTGTTTACACATAGTCAAAAATTTGACAAAACTTGTAAAGCTTTATCAATAGAATAAGAATTTTGTTTATATTTTCACAATTATAATATTTGACTAATTCATATAGCGTTACATTCCTGCAAAAAGTCACTCGGTGTAAATTAAAATATTCACTGTGGCGATATTTATTTTATCATTCCTTTCATAAATAATGAAATAATAAAAAACAAGAAAATTAAATGAATTTTGTTCAAATCAAATAGATTCTGAGAATGCAAGTTAAGAAGTTATATTTAAATTAGCCAAATATTCAAGTTTATATTTTCTCGATACAAGTGTGGAAGCCTTTAAGCTGTGCAATAAAATAAATAGATTTCTGTTTGAGCACGAGATTTGTGAAAGCTTATCTCTAAACTTGTTATATTAGCTTTATTTTATTGCCCAAAATCCTTAAACAAAGTTTGATCTTTTTCCCCTTCAGGAAAATATATCAAACACTGGGATCTTAAAATAATGCGCAGATATTTAATGCGAAAGATTTCAGATTTACCACTAACGAAATATCCAACAAAGAGATGAAGAGATCAACTAACAGAAGATGTAACGAGTGTTGATACCGAGAAATACCTGACAACAGAACAAGTTGAAGGATTTGTAAGGAAACCCCATTGATAGTCGGATTCTTCAAGAAGAGAGACGTGATAATATATATGCGATTATATTTTGCTTTCCAAATTTGTTTCATGTGTTGTGAGTAAGTATTTGTTCATAAACTAAGCTATCAAAATATAACTTGCACGAGGGGTGCTGATAAATCAGTGACTTTGATAAGAGATGGCATTCAGATCGCAAGTTTGATATTATTTCTGACATTTGCCATTCCTTGTAGACATACACACTAAAGCCCCAGTTATAATAGGTCCATAGTACAAGTGGTCCATAAGATAATGAATGAATTTCGTTGTTTTGTTTATTACAAACAGATATTCGTATTATAAACTAAACAATGAGTCATTCAATATCTTATGGATCGATCACTAGTGCTATGGACCTATTATAAACGATGCTTAAGTTTCAAGTAGGGATGTCGATAGTTAAAAATTCTGGAACCGGGTGCCCAATATCTTTACCCGATTATTACCCGCTATTCGTTAATTACCAGCTGTTCCCATTAATTACTCGCAACCCGTTAATTAAAGGTGGAAGTGGCCAAAAGCCACCTCTTCCCGTTTCCATCTTTTCATTTTTGCAACTATGAGAAAGAATGGCAACAAATTTTCCAATAAAATACTCATAGATAAACAGAAATAATCAAAATACATCACATTTATCCGTTAATTATCTGTTACATATTAATAGTTAATGGGTAATGAGTAGATAATAAGTAGTGGGTAGTCAAAATCGCAACCGGGTACAATCTTAACGAGTCGGGTAGGGAGTACCCGGGTACCCATCGTCATTCTTAGTTTCAAGTAGATATCTGAAAAAGTTCATTTTAACAGCGTTCGGAAGCGAACAAGTTTGTGTTTATTGGCTACAATGGAAAAAAATGAATTCCCTGTATTGATAAAATCTACTAAGGAAACTGAAGCACAGCTAAAAGTATTAAGGGAATTCTGTTAAGTCACATGGAATGGTTCACAATTGGTTTACTAAATTTCGTTGTGGTCGTACGAGCACGAATGATTCTAAGTGCCCGGGAAGTCCAAATGAGGTCACAAATGTAGTCAGTAAAATTCATGACATCGTGTTGGACGACCGCCGAGTGAAGATTCGCGAGATAGCCAAGATGGTAAACATCTCAGACGAATGTGTGTTTCATATCCTGCACGAAACTATTGGCATGAAAAGTTATCAGCAAGATGGGTGCCGCGTCTGCTCACAATGGATCAAAAACGTGACCATTTCGAAGCAATGTTTGAACATGTATAAGCGCAATCCAAATGAGGTTTTGCTATTGAAACATGTCGTCACTATACAACAGAAATGAAAGAACAGTCAAAATAGTGGATTTCTCCTGGCGAATGTGCTCCGAAGAAGGCGAAAATGGTTGTAGTATTTATATTTTAGCAAAACTAGTATCATTTTACGACAATGCTGAAAACATTTAAACAAAAACTTGTTTTTACAGAACAGCCTGTATAATTTTGGATATACAGATAAAATAACTTATACTGAACAAAAGTCTCTATTCAGTATACAGCTTAACGCTTAAAACTCTTGTTAGTCAGTAAAACCTTATTGTTTATTATTATTTTTCACATTATTATCATCGCAGTTCTTCGTTGCGTTAAACTAGACATTTTTATTTTTTTAACTGGCGACTAATCTTGTAACTGGAATGCAGCATGCGAGATAAAAACTTTGGCCATGCCCGTTCTAACCTACATATAAACCTACCCCATATCTAAAACAATTATTATGTGGATAGCAACGCAAAACAATTTCAATAAACCGAACGCGAATCGACTGAAATTCCTAACAAAATGTTTTTATCCGAACGATAAGCTTTATTTTCTTTATATCCCAAACAAAAATTTCATTAAGGCAAAACATATCATAAATTTCTGTAAATATTTTGTTCAAAGCTTACGCAAATCTCACAGTGACATAAATTCTTAAAAATATTACCACATTTCCTCCCTAAAGGTTAAAACGCCCGTATCATTCTATTTTATCTAAAACAATTTAAACCAAACCAAAAGCATTTTATTTACATGGGTCACCTCTAAAATTTTTTACTCTTAAGGCAAATTCGCTCCTAAATTACTCAATTAGACTCCCCTCTTACATAGTTAGCGTGTATTTCTCTCCCTCCCCAAGTCACTATAACCTTATTCTGATCCCGTATGGCTCGTATGTCATTGCTATTACCGGTTCTTTCTCGTCTATTATCGTTTCCACACAAATACGCCAAATCCTAACATTGAGTCGCATTTGTTCACCCTTTCCTGTTGGAAATTGGAAAGTTTTACGGCGTTAAATAAAATGATTTCAGTTTGACAGGAGGGGCTTTGTTTATTAACATTTTTGATCCTATCAAAGCTCCGGCATAACCATATTTTCATTTGGATGAGATTTTGGTTTCCAAGTTTACCAAGTTTTAATTTGTTTTAAATTAGGATTTGCAAATGATTCATCCAGGCTATTTGCATTCTACATATAATTTACTTCAGACAAATAATGACCACAATCTAAAAATAGAAAACAAAGAATATTAACTAATAAAAATTAAAAATATTCATCATCATCAACATCCTTCAGCTGTTCCAATCCGCTGCAAATCTCCCTTAAAATTTTCCAATATTCTCTGTATTGAGAGTCCACGCGAGAATCCGTTTGGTCCATTAGTCATATGTTGTTCTAGCTGGCCTGCCCATTTCTATTTCATGGTAGCTACTTTTACAGGAACGTCGGTTAGTTTCGTCTGGTGGCGAATTTCATCATTTGGTATTTTACCCCTTAGCGAGTATACCTCGTTCAATGGACCTTTGGGTTATCCATGAAGCTTTAGTCAGTATTAGAGTTTCCGCCCTCTAGGTTAAGAAGGGCATAACACATAATTCAAAAGGTTTCTTTTGAGGTACGTTGGTCCATCATTTTAAAAATGTGTCGTAGTTTACCAAATGCTGCCCATCCTTGTGATATTCTCCTGAAGATTTCACACGTTTGATTGTCTCTGTAAATTTCGTCAAAATCGTATTTCGTGCCCAAGGTACCTGTTCAATGTTGACATTATCGATTTTCAACGCCTCGCTCAATACAAGGTTTGTCATCATTTTGCTTTTTTGTTTGTTTATCTTGAGCCCTACGTTTTAGCTGCCTCATCCAGTTCCTGCAGCATTTGGAATGCATCTTGAACGCAGTCTGACACAAGAACAATATCATCGGCGATTCTCAGGTGATTCAGCATCATTAATTTCAATGTCCTCGCTTTCCCAGGAAGAAAAACTTTTGAACAGGTACTCTAAAACTGCAGTAGAAATAGTATCTCTCTGACTTACTCCTCGTTCAATTTTTATTACTTTTAAACTGCCATGAAGTAGTGGTGGAGAATTATCGATAGCACTATCGATAATTATCGATGTTTTTGACTATCGAAAACCATCGATTATTTTTTGAAACTATCGATAATTTCCGATAGTACTTTAAACGATTAAAAGAATTTATTTAACTTTTATTATGAAAACAGAATCACCTGGCGCTTGCGCACTTACAAAAAAAGCTTCAACAGAACTTCTGAGTTCCCTTCCGAGTTCTTTTTAAACGCTTTTTTGTAAGTGCGCAAGCGCTAGGCGATTCCGTTCCGATTCTAAACTGTGTTGGAACAAACCTTGTGGTAGGATATTGAGAAGTGACATTACCGTTGGCGGCGCTGTAAATCATGGCAAAATGGCTGAATTGTCTAGTATTCAGCTGTCAATATGCTAACAGGGAACAGGTTAATTTAAGCACAGTACATTTTTATTTTATGAAAATGTATCTATCGACGTTTTAACAAAAACACCAGAACATATGTAATAATTTCAAACAGTACTACAGTCGCGTAGTACAATATTTGACCACCAGACTGCGTATCCGAGCGCGTCAGTTCTCAATTGTAAAACAACAAGCCATTGTGAGAGATACTCACTCGGCTTCCCTCGTTGCTCAATATAATACAGGCCGATCACACCGAATAGATGCGATTTTAACATGCGCATATTTAGCTATATTCACAGTTGATATTCATTCATTCATCTTAGAAATGGATCCATCTCTAAATATTTTTTAAGGTTATGTACCCAAACTGTCAAACATTCGTGTTGAAACTAACCGCTAACCGTTCAGATATTCACCAAATTGTTTAATCAACGTACAGTCTGTTCCAAACGGTTAAGCGGAACTAGATTTTGCAATCTAGTTACTTTCATCGTTTAAATCGTGCCTTTCGGCCGTTTTGTTTAAGCTTTGTAAATCATACTTACAATAAACATTTTTTGGTTAAGGTTAATATCATTTTAAAATGTCATTTTCTTTATATTTTCATTTTTTGTGTCATTCTTAATACAAATTTCCCATTTATTTATTTTTTTGTCATTAAAATATCTAAAAAAATATTTAATTTTGACATATGTCATTCGTTTCCATGGTTTCATTGTTGGAATTTTAAATGTTGACATCCCAACGTGAAAAATGAAATAACCCAAGCAAGGTCCCTTCTCGTGACAACCTAAAAGAACTAAATTCCCATTTAGTTCCGCTTAACCGTTTGGAACAGACTGTACGTTTACGTTTAGGCGCTGACGCGCCTAATATCTATGAAGAAGGGGAACTTGAAAAAAAAATGGCTGACTATCGAATATTATCGATAATTATCGATAGTCAAGGCCTATACTATCGGTAAATATCGATGGCGGCCACTATCGATGTTTCTCCACCACTACCATGAAGTACAATACTAGCTGTTGCTTTAATGTTGCATTTTATTATGTGGTTGTAAAAATTAAATGAAATGAATAGACACCTGGAGCGAATGCACAGAAATGATCTAACGAGAATATTCTTTAAACAGAAGGCAAGTGAAATAGAAGTGTTAGAAAGCCAAAAATGATGAATCGAAGAAAGTGTTAAAGGTACAAGGTAAAAGTTGGTAAATGGTCGTTAAAAACAGGACCGATGGGAAAAGAATTATTGAAAAAGTCAAGAGACAGAAACGGTTGTCAAGCTAGAGCTGATAATGAAAACGTAGTACACTTCACTCAAGTTACTGATGATGAAGATCAATAAATCAGATAACATCCATAATGAAGAACTAAAAATCTCATTGTCGTGAAAAAATTATCAGCTTACAGGTAAATGATGTCTTTGAAAATGCCACATTGCAGCATTCCTTTCAGAGGGGCGCCTTAACGAGGACAATCTTTATAGAGGTATCAACTTTAACAAAAGAAAAAAAAACATACATGGTTTTCGTCAGGTATAGCGTGGTACCAGGGCCCCTGGATCCGGCAATGTATCTACGTGTTTGAAAAGTTTCTCGTTTTATGTCTAAACTAAGTGCTTTACAACAAAACCAACTGAAATTAAATGAACGTAAAGTTGTAAACATAGAACAGAAGAAAACACATGCTCTTCTAATTAGCTTCGCAAAGACTTGCGTCTATATATTCTGCTCTATTAAACTGTCACCCGACAATATTTATATTAAAATGCATCAATAGACAAGTATCAATTTATCCCCTAATGTCTGACATAACATTCTTAATCGTCCAATTAAGTGAGTATTGGTTTTGCGATGTTATAGTGCAGTAGTGAACTCATCAGCCGAATCCACTCGAAACCTGATGCATTCTAGGGCTTTTATTATAAATACCAACAGCTGTGTTGCGCAACAGATACACGAACAAAGTGAGCCGAGCGTAAAAACGTTAGATTGGAAGTGTACTTCATGAGGCACGTTTTTCCACTTTTGCTACAAGTGCTTATGATTAAAGTGAATGATTATGATGCTTGATTCAAAGGATTTTATTGCAAAAGTGCATTTATTTGAATGTAACATATAATACTAACTGCAGGCTACAAAGAACTTCAGGACTTTTCTACAATTTTTGCTTTCCATTGCGAGTTGAAACTTATAATTATTTGTAGCTTTACTACAAAATTACTATATTTTTATGCTGTTACGTATATATTTCTTGAATTCTTAATTTATTTTACTTGGTTGAATTTCAGATTTGCATGAAATATTTTCGTCGTATTTTTTGATAAAATAATTTTGAAAAAGAATTTATTTAATAACAACATATTGGTCATTATTATCTACAACTTGTTTCTATTTAATGGACCGCTTATCAATTCTGGTCGCAAAATAATTCTTCATGTCATCTTCATTTTTTTTTTTTTCCCCTATCAAAATTTTTTGTAGATAGAAATAAGTCGTAGTCTGGGGTACATATCGTACAATCGGACTGAATAGTAAGGAATGATGAGGAAGAATCCCGTAGTCCAACTAATCTGTTCTACCTGGTCTAAGGTGCGCTATTTGATCGACCGTTGTTATGATGAAAGACAACTCATTTTCGATTGGCTAAAACTGTTTGTTTTTTCTTAATTCCTGCTATTCGTGACAACTGCTCACAGTAAATATCAGCGGTATTTTTTAACCAGGTGACAGAAACTCTTATCGTACATGTCCTTTTCTATCCAACCAGATGGAGATAATTCTCTTTTGTTGGTGCATACTGCTCCTAGAAACAAGCGGATTCGCCCGAGGTACACATTAAACATTTTTCCTAACTAATAGCTTATCGTACGTAATCTATTTTTCGTCGCCAGTGACTAACCGGTCCAAAAAAGGCTGAAAATGGTACCGTGCCAACAACCAAGAGCAGGGTGAGACAGATTAAGGGAGACGTTAAACCATTTTTGAACATAACCCAGTTTGTTTATATGCCGAAAAAGTATTTTATGGCCAAAGCCCATTATTTTTTCTATCTCCTTGCACGATAAAAATGAGTCTTTAAAAAGAAGAGCCTTTAAGATATCGTAATTGAAGTTCGCGTGAAATACGACAGAAGTTATATATTTGTACTTACTTTAAATGAAGTCAAACAATAAATGTGGATAATTTGAACTCACCTGAAATAAAAGACAAATATATTAGTACAATTTTAGAATTTAAAATGCAGAAATATATATACTAAATAAATAGTAAAAATTCTGCCAGTATTTGTCAAGCTCTAATATATGATGTGAAACATGAAATTTTGAATTTTAAACTACGCAAATATTATATAATTGAAAAACTTTTAACTGTTCAATCAATGTTCAATTATAAACCAAATGAGAGTTGGCAACTGGAGTTATTATATTGCTATTTTAGGTTTTAGAATATGCAAATGAGACAGAAGAAGACAGAATGGTAAAGAGGAACATGAAAGAAAATGTACACTCGTTGACCAGTGGAAAAACGTAGCAAAATATGAATCAGCTGACCAAAGGTCCAACAAGTCTTTGTGTAAACATGGGTGTCAAACAAATTATTTATGTATGACGTAATTTTACGAATTTAATTACGAATACAGCCCGTGACGTAATTTTAGGAAGCCCGCGACGCTTCACAAAAAATATATTATGCTGATTTAGAACAAAATAAACATCCTTCTTTCCTTTTTGTTTGTCAAAAATATTAAGAATTCTTAGGAATATTTTAAGGTCCACCACTGTTTAAGGGGGTGGAGAAAGTACTTGATGATATGTTTTTGATGCAATCATTAGGTATTATTATTATTATATTATAGTAGAAAATATGGTCCTCGACATCTATTGGCCTCTTTCGCTTACTAAATACTAGTGATGTGCTAGATATCCGAATCCGTATCCGTATCCGCAGATAATCTGCAAAAAAATAAATTCCATATCCGGGTCCGTATCCTTTTTTTTTTTTAAACGGATCTTAAACGGATATCATACAGAAAATATCGAAATAGTTTTCATATAAGTTTACGCCTAAAAATGCTCAAGGTGGAGTAAATTTTCTGGCGTTTAGGTTGATATTTAGTCGAGAATCGCAATACTTGCCGGTGGTTTTCAAACAGTCTAGAATCAAAGACGAAGAGTGAGGGATTTTGTACTCTAACTATTATTGTGTGTCAGCTGGCATGTTTTTGTTTGTATAGTCCGTTCAACTGTTAGAATGCAGTATTGCGGTTATAAGAAATGATAACGGTATTGCCAAATGTTGTAAAAGTTTCAAATGAACCCAAAATGTTATGAGGGATGTTATACTTTTGTTGTTAATTTAGTGAAATTTAATTGGAAAAGTATCAGACAAAAATGAATAATTTGATCATTAATAAGAAGATTTGTTCTAGGTATTCTTAGTTCAAAGCGTTTTACATACGGCAGCTTCACTAAGAAATAAGAGGATAGCCTTATTACTTAGCAAAACCCATAAGAGATTATGGAAAAGAATTACTGCACTCAACTTGTTCTGTATTCTAACAATTAAATGGTCTATACTGCAGTGTTTCCCAACCTTTTTGACTTGCTGAGCCCTTTTCAGAATCAATTTCTATGGTGGAGCCCTTAGGCGTACCCTATGCCTTCAACTAATTTTTATAAAATTAAGCAAATAATCAAATTACACGCAGATTATTCAAACAATGCATATCGCCGATCACATTCCAGCTAGTCATAGAGTTATAAACCGGCTAGAGTCGGAAATCACTCGGACATACATTCAGCTTGGAAAATTTTCGTTCAGAATGTAATTTCCAGTTTTATTATTTTGATTCTGTTTTTATTGATTGTTTGTTATTTCTAATTATTGTTTTTTATTTCTAATTATTTTGTTTTTATTCAATATTTGTTTATTTTATTTCCTGGCTGTGGAGCCCCCGGTAAGTGCACGCGGAGTACTTATGGCTCCGCGGAGCACAGGTTGGGAACCAATGGTCTATAGAACCCACCCGACATATCAAACTATCACTACAAGGTCTTCGTTTTTCTGTTTGAATGGAAGATCCCGTTCCGTATCTGTATCCGCGGATCTGGCTTTTATGTGATCCGGCACATCACTAAGATTACCCTAAAATGTGTTAAAATTCACACTTCACATCATTTTTTTTTTTCCTTTTTCAAAGACCCAGGTGATTTGCACCCATTGGCACCCCTGTGGTCGTCTGTTTATTTTTATTTTTGCAGAAAAACAGCCAACATTCTGTTTATAATCGTTGTTATTATTTTTCGCGCGCCACTGTTTTTTGTTTACATTGAATTGTATGAGATCCTGCTTTAACTTGTTCCAATTTTTTTAACTGTACTTCTTTAGGTGAAATATATTATCTCGTTATCTTGCATAACGGAACTGTGATTTTTACTTTCTCATTTCATATAGTTTTATATAATTAAGAAAAGCGTTTTATTCGATAAATATCGTTAAAAAAATGTTAATTTGAATTTCAACTTTCCTAAAATCTACATATATTTAAATTCCGTTATAACTGCTAAAATATTTATAAGAATTCTTGAATTTGATATTAGTTTTTAACAGTAATCATCAAAGTTATTGACAAACACTCGGAACTAAGTATGCAAATGTGTGTTATATTTACTACAAACAATTTGCCGAGGTTTACCGAAGTTTACTCAGTTTTATTATTCATATTTACCGTTTACCGTTGAGCAAACTAGGTAAATGTGGCAGGATGTGTTATGAAAAATAATATTATGTATAATATCCTACTGTAATTTTGATACTTAATGTTTATAATACTTAATAATAATTGTATCGACTGCAATATCCTTGTCTATATAACGTTAGCTAAGATACTTAAAACATTTCACTTATGAGCTATGAGGATTATTTTAAAATGTAATAGGCGCTGCTCAATAAGTGTTATGTTAAACACTCTTCAGTGACTGTATAAAAAAATATGTTATATTAAGTGTATTAGTTTTCATTTACAAAATAGTTTCTAATAAACTACCATCCTATTTGTCGAAATATTTACAATTTGTAAATGAAATACATAGTTACAGTACCAGGCAACAAAGCCACCTTTATGTTAAAAGTACGAATAAGAGTAGAACCTCGCTGTCGATATTTAATAAGGGTCTGATAATGTACAATGATCTACCACTTACTGGTAAAAACGCAACTTCAGTGCATCATTTTAAAGGTAAATTAAAAGAATACTTAATAGATAAATGTAGTAATAATTGATAAGATTACCATTATATACAATTTTGTTATTTTTAGAATATAATTTTTGTTATTTGTTATATATGTTATATTTTTATAAATGTTTTTTATTTTTGTACACATATTTTTCATATTTCTTGAATATGTAATAGCTTCGTGCTAATTAATAAATGATTTATTTATATTTATTTATTATTGAATTAGCAGCCCCGTTCGGGAACTATTCGCTATCAGTGATATCCATTTTTTTGGAAGTTACAACATACCTACTCATAATACAAAATAGATAAAAACCGGGCAGAAGAAAATACTATAAACATGTGAAAGGCCAGGATTAAACTGAACAAGATCACTTATTTGAGAACCTCTTTATAAACAATGTTTTTAGTTTTACCATAAGGCGCTAGCAGGTAAATGTTTTTTCTAGAGCTGACACGTGACACGCTATATAATTGCACATGTGAGAAGCTATAACTATCTTCAGGGTTTGATCCTGCGACTTACTAATAGTGATCGCGAAATAAGCCCTGACAGGATATTGGCGGCATTTCAATTGAAATGGTAAAATTGTAGGAATCATCGGTATTTTAAGGATTAGTACCTTTTTACCTGTACCGCAACCCGTAATAATGGTTGCATTTAGTACATAGTCTTTTAAACTGTTCGCCTACGGATCATCTTCATCTTCGTGCAATACAGCTTCCATTATATGCTTGTTAAATAACATTCCATTTTATTTATTTATTTTTAATTCCTGTATTTTTTATATTTATTATTTGTGTTTTTTTTTTTTTTGATCATAAAAAAACAGAAAAATATTGAAATGTGTAAAATTTCACACTTCACATCATTCTTTTTAATTGACACAAATTGTTAGTTCATATCGTAAATATCAATACCTAGATTGACCTGTTTTATCATCAAATATGTACATTGGATTTAATTAAAATAATTTCCTACTGGCAATACTGCATGTCAAATAATAGTTAAATTGTAGTTCATTTCAGTAAAAAAATGCAGTTCTGATTGGTTTACTTCTACAGTGCCAGTAAATTAATATTACTGAAAGGGGACATGGAGGTGGCCCTGCTTGTATTATTAAAAATACTAAAGAAGGGAAGCATGTTACATGTATAGTGAATATATTTTTAAAGTTCCAACAATATTTTATTTGCAGTAAGTACACCGTACACCAAGGAATAAAGATCTTTTTTATATATATAAATTCAACTTGTTAAAATTTTATTTAATAATACAATAACCCATTTATTATAATGGCAAAGGTATAAAGATGATAATATTCTTATTTTGTTTCGAATATATATTTTTAAATCCCAACACCCTGTTACATACTACCTCAACTTTAATTAGTGGGCTTATTCAACCAGCAGCGCTCCTACTTTTCGGACACATAACTATTATGTCCCAGACACTGCCTATATCTCTATGTACACTCCCCTTGCGTCGCACCGTAACTGATACCCTCTTTTTATATTCTTCATAAGAATACGTTGGGACATGTCCGAAGCTGTGTAATTAGCTACACTATGACACGACAAGTGCAGTATCTAGTCGAGTATGCGTCAATTATGGAAATGTGAAAAATGTCACAGTATTTACATTTGTTTAGTTAGTTTAATTTGTTATTATTGTGACAGACTAAAGAGTGAAAATCTAAATATGGATAAAAGTGGAGATATAGTTTAGTATAGTGGAGATATGTATTTTAGGTAATACAAGTAAAAATAGAAAAACTAAACTCGTATATAAACAATTTTAGCTCATTTAGTCTTTAAGTAATTTATATGTTAAAAATGTTTGTTTTACTGTGTCAAACTTAAAATTGTTATAAAGTGTGGTGTAGAAGTAAAAAGTTCAGTGTCACTGCCAGTTTTATTAACTAATTTCGATCACAAAACTGTACAGTTAGTTGACATTTTTGACGTACTGCATCAAAAGCCATTTGCACTAGAGATGGGTCGTTCATGAACGAACCGGCTCACTGAGCCGACTTAGTACACTGACCGAAGTGACACGGTTCACCAAATTGAAATGAGCCGGCCCACGGCTCACTGTATAGTTTCAAGTTTCAATGATACGATTGGTCGGGCGATTGTGATCAGTGACCGGAGTGATCCGGATCTGGATCGATGTCATGTTGAACTTCGCGAGAACTCGGCGTGTAATGTATTATCATAAAGTGTATTATTTATTGTCATCAATTTGTAGGGCAGTTTATTTGAAACTAATAGGCTTAGTCTGTATTTTCTTACAACCATACTATATAAAAATATTTCCCAAATCCCAGATGTCCGATTTATAAGGGCAATTAAACATCGCCATAAACTTAACACTTCTGGTTTAAAATACACTAGCTACATAAAGTGAATTGTTTGTTTAAAAAATGTTAGATAAGAACCGGGGCTAGGCGACGTTCTACCTACGAGCGAACGACCGACAACTGACCGGGTCTAAGCGACGTTCTACCTACGAGCGAACGACCGACAACTGACCGGGTCTAAGGAAGAGCCGGCTCTAAGCGACGTCTACCTACGAGCGAACGACCGACAACTAACCGGGTCTAAGGAAGAGCCGGCTCTACGCGACTTCTAGCTACGAGCGAACGACCGACAACTGACCGGGTCTAAGCAAGAGTCGGCGCTAAGCGACGTTCTACCTACGAACGAACGACTGACCGACCTGTGTCTCGGGATCATGTTTACAGTTCATATATTGCAAGAACCGGCTCTAAGCGACGTTCTACCTACAAACTAACGACCGACTCTAATTCGCACCTACACAGCCCAATAAATATCACATGACTGATCTGAACAATTTTTAATTTGAAATCAAAACTGTATAACTGGTATGTTTTGATTTAAACTTGGTTGCCCCTCCGGTTTCTTAATCCTAGAGCCGCCACTGGTTGATTGTACTACAAAATTGAAGCATCAATATGCATTCACGATACAGAAACCAGTAAAAATCATTAAATAAAACCATCTATAACATAAACGTTGATACATAAATCTCAATCATAATTCCTAAACAAAATTACAAAAACATATTTCATGTCGTTACTTGAAATCGAGATTGTAACAGTTGCCATTCAATACAACATCCATAATTCTAAATGGTATATAAGAAGACGCACTAACAATATCGTAGACAGAACGTCTTAGAAGGGACAAAAACATCACCCCAGTAATTTAGGTTAGGTTTCGGTCATAAGATTTTAGAGGTTAGAATGATGTAAACAAATGACAGCTATGTAAGGGGATATATTGAAGGAGAACACATTAAATGTCTTAATACCCTTAATCCTAAGATTTACCAACGAAAATAAATTTAACAGAAGACAATGATTCGTCTAAAGTTTTAGGGTTTGTTAGACACAAGTGAGTGGTAAAAGCTACTGGCGTACACGTATTCTTTGTTGTTCACACCTCGTAATTTTGAAGATTAAGGGTGCGGATTCCACTTATGTTTAAAAGTGTAAATCCCACTTTACGTTAAACAGACCTTATGCTTTTGTACGAGTTTTGTTATTAGTCTTTTGTCAGATAAATGCGACGTAAATTTTGACAGTATCGTTAGGGATTTCTGGTAAATTTCGTCATGTTACCATAAACATAACAAAGCCTGTCACAGTATTTCCGTCTTAAAACAAATTACTATGTCAAATCTTTGGTCCAATCCAAATTAATAGTAAATTCGCAGAAGGAATACATACGAATAACATATTCATAGCTACATAAGTACAGGGCAGGAAATGAGAAAAATGTGATAACAGTAGTTGGGCACCTGATGAGAATTAAATAAGAAAGTAGTTAAAATGTTATTTATGTTTATAATACATTAAAATACATATGTATATAGTTATTTGTTTTTGCACTTTCTTAGTACCCAACCTTTTTATTAATTTCTTTCCCTGCATTTTCACAATACAAGTAAGTCATCAATATTGAAAATATTTCTCTGGCTAAGAATAGTCTTATTAGATGCTTTTACATCTGCTGATGATCTTGTTTCATTAACTGTTTGTTCATTATTGTTTCTATTGTCCATTTGTAATCATCACATAGAACTCTATAATACATCATCTTAAATTTTGACTGTTCACTATAATGGATGGTTCATTTAATGGAGTATTTACATAACGAGCGCGTACTGAATATTATTATTATTTTGAACAGTTCCATTTTCCACGTTTCAAGTTCTCTTTATTGTTGCAAGTGAAATTGTGACTAAATACAGCTTCCAATAAAGTTTGTCATCATCATCTTTTTACATGCCTTTCCAATTCTCACCACTGGTGCCGATCAGTGATTGCTCTCATTCACAATGGTCCAACAATTTCTGACAGATCATCTCTCCATCGCTTTTATTGTTTTTCCGATTTTTTTTCTTTTTCTTCTGTTCTTGGACGCCATTCTGTATTTTCCTAGTCCACCGGTCGTCATTTCGAAGCATTATGTGGCTTACCCCTTGCCATTTTAGCTATTTAGCAGTGCAGCGTTTGTCGAACCAGTCTTCTGTCAAATCCAGTCATTTGTGTTCCTGTCCAGAAGGTATATGAAGCACTGAACTGAACTCCGACCAGCACTGAACTTACCATAGATTTCTGTGTTAACCACATAATTTCCACCGCTTACTCGATTCAAATCCATGTTTCAAAGGCGTATATTGGTAGTATACACCGATAAACAAGCTTCAGTTTTAATGATGATTTGAATATATCTCTTAGCTTGCCATATACCTTGTGGATTGATGCACAACTGATAAACAATTATCAAGGAAGCTAAGATAAACAATTATCAATCAGTTACGAATTATCAATTAATAACTATGGCATAATATTTATGTAGATAAACTTAACAATTTCTATTTTTAATTAGACATACGCAAAAATAGGTGGCCAGAATGTTTTTTACGTTTGTTTACTGTTGGTTTGTTTATTTGAATTGTCGTACCACATCAACAAGAACAAAATTATTAATTTCCAATTTTCTTGTTATTATTTTTTCTGAAACGTATATGTTTTAACAGTTCGTAAAGAACGATGACATTATTGATGATGACTGATGACATATTTAGTGTTTAATAAGAGCCAATAAGAGCATAGATGCGTACTTGTTGCGCAGTACAGTTAAAAATCGTAAAATAAATAAATAGTTAAAGTTGGGCAACCCTCAATTCTTAATTGATAATCGATCAATAATAATTGTATACATGAATGTACCTATAAGAAAACATGAGTTCATCTTAGGTCTGTTCGTAGAGTCAATTACAATGGTATATTATTATCAGACGCAAGCGCAGAGTTCGTAGAAGTGCCTTAAAATTACTTTGCGCTTGCACCTGAAGATAATAAACCGTTAGAAATGACTACGAACAGACCTAGTATAATTGATAATTACTAATTCATAATAGTTGTTAATCCATAATTGTTAATTGGTTGTGTATAAATCCACATTTAACAATTGACCTAAATAGAAGTATTCATTCGCCACTTCTAAATATTGCTGGTTAACACGGATATTTGATGGAATTATCAAATTGCACTTAATTTTGGAATTGACTGCTGACCGGGAAAATTTTGTATTTGAACAGATATTTATAAAAGTAATTCACTGACTCACCATCATAGGTGATAAAAATCTTTTCCACTCTCTACATAGTAAGTACATTGTTATGACATTGATTTGAAGGAAGTAGATACACGTTTCCGAGGAAGCTTTGGTTACTATTAACAACGGGATGTAAGTAAAAATTTACCTCCCCCGGGGAAGTAAGTGAAAAAAATGAAACAAAAACTAAATTTTTATGCCATCTTGTAACGACCCTTCGATTTCTCCGGCAGCAGGAAGGAACATGCATGCCTCATCAATTCCCGTTTCTCTTTCACTTTTGTTCAAATTCATTTTACAAACTTTTAACACAACGCTTTGTTTGATGAATACCATAGCCAACCGGCCACAGGCATACTGATATTTAATTCAAATATCTAATATAAATTAATCAAAAAGATACTATCAAATTAAATATAACTATGAGAGTCGAAAAAATGTTATAAACAATTCGGGAGGTAAATATTTACTAGTCTCGGACTCTATTGCTAGCCCTCGATATCGCTCGGGCGCAAAAACGTCCTCGACTGGTAAATATTACTTTCCTCCCTTAATGTTTAAATAACTATTATTCAATATTTAAAAAATCTAACTTAACTTTCGCGATATCTTTAAATACTGCAAAACTATACGGATTTAAACTTTAAGCGTATGCAATTTTCACGGTTTCTTAAACGTGCGTAAAATCCTTCAGTCTTGCAGTAAGTAAGGATACTTGTTAAAATCTTGTCAGAATTAACCACGGTACGACGCTTATCACTGAGATCACATACATGGGTGGAATTTGCATAATTCGATCTAGATCGTTACCAATATTAACCGCAGCAAATGTAATCTCAACTGCCTGCACATGTCGAGGTTAGATTCGTTGCGTTGTAAACTCACAACCCAAGAATTTAGTATAAAAAGTTAAAATTTCAATCTTATGCTTAAAATAATAAAGAAATAACCATCCAATTTTCAAATAATGGTTAGTAGTAAAAAATATTATGTTGCTAATAAACTATTAGAAGGATTCAGTTACTTCGAAATCACCAATAAATTTATTAGCTTCATATATAAATTATGTGTCTAATAATTATTAGCTAATTTATTAGGAACTGGATTGGACTATCTAGGGGCCTAGACTATCTAGGCCCTTAGTTGTATAGTTTTTTAAGTCGTTGTACTGTTATTTAGAGTCTGGATACCATATAAGTACACTATGGAAAAAAAAAAAATATGTCTATTACAATAACATCACAAAATATAAATAAAATTAACAATATTACAAAACAAAAGAATAATAAAACCTTTTCGTATAAAAAAATTAATATTAAATGTAAATATTAAGATTTTGTAGTCTAGTAAGAGCTTCATGTGTTATGACTAGAAAATCTTCTAGTTCTTCTTGGTAGGCAGAAAGAGAAGAGTGTAATATTATGTGCCTCACTGTTTGGTTGGAGTTTTCGCAATCACATGTCGGTCGGGCTCCCCATTTTGCGAGAGTACTAGCGTATCTGCCATGGCTAGTACGAACGCGGTGGAGACGAACCCATAAAAGACATAATAATTCAAAACCGGGCCTCGGCTTCTTCGTTTGGTACGACCGACTGTCATTCTGGGAGAGAGCTATCTAGCCAGTATTCGGTATAAAGATTGAAAGATTTGCTCGTAATGAGCGACGTAGAAGTTCTTGCGGGGTATCTTGATTTTAGTTGCTGATGGTTTGTGACAAGATCAAGATTATTTTCACAAATTTTCTTGCATACACATGAGATGAGGCGAAGCTATGTTGCATAGAGCGGACTGCCAATATCTGGACATGAGCACTACTTAGTACTGCCTCTGTAGAGCAGTACTCGGCTGACGAGAAAACAAGGCCTAAAGCAACTATGCAACTGGTGGTAGCAGTTAGTTTTTGTAATATATTTTTAATTTAGTTGCTACTTGGTTTTGTTGATGGGCAAAAGTCGATACTCCAAGATATTTTGGGCAGTTGGAATGACGGAGTTCAGAGTAATTAAATTTAAATGTCAGTTCAGTGGTTGCCAATTTTTTGTTTAAATGGAAGCAAGTAACTTCAGTTTTAGACATGCCAGGACATAGTCTCCATTTGTCAAAATAGTCGCTTAGTGGGGCTAGATCTTTCATCAAAATTGTTTCAGTTACAGCCATGTTTTGATCTTGAATGTCTGAAGCTATATCATCATAAACAGATTTCCTTGACTAGGCTTACGCTTAGTCGTGAATGTTCAAATTGAAAAGTAATGGGATTAGTACAGAATCTTGAGCAAGTCCATTTGAGAGAATGCGAGTTTTACTTTTTGAGTCGTTCAGGCACAGAGTACGCAAACGGTAACTCAAGATCTCATTACTGTTAATTCATTAATCATTCGTTACTTTTAATGAATACACACGCAACAACTTCCTTACGTGCATGATCATCTTAAGACAATGTAGGAAAACAAAACAAATTGTGTTTAATGCCTAGTGGGTTGTAAGGAAATGTTTCTTTCAGTTAGCTCAAAATGTTCATGGAGAAAATTTCATGAATGTTGTTTTATAATTCTGTTAAGCATCTTAATATCTCATTGAGCCACTGACTCACGTTTTGATTAAAGTGCATTAAGTAATAACGTTAAATTTTACGCATTTTCATGTACGATCATTAAACATATTATTACCACATCTACAGCAGCCCTTAATGACCTGCAGTTATTTTAACTGTCTACAATCAAACCAACATTAAGCTCCAAATATAACAACCCTTAAAATATTTTTTATATCAAGTAACATAACCTTTATCTGAAGGGTTGATATCTAACCTAGCCTTCCTGATTGCAGTAAACATAGATTATAACAATTTTAGTAACATCCTGTACTGAGTAAAACTACAATTAACAGCAAATGTGTTGTACATGGCTATATTTCATCAAACGGTTAATGACTGGTTGTAATTTTAAGTGTCAGTAATCAAATGCTCCTGCTAAAATAGAAGTGTATTTCAACACCCTTAAAATAGAAAGTTATAAGGTGTGAACAAATGAGATAAACACACAAATGTACCAGATATTTTTATTGTTCCTCCCTCGACACTAAAATGACTTATCTAATTTGGTAATGCGGAGTTAAATGACTATTATTTTTAGCTGATTTCTTAATACACTTTACGCCTTTGTTTCATAAAACAATAAGAAGAAACTGCCCTTTGAAATTACATCTGAAATAATATAAAAATATAAGTACATTTCTTCATCAGGGGTCAACAACATTTTTTACGTGGCGGGCCGCACTCAGTAACAACTCTAACACTCTTATAACTTCCTTTTATAATTTTTACATTCTTACGTTCTTGTTTACGCCTGTTTACACGTAAGTACGTAGGCATAAATACGCCTAAGGTGTAAGAGCTACGCTGGATAAAAAAAGTAAACATATTTTCTTATTGGTGGGCCGCATAAAATCGTTCGGTGGGCCACATTTATCTCATGGGCCGCTGGTTGTCGACCTCTGCTATAGTCAGGGCTTTCCTACCTTTTCACTCAACACATACATATAACATTATTTTAAAATATTGATGTGAAGTGTCAATTTTCACACATTTCACGGTTTTATAGTTATACTTGCAAGCGTACTTAATTACGAGATGCGCTAGTATTAAGGAACAGTTATAACTACCCAGTTTTCCAGTCAGTCAGATAAACATAGTAAGCACAGTGTTGCACGATATATCGATAACTTTCGAAATAATTATCAGATCAAAAATTCCTGTTGTACTATTCTTGTTCACATTAATGTGCATTACTCAAATTTGTGCCAGATTATTAAATTAACCTTCCTGGGGATATAGGATGTGCGATAGTTTTTCTATTAAATTGATTTATTTATTCTTTTTTTTTATGTCTATTCAAGTTTTCTCACAAATATTATTACATATCTCGCGTTACGTGCTATTTGGTCATGGATAGTGTTTCTGATTTCTCGACATTTTTCATTTCTCGAGAAATGATAAATTAGACTTATTTTCTCGAGAATTTTCGAGAAATCTCAAGAAAAATAATTATTAGAATATATATCTTATTTTAATGTTGAAAATATTGTAGAGGATAAAACATGTTAAAATTATAGTCAACTTTAAAGTACTAAAGTATTCATTTAAATAACATTAGAACAAATGGATAACGGGGCTTTAAAAATGATTACGAAAACGGACCGTAATTTTCAAAAAATCAAGAAATTAATAATACCTAATAGCAATAATTATTTAATTTAATCTGTAGGTAATCTTTTACATAACAGTTTTTACATAACAAAAAATGAAATGTAATTGAATATAATATGTAAATAATACACTAAATTAAAATAAAATAATGTAAAAATAAATGATAATTAGCTAAATATTATAAATCGCTTCTTATCTGTTGCGCCCAGTTGCGTTGCGGGAGACAGAAGACAAATTTTATCAAAATTAAATTATAATCAGTGACTCACTAAACATTATATTTTTTTAAAATAGGTTTTCAAAAGCACAATTCGTTTAACGCAGCGGTTCTTAACCGGGCGGTCCCGGCTCCCAGAGTGGTCCCAAAAAGACCTTAGGGGTCCCCAAATTAAAAGGAAAACTTTAATTTTAACCAGTTTTTGCTTTTATAAATTACAATAAACTTTAATTATTAAGACCATAAATAATTATTTAAATATTTTCTTGGGGGGTCCAGAAAATATTTTGGCTAGGGGGTCTCGAGTATAAAAAGGTTAAGAACCGCTGGTTTAACGTGACGTCGAGAAAATTTTACATTTCTCTAGAAATGAAAAATGAGAATTATAACTTTTTCTCGAGAAATTCTCGAGAAGAAACACTAGTCATAGCCCCGAGTTATACTAATTTTACCACGAGCGCCAAGTGCTGATTTCACCACAAAAAGGCAGACGCGCGCGTCGCTGAATATTACGTCATCTAACCTTGAACGATATTTCGATAGACTTTTGGAACCTTCCTCTCCTCAACTCATTTATTATATTGTTACTAGCTTTTATAGTTCTGAAATTATTGAAGAAAGTCTAGTGTATAGTATTTTGTGACACCCGAAGGACCCAGTACTGGAACAAAACGATAAATCAAAATTGCCTACACAATGTGTTTCCAGAAGTGGAAAGGACGCTGTGTAGCCGCAGAAGGGCAATATTTCGAATGTGAAAATTTAAATATAAAATAATTTCTTATTAATAAAATTGTAACATAAATTTTCTGATCAAACCACGTATATAAACCGAAAGGATATTTTTAGAAAACTATTTAATGTGTTTATTTGTCACAGTTTTGTACAACAAATTTTTCTTTGGTTTAATATTAAAATAATCCAAATATCTTAATCAAATAATAATAAACGGAAGCTTTCCCCTCAAAAATAACAAAACTAACCAACAAAAATATGCACCCTTTACAAAATGATCTGATCGACAGCCCAGATAAGCAAAGTCAGGGGTGCCAACATGTCAACTAAGATTACACACTCAAGAATCAAACTAACGACCCTACTCAATCGTCACTAACTCATTTCTTGTTAGAATAATACCAACTTTTCATTTTTCTATTTATGTCAAACGGCAATCTCTGACA
Organism: Liopterus haemorrhoidalis; assembly: GCA_963971575.1. NCBI lineage: Eukaryota > Metazoa > Arthropoda > Insecta > Coleoptera > Dytiscidae > Liopterus > Liopterus haemorrhoidalis. The sequence continues at coordinate 131,012,056 of OZ020611.1, forward strand.
CTTCTTTGAGTGACTGTGTAAGTATAGGGGATGCAAGTGTAAATAAGAGTGAAATTATGTAGGGGTGGTTTTCTGGTTTCGATTTACGTTAATCTGATATCTAATCTTGGCAACGAATCATGCGTGCCTGATCACGGAAGAGAGAATTAAATTCTATTTAATTTTAGAAATTGCAAGCTATTGTTAACGTTTTTAATCGGATAGTACAATTAAATCTTGATGAAATTTTATAGCTTTGAGAATTACTTTAAATTGAAAATGTTTTTCGGAATGTTCTCACAAGTATTTTATTAATTAACTAAACGAATAGTGACGATGTTCTGGGGATTCACTTTCACAAAGAAAATAATAAGAACAGTACAAAAAAAAAAAATTTAAATCCACACCTTAAAAAAGCGAGATCGACAACACCTCATAGTTTTCGAAAATAAATTAATACGCCTTGGTTCCATTTAAATTAATGGTGAATGAACAATCCACAAGAACAAAGATATCCGAGTACTGTAATCAAGACCGAGTATCACACTGAAAGACAGACGATTACAGTGGATATGTTACGTGATGTGGATGAAGGAGGATATAATGGGAAAGTGGATATGGGAAGGAAGATTAAACATCCGTCAACCAATGGGAATTCCTCGCAAGGGATGGACAAATCAGCTGACCGAAAATCTAACAAGTATCAGTATACAGGACACAAGGAAAGGCCTGGTAGTTGGAGATCATGGAGAGGCCATAAAAGACCAAGAGGAAGGCTTTTTTGAGTGAACCCAATAGTCAACCCGACTAACAGTGTCCAAAAAAGTAGAAGCTGGAATATTTGAACCAATTTTCAACTCTAGTTACACTGTGAATATTCAAAATAGTTCCTGATATAAGCAGATATAACTACTTCCCAATGTTATGGTAGGTTTTGTTCATTTACTTATTTATTGGTTAAGTTGTAGGATGTTTCAAGTAACACTTGTTCAGTATAATTATAATCATCTTTCGAATCGCAAAACAAAGTCATGAATAAAAAAACAATTTATAGTAAAGGAGAATTTACTTGACAGATTGATCGATTGAGAACCGATAAATAAATATATATCTATTTCACACAGTTTTATGTAAGATGTCAAGAACGTATTTCTGCTTCTTACTGTAACGTACGTTCATAATTTTTGTCTTGTTTGTTATATTATAATATGGTAACTTCAACGTATGTCGCTTTGTATACACACGCTCTGGGCGGTCGCTAATGGTCTTTCCTTCTCTATGAGTGAAACAAATTATATCTCTCTCTCTATTTCTAGCTTTGTCTGTGAACAAATGATATGGCTCTATTCAAAAATGGAAAGTTTATTGCTATAGTCCTCTCCCATTGAACCATATGCTTTAATTAACCGTCATCTGTCAACTAAAGTCTCCTTTACTATAGTATATGTAACATAATAAAGCAAGTAGCAAACTTAAATTGAAATGGACACGCCGTGTTTCGAGATAGACAATAAAAATAATCAAATAGGCACCAAGAGATTAGGATAAATAGAAGTAGCCCACCAGCCGGACAAATAATATAAAGAGGATTGCCGGAAACTAGCTATTGTTAGCCCAAGATAGAAAGATTTGAAAAAGTATTGGGGAGATGCATGTTCAACAGTTGATAAATTTGTCTGGTAGATGATGATGATACTTCAAGAGAAAGGTATTTGATCAATGTCTCTTACCAGTCATATCTTATCTATGGTGCTGGCACCCTCACATTCACAAGCAAATTGGTGGAAAAATTACGAGGCGCTCAGAGATCAATCGAAACAGTCAAAAAAGTCCTTCAAGGAAATGTGAGTGACTGTAAAGAACATTGCTCTCTTCTTACGACTCATTTACTAAGTTCCAGAATATACTATGAGGCCTAAGTTTTCCAATATTAAATGCACAGAATGCAGGACTTTCGCAACTAATTTGACAATCTAATTTCTGTGGCTAATTAAAGAATATTTAACATGTACCAAAACCTTGGGCTGCAGTTATGGCTCCAAGGGGACTATATTGAAATTTACTAATGTAGGCACAGGTTAAAATTATTTTAATCAACACTAATCGCGACTCCAAATAACAGTGAGACATCTGGTGGCGGCTTGGTAAATTAAACAGAAGCGTATATTTGTATAATATTTGTAGTGTGCTGTGCTGCAGTTTATGTGAATTAAAACGTATTTTTAAATATAGTGACTTAAACACAGTGCTTTTTTGCCGAAATATTGTTTGAACAATTAGTATTAAGAAAAAACTTCTGACATATACGCTTCTCAACTGTCGTACGCAGCGCCGCCAACGTTAGTTTGAGTCGCGAATTGTGTACATAACTTTTGGAATAATCCTCGTAATAGACTAAAATACATTCCTATAACATATTCAAAAGATACTAGTTTAATGTAAGCGTGAAATAACAGATCTTATGATAAGTAATTTAATATTCATATGCGGAAGATATTTTTCTAAATAATTAGCTTAATTATAATGTTTATAAGCGCTTAATACTTTAATTATACATCTTCCGTGTAAATCGGAAACTCTGCCCTAAAAAATAACAGTAGAATCTGCTGAGAATAAATATCCATTTTGGAAGTTTACGTCTAAACCTAAGAACGGTAATTTGAACGGGCCACAACAGGACTTTCACAGATAACATAAGATTTCAATGATTTTATACATAAACAAAGCCCCTTCACGATTTTAAATAAGCTTTTAGAAGTTTAAGAATTACTTTAAATTTTATACATAAACAACAATTGTCATACGTAACTTTTTGATTGAAATTTAGAACCTCAATTCTTAAACCAGATAATAATAAAAATGCCAGAGCTTGGTAAGTGGATGCTTGTCCTGACAAAATTAACTGAAATAATATTAATCATAACAATAATAGGTTCCCGACAGTATTTCCCTAAGTCAGACGTTGCTAAGTAAAGGTCCACGGGACAGATCTGGCCCACAATTAATCTTTTTTTTGTCCGCTTAAGCATGCGAACTTAACAACAAACCTTCCAAAAACGATCGCGTCAAAATTCTAAATGAATTAAAAACTCATAAAACGAATTGTTAATAATATATTAAAACATCCATGATGATGAACGTTCTGGCCGCTCAACCGTAATCACGCACGAGCGCAAGCGTTGCAACGTTTAAATGAAAATGTATCGACCCCCCCCCCCCAATTATAGCCCGGACCTGGCACATTCCGACTAGCACCTCTTTCCAAAATTGAAGGAATTTTTAGGCGGAAAATTGATGCAAACAGGTGATGACGTCAAAGACACTGTCAATGCTTGGTTAAATGGAATGACGGCCGGCTTCTACGACGAGGGGATCGTTAAACTCAGCGCCTATTCGGAAAATTACCACGAGTGGAACGGGAATTACGTCGAAAAATAGCTAAAATATATTGGTTATTGTAGAAATAAAAAGTTTGACGAGAAGTTTGATTTTTATTGCACGAAAAAAGTAATCCATATGTGGAGCCACTATCGTTTTATATAGATTTACAACTTATAAATATGTCCGTTTATTTCTTATTCTAGAGAGAAAATATATATTTTTGGCAATTTTCTTATGTACATACATGATCAGTATTATCTTCCATTCTTATTTTATCGTCTGTTATAACACCAAAATATTTAATCTTTCTAACCCTTTCCATTTTTTCGTTATCTAAATACATATCAAACATAAGCACTTCTCTATTTCCTAAAATCATATATTTAGTTTCCTACTATCATATAATTGTTACGCCCATTATTTTGTCTATTCGAGAAACACCTGCTGAACTTAGCCAGAAATCCATTTCCGTGATCAGATCACTTTTGTTGCGTGATGACACAACTGACTTACAAACGTCTTCTCGCTTTTAATTATGTTTAATTTATATTTAATTTAACACTAAATTACTATATAAATAATTTGCAATATTTTAACCAGCCGTAGTTAAATTTATATTTAAAATATTTCACGGTAATTTGATTTTTAAATATATAACTTTGCATTTTAAAATAATTTATGAAATAAGAAAATGTAAAAAATATGATAATTCTTTAACTAAACATTCAAACTGCAGTAAAAATGTCATTTTAACAAGTACCAACTGGAATTAGCATATAAGTAACATAAATCCAAAAAAATGTTAACTCTGCAGATTTTATGCCAAGGATTATTTAAAATTTTAAAGTTACGCTTCCTTTTTATGTGAATCCGAGAATATTTTATAGTGGCAACAATGCTAGTTAATTTAAATTTAAATTTAGTTATTTATTTAACATGCACTTCACTGAACATTCGCAGAACATTAAAAAATGGATGTAAAATTTAATTTTCATATTTTTTTATTATTGATTCTGAATGTGTCAAATTAAAAAAAAAATAGAACTCAATTTTCGTCTCTTAATTTAATTAATTAAAGCTTTCACTTATTACCCTATATCAGTGGTCTTCAACCTTATTACATTTGCGGAACCCTACAGTTTAAATGCTATTTCTTTGGAAACCCAAGGCAAAAAGTCACAATAGCCTGTCTTTTTTAAATTTTAAAGTGAAACGTTTTAAAATAGAAATTTAGATATTAATTATTGAATTTAGTCTTTATCAAAATTGATATTTTATAGCTGACTATATTACTATATTTTTTAAATGTAGGTGTACTATTTTACTTTTTAAATAATGCTATACCTACCTATCTAATATAATTTTTAATGTAAATTATAAATAAAAATTGAATGGAATAATTAGCGATATTCTCTTTTCAATATTACTTATTTATTTATTATAAACATTTATTAGCAATCATTATAAACAAAAAATCAAAGTAGTATAGTAATTTATAAACAAATACACAATAATACAGTACAAAGTACATATTTAAATGGTAGGTGATATAAGAAGTAAATAATAATCACTACTCAACAAATTTGAACTTTTTGTCGAGTCAAATTAGCTGTTTTGGAATAAATATGATCTACTGATGACGAAAATGGTGCCTAAGAAATTTGTAGCACCATCAGATTTAAAGTTATTAAATTTTCAAAATCAATGCATTAAAGTTGCGAAACCCCTGAAAACGTTCCACGGAACCCCAGGGTTCCGCAGAACACAAGTTGACCACTGCCTTATATGAATTACAAAATATATTAATAAATATATTTTTCCAAAAATCTAAATTCGATATTTTTTGATAATACCAGTAAAACAGTATTAAATGAATATAAAAAACGCATTTTTTTATTTATGTTTCTTTTTTGTGTGTTGTTTGCGCGTTATAGATTAATTTAATGATTTAATTTTATACATTTAACATTTAGCAAAGAGAAAGACACTGATACCAAAAGTCAGTTTTAAATTTTGTATGACGTTTTGAATGTTACCGTCTCATATACGGCAAAACACCAGCCAGCCGAAGAACAGCCTGGTAACGGAACTGGGAGATTTCGAAAATATCAGGATAGACTAAAAAATTAGAACCAATGTTTCGAAGGTTGAAAGAAGACTGTTTTCCCTTCAGTCTTGCTACATAACTAAAATTTGAAACATCTAATTTGACAATTTATATCTTCTCGTCCTCTGTTGTATGTATTACGGATATCCAGGATATATATTTAAAACAGAATTGCCAGGATCGGAATTCATAACGCAGATTATAGTTTGGAATCTTGTTTCCGCTTGAATATGGCGTTAGCAATAATCCTGTAAACCCTTGAAGAAAGGGAGCATGTCTAAACTCTAACCAAGTTCATATTTTACGTGATTTGCTGTTAAATTCTAAATGATCAAAGAATTCTAACTGAATATAAGTTCGTTTATAATAATTTTATTAAAAGGATTAACGAAATTATTTACGAGATTTATTAAAAAATAATAATAATAAATACGCGAATGCGTGCATTGCGCAAAACCTAGTGACTTAACTGCCATCGAGTTTGTTTCCTAAAGCAGTGTTCTTCAACCTTTATGCACCCGCGGACCAGTGAAAATAGGATACAAATTTCGTGAACCGGTTGAAAACTAAGACACAAATAAAAACCAATATAGATAGTATTTTATTATTATATAGGTATATGTTATACAGTTATACAATTACAATTTTTAGTGGGACATCTGCTGCTGCTTCTTTGTTAGAAAATTTGATATACGTGGCTGCAAAGTTGTTTCTGAGAAATGAAGCGCTGCATTAACATCCATTCGATTCCTCTGTTTGGTTTTATTATTGACATGGCTGAAAAAGTCTTTTCGCACAAATAGGAAGTCGAAAAAGACCAATAATTTGATAGCTTTATAACTCAAAGATATTTACTCTTTTTCTACTGATTTCCAAAATTTAGACAATAATTGCATTTTATGTCTGGACACCAGAGTGACATCTGAAGACAACTCGATCAGAGTTTCTTTTTCACGAGGATCAAGTACACATGACTTATATCTTCCAAGAATGGATTATTGATCCAGTGGTTACGTTTACGGGGATCTTCATTTTCAGGAAAATGAATAAAATTTTCAGCGAATGCTCTTAACTAATGACTTATTATCAGCAGTAATAAAAAATTCTTCCAGGCAAAATCTGGAAAAACGATCTAAAAAAGTATGAAAAATAGCCGCGAGAGACGTTGTATTGAGGCTAGTAAATATTAAGTAAATCATGGTTCGGACAAAAGTTAGCTTCTGCATCGACTAAAAAAAATGGCCTATATACTTGTGAACAGAATTGTGCATCTACATGATTCGGTCGAAATTTTTCGCGGACCGGTAGGAATTTTCTGCGGACCACGGGTTGAAGAACACTGTCCTAAAGGGTCCTAAAAGGATCTAACAATTTGCGCAACACCTGACTGTGTGTGATGCAATTACGAGTTAATGCGCTTCAGTTTGAATTAAATGAAACGTGTTTGAAGTTATTTGCGCAACAACTGGATGTGTATATTGCAGTTTGAGTTGTTGCGCTACCGTCTGAACTGAATCAAACGTGTCTGAAATTAATTGCGTAACAATTACTGTTGTACTATAGGGGTAGTTGTGCAAATTGATTGTATGTGGGACGCTTTAAGTTGGTTCGAATTTCATAAAAGTTTTTGTATTCGATTTTCTTTACTCAGACGATTTTTAAGATGCTTCAAATCGAAGAGCAGCGTGTCTATGTGAAATATTGTTTCAAACTAAGACGGAGAGATAAATACTTGAACTTTTAATAACTTTTGGATGAGGTGCTCCGAGTCCAACTGAGTGTTGTAAGTGTTTCGGGTGTTTTAAAGATGGTAGAAAAATATTAGTTGAATTAATACATAACAATGGACGATTAACTGCTAAAGATGTTACATAAGAAGTAGTAATATATTATATAACGAGACTTATCAGGACAATTTAACCAATGTCGACAATCACGACAACGCACCAGCTCACACTTACCTGGTTCGGCAATTTTTGGCGAAGAAGAAATTCACTCTCCTTTGCCATCCACCATACTCACGTAATTTGACATCGAGTGAGTTTTTTTGATTCCAAAACTAACAAGTTCTTTTAAGCGTAAGGACGCTGTCTTCAAACGAACGAAAAGATAAAAGAAATTGGAAACTGATCTAAAACCGATTTCAAAATGTGTTGACTGCGATATGTAGCCGCAGTAGTTATATTTAAATATAAAATAATTCCTTATTGACAAAGTTTAAAGTGATCGATTTCAAAGGTAAGGCAAACATTTGCAAAGAAACTTTATAATAATTAACTTTTCCATTTTAACCATGTCAGTTTCGAAGTTACTATTTTCTACTTAATAATAGAAATCTCCAATATACTAAAATGTCAGGATATAATATCGCCAGTTCGCTTCAGGATATATTTTTAATCTATCATAAACTTTTTACAGTTATATTGATCAAGTCAAAAACGAGATTAATTCATTCTTTATTCATTGATATTAACTCTTTCAAATACTTATTTACTAATCTCTTTACACGCCTGAAAACCCAATTCTTCTATCAAGTCCCCTTCAATAATATTCTAGTAGATCAAAAAATACCATTGCAATTGACACGTATCATACTTCAATCAAAACTACCGCGAACTATATTATACGGTTGAACTCTTATATGATTCACTCTTTTATTTGTACGTTGACCTCCGAAATCACTTCGATACCTCGGAGCACGAGATGATACTTGTACCCCCTCCCCCCGCTGTGATCCTCGGCCCTTGTATAGTGGTTTGTCATCTATCTGCTAGAGGCACGGTTGGCGGTACAGTCGCGCCCAAGGATGCTGGATATCTACGACAGTTTTGTGTTCGCGATTGTCGCCTGTTGCTGTTAGTATGGAGGGGTGGGTGCGTTGCCCCCAGACAGTGTCGGAGGTTTTAACAGGAAAAAGGGATTATATTTTAATTAGTGTGGATTTATTGTATAAGAAATTGGGATTTAAGAATTGGAGTATTCTCTTGCGTATTACCATGGTTGAAACATTACACCAGGGGTACCCAAACTACAGGATCACGAGTCACATACGACTCCTTTATGCCTTTGATGCAGTTCTTTTTGTATTAATAAACAATTTAAAACGTGTCTTAATACTTTAAGACTTACTAATTACTTATTACATAATTATTTTATACTTATTTTTCTGCTCGATGCAAACAAAACAAATATTTTAAAAATCACGATAGGACGAAAAACATAAGAATTCATAAATTTGCTGCTCAGTATCTTCATCTTTCGTTTAAACATTTCTTACTGTTTCTCTTAAGTTTAGTCAATAGGTGAAAAGAACAATACATCACAAATGAATAGTATTTTACTTCGTTAACAAACTTTCCGGATTGAATATGCTGCCTTCATAATTATACCATGAATCACGATTTTGTATTTAGTATCTGCAAAGGTATAGACGCTAAGAGATGACGTAGAGACCATACAGTATATATCATTTACCACTACAAAGTATCCTGAACCGAATTTCCATTAACGGTAATTTTTGTTTGTTATACACCTACTATATTTACAAAATATGTCCAAGATTTGGTCGTTAGGGTTATGTTAGAATTATGTTCTTTCTAAGTTGCGTAAATATGTTTTAAAAAATCTCTATAAGAAAATTGTTTGTTTGCAAATTTTGGACTAAATTTTGCACAGTTACACTTTAGGATCCTGCAGATAGTAATGACGTATAGAAATATCTAGGGTTTCTTAGGTATAACCAAGAAACCCTATACACTCGTAGGCCGTTTGGCCGCTCTGGACAAAATTTTGCACAGTTACTCTTTAAGACCTGGCGGAAGTAATGGCCATAGAAGAGTCTAGGATTTCGTAGTATAACTAGGAAACCTTAGACACTCCTAGGCTTTTTGACCGATCTGAACCAAATTTTGCACAGTTAATGTTTAAGACCCTGCAGAAGTAATGACGCATAGAAGTGTCTAGAGTTTCGTAGGTATAAGTAAAAAATCCTATACAAGGCTGGGCCCCTTGAGCGATTTGGACCAAATTTTGCACAATTAGTCTTTAGGATCCTGCAAAAATAATGGCGAATAGAAGTGTCTAGTGTCTATAACCAAGAAACCTTAGACACTCCTAAGCTCTTTGACCCACCTAACCAAATTTTGCACAGTTACTCCTTAGAGCCCTGCAGAAGTAAGCAGTTCTGGAAAATAGAGTGAAAAGAAAAGAATATCCTTTGAAAAGTTGATTGGACGGCTGTATTAACACCATACACCTTCGTTCAACACTAAAATGGTTCCTGGAAACGGAACTTTCTTCAATCCTAAACAGCGACAACAACATATCACATCTAAAAAATCACCCGGATAAATCAGCTAGTAATTAATAATTGTCATTGGGTCTTAAAAACTACATCTACCATTTTTAATAATTTTGTAAACACAAATTTGAAATAATTTTGACAGTTCGTTTTATTTAATTTTTTATGCGTAAGATGGATACAGTGAGTTATTAGCATCATGTACTTCAAAATACAATTTTTAAAAGATGACACAAAATGTTAAGCTTCTCTGATTACATAAGGCTTCAAATTTTGGCTTTTTTGCTTTCTTGATATTAATCTTGAATAAGTATACTAATTCACTAGTTGACAGCATATCACTATTTCGTATTCCCTAAACTCCATAATGGATGGCGCTTTTGAGCAAAAAATGTTAAAAAAATAATGGAGGAGGAGTTCTAATAACCCGTAGTAGTACATAAATAATCTGGTCATTTTAGTTTTACTATATCTTAACTTTCCACTTGTAAAATACCGAAATTTCATTTTTGTGAAAACAATTTCATTGGAAATTCTTTATTGAATTTTATTTCCTGTCATACTTCAACACATGTTCATCATATCCAGACATTTATTCTCCAATATCTCCATAAACATTCAGTGGAGTGCGAAAGTGCTGAACGTGTATCTGCTGAACGAATAAACTCATCCTGTGAGCGCGTCACTCGTAATTCGCCTGGCATACGTCATCCTCTTACTGCACATAACGTACACACCTCATTTACTCGGCTCTCCGAACAAATGAAGTGGATCACTTGCTCTCTCAATACTACACATTCACACTTACATTTTCTCTATTGATATCTTAATCTTAGAGGGGTGCTTTCAACTACTGTGGGGAAAGAAGTCTTGTAGATAGAGACCCGCATGGCTGTTGTCAAATATTTAGAGTACCAGTAACAGAACATTAGGCAATAACAATAACGGACATGATTTGACCTGATAATATGAAGTCAAAAACGTTTTTGCAAAGCAGTATTCACTAAAAGTATACAAACCCTTTTCTTCTAATAAAGTTTTAGTAAGTTTCCACATTTTAGTAGAAAAGGTCTTAAGATAAATTAGAAACCCACGAGATTGTGAAACACAAATATTCTCAATGAAATAATCAACATGGGCTCGTCGCTGATCGGATTACCTACTAAGTAAGTCTTATCTTTAAATTGATTTTTTTTGAAATACCGTAGTCTCAAACGGAATCAATACTGCTGGGCCTCCCATATTAAGGGCCTCACGTTAACGCCCTCGGAGGCAGTATCCTTGTAGTATAAATATCTGCTTCTCCCGTCCTCACAAGAATTTTTGAAATTCCATCATCTCGCCAGGGGCGAACGCAGACTCTTATGTCGGCCCGGTAATTTGATAGTTTTACCAGACCTTTTTTCAAGTGAGGTTCAAAAAACAGGAACTAATAATAGAAGTGATGAGCAAAAAAAAAAAGAAACTAATAGAAATGTTGACCAAAAAAAGGAACTAATAATAGAAGTGATAAGCAAAAATAGAATTCAAATTGAGTTAGGCAGCTCGAAAAAGGCCCTTGCCCAGTCTGGCTCGGCGCTTGAATTTTTCTATGGCCAATCCGCCCCTGCTGGTGGCCTACTATAATGCTAATGCCTACCAATTGTGAATCTCGGACAAAATGGGGTATCAAATAATCACCAAATTGTGATTAATCAAAAACCGCATAGCATTCGAGAGCCCCCAGCGAGCTTATCAGAGCTAGAAAGAGAATTAATTACCATTACGTCCGATGTCTAAACAAAATCAACAATCGAATCTTTGTGCAATATTTTATTATTACTTGGAGTGCGTCACTTCTTGACAAGCGTCCACAAGTCGCAAACTTCAGTAACCTTTTGTACCACGTCATACTACAGACTTGTGGAACTAAAGACACACGGCTGCATCCCAAACCCTGGCGATATGCAGACGCGGAAATTACGCCAGATCAAGTGCCCGTACAACACGAATATTATTATTATATTTTACTTCTTTATTAACTGAATTATATTTTATGTATATATTTATCATTAAATTAGAGTTCTTAGCCAGGACGCACCTTACTAGATGTGTGAGAACACATTTTAAATTTTAAGGGATTCCATCAGTTGAAAAGAAAAAGAACCACTGCACTAAATAAATGAATTTCCTGAATATTGTCCTGGGTCCCATCTTAAATTTAATTGTACGAATAAACATTTTCCTTCGTTGTTATTCTAATTAATGACACTTGTCAATAATGTCAAGTTGGCAATATTCCACGGTAATCAGTCAGATAATAATTAGATTTGGCAGAGCTACTTATCATTCTGAATAGCATGCATTCTAATTGAATAATGCCGGTGGTCTGAAATATTTCCAAACATGCACCATTTAACACAACACACTCTGGCATTCTTCTACTGTCTCATTTGCATTAATGCATTCAGTCATGCACCCTGCTCAATTATCAATTTTATCATTTCCGAAATTAATACTGTAATTACTGGTTTGATGCTCCTTATTCATCATGTTATGCATTATTTCATTTTGATTTTGGGATTACTTTATTTCGCCAAATGACAGCAACTTTTAAGGGGACGCACAACCATATAGTTCTCATAAGTTTCTTATACAAAACTAACAATGTGAAATAGGATTAATAACAATTTTTACGTCTAAATATGCAGTAAATTTTTGTCTATCTAACAGAATATTTTTAATTGTAAACAAAATTGTTATGTAATTGTAAATAGATGCTCAAATGTCTTGGAAGATTAAATGTAGTAACATGGGGATAATGATAGTAGATATACCATAGTACACATTGCTGTTCGCCGACTATCAAGTGGTAATTTCCGAGGATGAGATAGATTTGGAAACTAGAAGAATCCAGGAACAATGGGGTCTTGAAATAAGTTACAAAAAAGCACAATACCTCGTGATCGGAGAAGAAGTCAGGGATCTCGTTCTAAAGAACGAGACTATACAAAAATGTTCCAAATTTAAATATCTTGGTATAACCTTATCAACTTCCGGGAAGAGCCAGGAGGACATAACCAGAAAAATAAACCACGGAAAAAAGAGTTATAAACAACTCAGCTCTGTTCTTTGGAATGATAAAGTTACTAAAGAAAATTGAAGTTAAAATTTCATTTTACATACATGTTTCTAGCCATTTTGTTCTATTATGAAAACGACTTATAGTTATTTTACTTGGTAGTTTGCCGCCATCTTGAATCTGCCGTGCTTCTCAATATAGGTGCTGCGAGTAAAAATGATTTAATTTGTGTAAAGGACTATAATATTTTTCAACGAATGATCTAAATTATAAACAAAAATGTCGGAAGAAAATGTTGATGCATTATTTGAACATTTCTAGAAAATACTGTATAAAAATAAAAATTATTTGAATCCCACAAATATATTTATAAAATTACAGAACATTGTTGACTGATATCTATTGTTAAGTTATTGGGCGATAACACTTTTACAACAATATTGTCTACAATTAAAAATATCCTATTAGATTGATAAAAATTTGAAGTATAGCTTGTTACTAATTTTATTTTAGATTGTTAGTTTTGCATGAGAAACATGTAATCTCTGGAAGTTATACGTAGCGTAAATACTAATGTTACATTTTTTTTCCTTGAAATATTTCAGATGGATATTTATCTGAAATGTTATTGATTTTTAGCAGTGATTTAGAAAAAGTTAAGAACTGTTGTCGTAACAATTAAGGTCAACTAATTTGAAGAAAACTTCCCACCAATAAAAGAAAAAACTAAATTAACTTCTCAACTTTAGGGGGGGGGGGGTTAATGTGATCTAGATTTTAATGAAAATAATTTGAAAACAACCCTAACCAATCTAACTACTACGAAACACAGAATAATCAGCACCTAATGATAATAAATAATAGGTTTCGTACGCCTAGGTTAGCATATAAGTTAGTTAGTTAAAAATTTTGGCGCACAGCAACAAAGGCTACTTGCGCCTAAAGCAGCTCATTTAAATGACTACACTATATATTAAAAACAATAAATTAAACAATCAATAAATAGATAAAATCTATCAAATTAAGCATACTCAATAAAAGAAATCTTGCACAGACAAACATAAATAAATAAGATAAAAAGTCTGTTCAAAAATTTGGGTTAGCATATAAAAACAGAGAAGGTAAGTTCCCTGTTTCTAAATCTCGGGCCATAAATATGAAAGCCACGTGGTCTGTGTGACGTTTCTACCTATCCTAATATACCTGTATAAACAGATACAGTTAAATTATGGCGGATTTAGTCAATATTTATTAAATATTTAGACAATATTTAGTCAATATTTAGACAATATTTATGGTGAGTTTAGTCAACACTTAGCGATAGCTGCTGCGTTAATTTGAATCTTACTCTTAGTTTTAGTCTTGGCTTTCATCGTCTTGAATGAGTACGGGTTTATACAATGTTTTAACGAGTTTTAACTTTTAACAAGTAACCAATGAGACGTCGAGTTTAACGCACGCGCATAGTATCATTTTTCTAAATGTCAAAAAATTAAAATTTTTGGTTATTGACAAATATAACATTGTGTGTAAACATGTACCGAAATAAGTCTAGAAGTGTTGCTGCTATTTATGGCCTTATGTTGGCCACGATGGGTGCTTTTAGAATTTAAATCGGGGTGCGCGCACGCGCATGGTGCGTTTTAACGTGATTTACTCCCAGCCGTAGGAAAGTTAGAATTTAGTTATCTTTCAAGGCCAGAACCATAGGACTAAAATTAAAGAAATGTGTTGTATGAACTTGCTCGTAGCGATACGATAGTTTATCTTTTAAGGATAAAATTAAAATATAGGAGTAAGACTAAAGCTATCGCTAAGTGTTGACTAAACTCACCATTAGTCTGAACAGTTTTAGTGTTAGCCTTAGTTTTTGTTTTTGTCTTTAGGCGCAACTAAATGAATAAGAGTTTATACAATGATTAAGTTTTAACAAATATCCAATAAAATGCTGAGTTGTACTCACACGCGTAGTGTCCTTGTTTAGTGTTGACAATGTCAACTGAAATTTTAACGTCAAAAGTCAAAATCTTTGGTTATAGACAACAATTAAAAAAAACAAATATTATGAGTAAAGATGTACCGGAATAAAAACAATGAAGAAATTATTAACAGTTCATAATGTATAACCTGCACATTTTAAATCAGTGTGTGCGCACGCGCATGGACCATTTGTGCTTTTTTAGTTTTAGCAGTAAGAAAAGATAAATGTTAGTTAACTTTCAAGATCGGTTTTAAAATATTTAAGACTAAAACTAAGACAGAGTATTGTATGAAGTTCCTCGCAAAAATATGATAATTTAATCTTTTAAGGTTAAAACTAAAACATAGGACTAAAGCTAAAACTACGGCTAAATGTTGACCCACCATCAATATCACTCCATAAACCAGGATTGGTTAGTAAAGTACTTTAACTATGTTTGGTGTAAAAAGCTGTCGAAAAAAAGATACGAAGACAAAAATGTTATAGAACTAATGGTTAAATTTTATCTCGCGACTAATTTAAAGGTTATAACTGACAGCTTCCAAAACAAAAATGTATGTAATGCGTCAATAGATTGACCTCCAGATACCAAACATTTTTGAGTCAAATCATCAGCTATACAAAATTGTATGTGTGGTAAAATTCTAATTGTTTTGTAACCTTGTGCTTTAAGAAAATGAAAGTATAAAAAATGTTAAAATATACAGCCTTTAAAATTGTAACCTTGTTTAACGTCTTGCAGTGGGATACGGAAACACGCGAGACGCTTGAAATCTGATACGTCATTAGCTGTTCAATGACATTAATAATTTGACGAGTTCGGACGTTTTTATTTAGAATCTGATAGAGTTGCAATTTTCAAGAACCTTGCTAAATGTTTTAAATTAGCATTTAAAAAATGGTCTGACATTGTGTTATTTGTCTGACAAACTTATGACTAATACTTTAAATTTTGTTTATTTTTGTAAACATTTCTTATTAAAATTAAATCTAACTTCAATGTATAAACGTAGAGACAACGGTAAACAAAATTCTAAAAACTGGATGTCTTAAACAATTTGTCAATTAAGATCTTTACAAAAATTATCAGAACTAAACATGAACATACTAGAAAAAAATCATTTAGTTAAGGTCGGTTTACATGGACTTCAAGAGGATAATGTAGCTAGGTTTCGCGCAACATAAACATACATTTGTTTTGGCAATAGAATTTAGATCAAATATAGTCTGAACAATTCGATTTTTTTTTATTTTTTTTTTTATTTTGAAGGTAAAGTTTGACCCCGGTGTGTCGGTCTTTAAATAGTTATATTGAAGAAATATATAAACAGAGGCAAAATAATTTGTTTAATAACATGCTACCAACATAATAATTTTAATATGACGAATATTCTACTATTCGCCATTTCTAAAAAAATATCTAAATCTATTTTTGTAATGCGTCGCTTAAAAATGACAACTTCTTTGTCAGGCTTAAAAACCTATTACAATGCTAGTTTCCATTCTATCATTAGTTATAGCATAATATTCTGGGGTAAAAGTACTTCTGCTGACAGAATCTTCAAAATGAAAAAAGAAATATTAAAACAATGGTTGGAGTTTCTAAAATAACTTCATATTATTTATATTTTAAGGAATTAGGTATTTTATCTCTTCCTTGTTTATACATTTATAAATGTGTCTGCTATGTACAAAATAACATAAATTCTTTTAATACACTTTCTAAAAGACATATATTGGAAATACCTGGTCATAAAACCGAGCAATTTAAATCTAGACCGAAATATAACCAAGTAACTTTATACAAAAAGGTGCCTAAACATATTAATATTACATCAGGCACAAGTACATTCAAATTCAAATATTTTTTTTTTTTTTTTTTGCTTGACCACTGTTTCTATTCGGTCGAGCAATATTTGCGTCATTAGTTCAACATTTTTGAATCTAGTACATTTTCATATTTTCATATTTTCTAATTGTACACATTTTCTTATATTTTCATGTTAATTATATATTATATTAATTCTTATTAATATAATTGTGTTTATCATACACTGCTCATGACGAACCTTGATCTGTACTGATTTTTGGGTAGTAAAGTATTATTATTATTATTAATAATAAGGGGGTACGCAGACAAAATTGTCTCGGACCCACAAAAGTCATAATGCGGTCCTGTAATGTATAGTGGGCGTTTTTGAGGGTTTACTGTGTAAAAATCACAAAATTTGCTTAATCAGTATAAAACAAATTCACTTACACAACCAGTTGTGGTAGCAGTAACATAAAGCTTCATGAACTCACCTGAAAAAAACAAAAAATGTTGATAAAACCAATAAAAGATAAAAATCACATTTATCATAACATCAGGCTGTATAAAATAAAGTGCATAAACCATAAAGATATATAGCATACACATGTTTATATACCATAAAGCCAAGAGATATCCACCAGAGATACAGATCATATTGATTTCTTTGCATGGATGAATTATTTTTAAATGCAAGTCTCGCCAATTTTATTTTTCTTTTTATATGTAGAAACTGTTGTTACTTTGTGCTCGATTTAGCATGAAATACAAAATTCGTAAATCCGAATGCATTTTCTTTTTATAAAAACATTTCACTAGGATGTAATAACACCCAATTTATTTTCACGGACCGCTGGTGTCACGTTACGAGGAAGAAAAATCTGTGGTCACCCTACCAATTATGGTTAGAACGTATGTTATTTAAGATTGTATTGGGTTTCTTTCAGAACTTTGATACCATTCATCTCTATAGATATCTACTGTCATGAAAAATTGCTGGAATTTTTCGGCAGTTGGTAATTGTCGTCGTGAAGTAATATAATACATATTTAACCAATTGGCATTTAATCAGCAGTTCAGAGTAATAAATCCCTTCAATTGAATTCGCAACTTACTTCCTCTTCAAATAGTATTTCAAACAATTAAATTTTGTGCTTCGCAATCACGAGAAGGAGGGCTTGCCGGTATTTGGTAACAATTTTAAAGGGAATAAGTACCTAAGTAGCATGATACATCGGGTTCTTAAAGTTAACGGGTTCTGTTACGATAACTATGAAATGACATAGTAGTTAATACGTTTGCTGTGTTGCCAGTTATTTGTTTACAAATGTCAAAAAAGATAGGTTATATTCAATCACTTCTAAAAAGGGATGGAAAATTACTGCGTAACAGGACCACCCTGCAAAGTCACACCTACCTCTAGATTGGGCTGGCGGCCTTCTACTCTTGCTCTGGACAGCTGATGGCCGTTGAGTCACTTCACCGCGGTTACGGAACTCATATTTCTTTCCATTTAGGTTTTTAGCGACCAACCGGAGAGCTGATCGGACGCTGGCATACGAGTGGCAGATTAAGTGTTATTTTAAATAGAATGGAAATATTTGTATATAGGCTTCGGTAGGCCCCCGGCTTCGTGGGACCCGGGCGGCCGCCCAGTCCGCCTACCGCTTAATTCGCCTCTGGGCATACGCCAACTATATAACGCTGGAGTCTATACATTATATATTTCTCGCAGTTATGCAGTTATGTCCTAGGGACTAAAGAAGCTAACGTGAATTACAAGTTAAAAAAAATCAAAAATTTTATTATTCGAATAAAAATTTATTGTCAATATCATTCGAAAATTATTGCCAGTACTAATTGCAATACTTTAATAACAATATATAATAGGAGATTGCATTGAAAGCCGCTGTTCACGCGTAGATGGCTCTAGGTGCATATGTTGTGGGCAGTAACAGATGTCTCTTACATTATTTTGAAGTGTGAAAATTTCCTACTAAAATTCAATCATCACACGCCAACCTTGTTTACACAACTACTTTTCTATAACCGAAATAAATTAGAACGCGATAAGTTGTGTACTTCTACACTACTTTAAAAAAAACTACACTACTGAAAAAAATACAGCTGAAGCTCATCGATTGCTTGTGAAAACTTATAGTGAATGTGCTCCATCGGATACATTATGTACAGATTGGTTTCGACGATTCAAAAGAGGTGATTCTGACATTCACGACAAACAACGGCCAGGTCAATTGAAAATTGAAGGGGAACAACTGCAAGCTTAATTGGAAGAAAACCCTGCTCAAACACTCAAAGAAGTGGGCCAACAGCTCAAAATCGATAAATCAACCATTTCACGACGTTTACAAACCATGGGAAAGATCCAGAAAAATGGGAGATGGCTGCCGCATGAATAGACCGAAAATGCCATTGCTAATCGTTTAAACATCTCGATTTCTTTGCTTGTAATTTCTTTAGTAATTTTCTAATTTTCGCTATCATGCGTATGAACAGATTTTACATTGGTTTAAAATATCTTAGTGTTACGAGAGATCTTATTAGATTTCCAGACTTCTTTCATCAAGCCGAATGCTTATTGTGCTTTAAGTATTCTACTGTCCACGCCTATCAAAGTTTTTCTATCTCTCGTTATTGCACTACCGAGGTAGCAGAATTCATCCACTTCTAAATTTTCGACGTTGATGGAAAATCTGTTATAATGATGAAAAAAAGTTATATAGTCTGCATAGCTCATATCTTCCAAACGACTTTGGAAGACTCACTGTATTCCTCTATGTTCTGTTTAATACAAGTTACACCTGTATTGACAATTATTAAAACAAAAAAATCTAAGTGACAATATATTTATATTTAAATAGTAAACAATAATTTCAATTTACATATTTGAATATTAAACGCGATTCTGTGAAAATTTTGATGTTTTTTTCGCATTTATTGGTAACGGGATTTATAATTCAAATATTTTAGTCTAGACAAGTTCCAACAAGTATATAATTTATTTTTCTTTTGTCTAAACTTTATTATAATGCGTCATCTTTTGTTTTGTTTTGTTCGAGGGTGATTGGGTGAAAAAGTACGTTATTAGTAAGTTCCAAAGCTATGAGTAATAGTATTTCTAGGGCAGTCTGGATTAAAACCGTAGCGGAAATACCAATGTAAGCGGTTTCGGGTCAGTCAACGAACTTAAAATGGCTATAAGGCTATCACAAAATATCGGACGCTACACACTGTATAATCCTCACAATATAAATGATTTATAAAATTTATATAACATAAATAATAATAAATATTGTAACTGATATAATATAATTGTATAATTTATGAAAAAATTTCACTAATGAACAAGATGTAAAATTACTTTGTATATACAAGCTCGTTGAAGTTACACTGCCCAATGCACAACTTTTTTATTATTGAAGATAGGGTTAAGATAGTCAAATTTTAATATTGCTCGATACTATGTGATCTATAATAGTTGTAGGTATATTTTAAAAAAACCGAGAGATATTAGATTATCTATGAAAAATTTAAATGGAACAACTTATATAGGTATTTTTTAAAATAAATTTGAAAGGCATATAAATTATGTATACAACCATGCCTCACAAATGTCATTTTGAAGTAAAATAAAGGATACAATACAAATAGATAAAAGCATTAAATAGGCTACGAATTTTAAAAATGTGTAATATAATGGATAACAGAAGAACCGAACAAAGGCTCATGAAGAACAACAGGCGTAAAAAACAGGATATTCGTAGGGATGAAGAATACAATCAGCATGTTGTTAATAGAAGGAGACCCTATGTTTCAAGCGACAGAGGACTTATGTCTAATAAAAGTAGATATCAATGCTTTAGTAATTCTTCGGAACTGAAGATGATTTGAATAGTACTGCCACAAGCAACAGTTTCAAACATGCGTTTACTTCCTTGTTACTGAAAAATATTTACACTAAATCCCAAGACTATATAGTATTATATAGTTCACGAGACTGTAAAAGCCAATTGATCGAACGAGAACCGATAAACAAATATCTATTTCACACAGTTCTATGTAAAATTCAACGTCTGTGAGCTTCTCATACCCAACGTATGGCCGTAATTTTTATCTTCATTTGTTACTTTTCAACATGTCCAGATAAATGTGTGTTTTTGTATATGAAACGATTCTATTACAGCTGTGAGTAGAGCGAGTGAAACAAGACAATAGTTCTTTCTCACCATCCGAATAGCATCGCTTAATTATTACTACTTTCTAGATTAAACCATATCATTTTTTTGGCGAGTGTCGGTCAAGTAAATCCTCCACGAATATACCACCGGTATATATTTTGTTCATCTGGATTTTTTTTTTTTTTTACTTGTCTCGCTTTTCTTTGTACGATATGCGCTTCCAATCAACAGCAAGGCTGGTTATTACTTCTATATAAATATACATTTTGTTATTTAGGAAAGAAATGTTTCTTAAATATCAGCAACACTATTGGTAGCTTTGACCACACAGTTTAGATTACTTTTTTTCCTTTTTCATCTTGTTTAAAATTGTCTTTATTGCATATCAATAGCAATTCCTGGAATTTCTTTGTGTCCGCTACTGATTTTCTATTATACTGACTGTTCACTGAAAATAACAAAGATCTTTTTTGGCACCAACGCAAAACTATTAGTACCTTCTTTATTTGCAGTGAAGTTATTAAAACCATGCACATAAACCCTTACGCCACTTGCAGCGAGGTCAATGAACAAATAAAATAAATGCTGATTCATGGTCTTTTGTCATTTTGGGTACCGGGGGAGATGTGTCATCAATACTACTTTACATTGTTACCTTATATTGTTTAATCATCTAAATATAATATTTTGTAATATGTAGATAATTTAAAGGCATTAATTAAATATAACGCCTATGCGTTATTTAGCATATCGCCTATATAGCATAAGCACAAAGTGTATTTCTAAGCATAAAATTACGTAGAATATAATTTTTATTTTCAATTAATCTCAATTTAAAGAAACTACATCACATAAATTTTATAAATAAACTAAAAGAAAGATAATGTTTTAAAAAATAAATGATACAATATTGTTTTTAAATTTAGCAACTCTTTAATGTTTTTGTAAGCATCATAAATTTATGATGACGTCTAAAATATGTCTAGACAATGTTCCAGAATGTTTATAACTTGGTTTATGATGTTATGAATTGTGTAATGTACTCAGAAATTAGAATGTTCAAGTACGAGAACTCGAGAACACTAAAAAAATACGGGTACAATCTTGTACATTTTTAAACAGAACATAGTCCGTTAACTATTCTTCGATTTATCGAAATTCTTTTTCTCGACTTTATTTACATTGCTTTTCAACATTTTTGAGTACGTGATACACTTAGTAATAAAGACGCAGAAAATTTCAATAAAATGTAAAAAGTGTTCTACAAGTATGTAACATATCCCAATCAAACTTCCTGCGCATATATCCTTCCATAATGCCCTTAAAGATGGCAGTATATAATTTTTTTTCCACCTCAAAAATATTCCTTGAAAAAATTTCGCGGTCATCGACTCTCATCCCTTATCAGATCTCTGCAAGTTTCCTTTGAAAATTTTCTTATTTCTTCTATAGTACTGTCGTCACACATATTCACCACAATATCTTAATTTATTTTCTTTTAATTAGTGTGTATTGTAACTCGTATTTTTATTTTTTAACTTCTTATTGTTTTTTTATTTTTAATTTATTTATTACATATAATTTTATCTCCTAATTTATTGTTTTACTACCATGATTAATTTTAACTACCGACCAATGACCCTAAGTAGATCACGTTTTTTTTTTAAAACTTTATAATCAAATATTATATTTTAAATTATGATTTTTATTTGTGTAGCTCTGATAAAAAAATAAAATATTTTGAAACTGGTGGCTACATCTAGCTGCATTATTTATGTCCGCAACCCGTACAATCCGTACAACGTACAAATCAAAATCAACTGTTTTCTGATAATCATTCATATTCGTTATTTGAGTACTAAGATCTTTCATTTAATTTTTTTAAATTAAACTTAAATAATTTGCAAAAATTTCGTTACAATAAAATTTAAATTAAAAAATTCCAGCGATTTTTTCTGCAAGTCTTCTATTAATAAATAGATTAATTTTGCTCAATTTCATGTTGTTAATGTGTTTCTCATTATTAACAACGTGTTATTTGATTTATAAGTATTTCACTAGTATAACTGATCTATTCCTCTTTGATACCTTAAAAATAAATAAATAAAATAATTCAAACAATAAGGTGAATCATGACGCATAATAGTAGGAGGAGCTTACACACGTGAACTCGATTATCAGCTGTTAATTTTATTAAATTATAATTTTTAATTCAACAGAACACATTACCTTAGTCATAAATATAATACATAACATTATTAGCCATAGATTAAAAAAATAATTATCTAATTAAGACTTGATTAAAAAATCATTTTGTACGTTTACAGTTCAGATCAATGTACATTACTTAGAATGTTTTCAGATTTATAGTTTAACTGCTTTGGGTTAAAGGGTGCGTGGCAGTACGGCATTTTTTTAGTACATGTTTGTACCTTATGGAGATTTTTTTTTCTAATTTTTAGATCCCTCTGGGAAAATAGAGAGGAGAGCAAAAGTTTGGAAAAAATAATATAAAAAAAAAAATATTTTTCAAAAATATTTTTATTTTATTCACAAATTAAGATGTCTAATTTAATACTCCAGACAAAGTTTAAAAAAATATATTTATTTTTCGTTAATATATATTTGTTTACATTTTTCCCGTGATGTGTTTTTTTGAACTCTATCCTATATGTGGGCTAAAGAGTTGTACAAGCATACCAAATTTCTACTTTCTATGTTCACCCGTTTGACTATAATTTCTACCGTACAGACAGACAGACAGACAGATAGACAGACAGACAGGCAGATACATGACCGACGTTATAATTTTTTTTTAGTCATATCTACAAACCCTAAAAAGCAAATATTGAAAATATCTACCAAGAGTTCAATAAAATTTACTGAAGCTTTAGTTGGCGGGAATCGTAATCAGTTCTCCTGTGTTAAAACAATTTGTGAGACATTTCAGTGTGCATATCTGAGTCAATATTAAATGAGAAACCACATATATTTTAATAGACAATAACAGCACGAATGTTATGTTTTATCATAAATGCAAACACACTAAAGTCTACATATTAATATTCAGACCCATGTTATACAACTAAATTACACATTAATAACTATCACTAAGGATACATCGGTCATAGACATGTAATGTTATTCCGACCTCTCTTATGCCTGGATATCAAACACGAAGCACTTCTTACGCATCACGTGATACCTTTGTTATTAATAAGTCCGTGATATTGTCACCCCCGGAGACATATCTATCTCTTCAATCGTGAAGAAGGGTTACTTCTTTACTCCAGTAGCCTCATACTATATTCCCTTTGATCAAACATTGTGGTTTTAACTAAGGTTGAATGTATTTGACATCTCTTTGTCTTGTGGTTCGTTTCAGAATTTTTATTTCGTGACTAGGGCTACAGTTTGTTTTTTCCAACCCTTCGCGAAGAATGTGATGACACAGTTGATAAGAAACCACGCAAACAAGAAAAACTCGGATATTATTTTCACGTTTTTCATTTTATTGTGTGTAACCAAGTAATTCTGACATAAGTTCTTAAGGGAAAGGGATAATAATTTATAGAAATATGTGGAAAAAAGTCAGGTGTGGGTTTGTCGTTTGTGATACGTTATATAAGATATTATCGAAGAATGGTAGAGGCAATAAATTTAGTAAATAAGCTGTAAATTGTTATCACAGTGTTAATGCACTGTTGGGGCTTTTTAATATTTTGTTTTTTACATCAGTTTATATTTTATGTGAATTATTAATCTCTGTAACTTGCAGGACTGACAGAATAAAAATATGCTGTCGGAGAAAGCAAGGAACTAGAAAATTGAAAAATTAGTAAATTCAGATTTTTGGGCATGATAACTTGTTTAAAATATCCATAATATTTCAGTTTTTCAGTAATAGGTTTTTTAAGCAAAAAGAAAATGTTGCCCCAAAGCAAAGATACCGAGGATCAGGACAACCGTAATGTGAATTAGCTGACAACAGAATTAGATGACAGATGTCAAAAAATATATATATACACTACCGTCCATAAGTTTAATCGCACCTTACAAAAATAAATTAAACGCGTTTAAATTTTTTTCATTTAAAATCATTTAAAATGGCAAGAAGGAGAGAGTTAAATGTAAAAAAAAGAGTGTAAATTTAGACATT
This sequence comes from Liopterus haemorrhoidalis, assembly GCA_963971575.1. Lineage (NCBI taxonomy): Eukaryota > Metazoa > Arthropoda > Insecta > Coleoptera > Dytiscidae > Liopterus > Liopterus haemorrhoidalis. The sequence goes on from OZ020611.1 coordinate 131,037,033, forward strand.
GCATGGTTTGGGCTTCTCTAACCGAGAAATTGGTCGTCGTTTCAGCATATCGGAGTACTGTATCCATCAAACAATCAAAAGAAAACGAGAAACGGGATCCTTCTGCGATCGCAAACGAATTGGAAGACTTCGTTTCACTACAAAAAAGGAAGATCGTTACATCGTCATTAGTTCCATACGAAATCATCGACGTACAGCTCCAATCAACAATCAACATCATACGACAAAAGTAAGCACTACCACAATAAAAAGACGTCTACTTGAAGCCTCAGAGGTCGTGTTACGGTTAAAAAACCACGTCTTACGACCGTATAAACAAAAAAGGTTAGCCTGGGCCAAAGAGCATAAAAATTGGACGGCAGAAGAATGGAGCAGAACACTTTGGTTGGACGAATCAAAATTTTAAATGTTGTCGGCCAGGGGAAAAGATGCTGGAACAGTGTATTACCCAAACTGTAAAACATGGAGGTAATATAATGGTTTGGGGTTGTTTTGGTGGTGGTCAAGTTGGAAGAATCGTCAAAATTGACGAAAGAAGTGTATTTGTGGATTTTAGACGAGAATGTTTTAAATTGCGGAGCAGAACTGATTGGTGAAGGGTTAGTATCCCAGCAAGATAATGATCCCAAACACACTGCCAAAGTGGTTAAAGAGTACCAACATATAAAATCTGAGGAAGGACTCTTAAAGTTAATAACTTGGCCACAACAAAGTCCGGACTGTAACCCTATAGAATTACTATGGGACCATTTAGACAGGGATGTGCGAAAAAAACCTACAAGGGGTGAAAATGACCTTTGGACATCACAAAAATATTTGGAACAAATATTCTTCTCTTTGTATCATTTGTCTATATCAGCTTATCCCTATTTCGACATTATAATATAAACTGTACAATACTGATGGTTACTTTAACAATACAAACAAAAACACGATCAAACAGGTTGATGTCTCTTTTAAATATGATTACTAGTTAAATAAAAGCAAAAAAACCTAACTGGGCATTATTACGATATCTATTGTCATATGGGACGGTACAAAAATGACTACTTTAGTGACATCATTTTATAATGATATGGTAATGTTGGCGTAGTAATTTGATATTATTTATGCAGCTGTTAAATGCAAAATAAAAACATGAAGCTTTTATGTTTTGTGGCATATAATAGTCATTGTCACGGACTTGTTTTGTTATAAATTTAAAAAAATCGATGAAATGATAGAGTAAACGAGTAAGCAAATGAATAGGGTCTTTTTTAACTAACAATTTTATATTTTGAATGGAATAAAGTATTAATTAAAATTAAAGCAGTCATTTAATGTAGCAGGCAGTTTATATAAAATTGTTTCAACATAGACCGAAAAAAAAAAAGAATGCAAAGAATATGTATGTATCACTTATTATGATGCCGGTTTTACAGCGTTTATCGACGTCCTTCATTCGAACATTCCAGTCTCCTAAAGCCATATTTTATTGTTTTCTTTTATGCCGCCGAAATGGTTCGCCCTATCGCCCTATCCATTAGACACTAGTGCCTGGAGCCTGCGAAGACAGGATTAACAAAATAATTTACAGGAATTGGGAAGAAAAAGAAAATTTCTGGCGAGGTGGGGAGTCGAATACACAAATGCGGCTCTGTACTGTCAATTATGCCGTCTGTTTAATACGCTGGAAATTATTAGGCAGATTATTTTTTCGAAAGATATCAATCTTGTATTGTATTTAAAAAAATATATATCTGCGAATATCAAATAATAAATTTGTAACGTTTAGACCGCCAGAACAACAATGACTAACGTTCACAAGCCACCCGTCGCGAGAACTTCTTTGAAATGCATTTTTTGGGATTTTTAGAAGGGTACATATTTTTTAAGAATTCAGATAATATAATATGTATTAGATACCTTACGTTTACATAACGTAACTTTAGAAATATATTTTTAAATGGTTCATTGTTCAAGGAGACATTTGTTCGGAGTTATTGCTTAATAACTTTGAACACTAGCATCTCTTTGAACAATACTTAAACCTTTCTTCCTATAAATGCTTTATAAAAACACACGTCTCTCTGAAGACGAGATCAGTCAGTATACGGTCCGGTTAGCGTAAAAATCTAATTTGTTGAATTCTTAGAGGCACAGTGTCGGCATTCTAGTGGTCTATTTGATTCTATTTGTTTTAACCTTTTCATTATTTTAATATCTATATTTTAATCTTTTAAACTTTTTGCAAATATAACTATTAATCAATCAAATTCATTTTTAAACCTTCTTACTTAACGTGGGTAAACCTACACCTTTAAGAACTTAAGTGAACAGCTAAGATCCAGACTGTTAACAAAAGGTCTGATCAGTCGGTTGGTAAGTACACTGATACATATAATTTAATTCACATATCGTAATGATGAACCCTGGATAACACTCACGCCTACTACCCGAACTTCTTTAGTCAGAAATCTCATTTCAGTTTGAGATTAGACTTTATATAATATCACAGGCTCGCTACCTAGTGGACAATAAATGCTACGTTGTAAAGAAACGTACCGGGCTCGCTGCAAATTCATTATGTGTCGAACTGTAAATATATAAAACTGTTCATATTGCATGCCGTGTACAATGAAACGCACATACATGCTCAGCCGTGAATAATGAAATATACACAGAATTTTTTTTTGTTAGTTAAAATTTGTAGCGCTCAGCAACGATTGTTATTTACGCCTCACACTTTATTTGCGCATCTTTATAACTAGAATAAATAAAACAATAAATTAATATATTTTACAGGGATAATTACAACCCTCAACAATGGCACGGGTGGTAAACTTCATCCTTGTGCAATATGGTCCACATTTTATGCTTATTAAATAAAATACTATTATTTTGTTTTTTTAATTTAGTGTGAAATATGAATGAAAGCTCTTAATACTTAAATTAACAGACATAAAGTTAAAAAAAAGATGTTTGATGCCACTAGAGTAAATAAACAACGTGCTCAAAAATTTTTGTCACTTACTAGATACCTACGAAATCCTGAAATGTATGAATAGGTAAAGGTAACTTTTAGCTGCCTATAATACGCATACTGTTCTGCACAGGGCCAGGGACAGTGATTCATCTTAAAAGCACTATCTTAGGTTATTGTTGATAACCTTTTATTTATTTTTTTATAAACCACCTAAAAATAGATTGTATTTTAAAGTGAATTGAAACATGGAAACAGGACAAACAGAGCAAAAGTGGAAACTCAGGGCGTAGTATAGGCAGCTAAAAGTTACTTTTACCTAAGAATATTCATACTTCATATCAGCTTTTTGATGTACATGTCACTGTAAAAGCCCGTATATTGGTAAATATTAGGTTTAACTAGTAAATCTTAGGTTTTACCTAATCCAAAGAGTTGGTAAATCTTAGGTTTTACTGGAAAATCTTAGGATTTACAGTAGTTCGGGCTTTTACAGTAACAGTACACTTATAATTCTTAAAAATGCCAAATACCAACTAAATTCGGCGTTTAATTCTCCAGCAAGATAGATATATATCTAATTTCCCTATTTATTTCTTTAACTAGCTTAGACAGGTCTGTACCATGTCCAATGTGTAGCTAAAATAACTAAAATAAACTAGTTTCTTTCACTTTAGAAAAACAGAAGATAAATGAGATAAAGGCAGTAAATAATGTGTGAAAATCGTGAAACTAAGATATAAATTGATTGAATTGATTAGAAAAGGATGTCGTGAGGGAAGACAATTAGGATGGATAGATAAACAGAAGTGACAGACGTAATTGCTAAAAGCAGTCAAGGCTATAATTATCTGTTGCATCGACAAATTTGCACGTGACAGATAGGCATTCTTTTAGGAAACGCAATTAAAGCCAATCATGAAATAGATATAACTGTGGTAGGAACTGACTGCCTACAATAGTGTATTAAAACACAAGTTTCATAATGCTTGATTTTGCCACACGCGTCTTGTTTAGAAATCGAGTCGCAGAGTGTCCAGTCAAAGTTGATTTTGCTTCTCCACACCGTTTAAAATAATAATTTGCTTAGTTATATAATCAAACAATATACTTGATTATGTAATTTGGTATGTGAATATAGTGGTTGGCCGGCCTGGTTTGAAAGTTTTATATTGTTGACGGTAGCTATCAATTATGTTTCGTAAAACTTGCAGGTTATTGTACCAGTTTTACCAATTTTATGAAATATATGTTTAGTGTCGTAATAAAACTCTTGACATCATTCAATTTAGTTTCATAATGATTCTCTTATGAATGCAAAATAGAAAATAAAATTAACACCCGTTATTGAGTTAAATAAATTTATAAAGAGGTAAAATATATCAATATTTTATAGTGCTTAATTTTTCCTTCTTAAACCAGGCTTAAAACCTCGTTTATAATAAATGCGTAACGTAAGGCATTATATAAGCAAAAAGTTGTATCAAAGGCGTATCATTGTTCTGTTGATTATAAAGACATGTTCGTATTATAAAGAGAACAACGATTCTCCTCTGTTACATCTTTATGCTCATTATGTTATGCATCTATTATAAACCAAGTTTATTGTTTAGAAAAAGTCACAAATGACAAAAGTAAAACATGAATTAATTGAATATTGAATATTGTAGTGTATTTATATGTAAATTTATAACATATTATTTCTATAACATACCACGTCGCTCAATAAGTCTGTGTTCTAACTAAGAACAACTATATTTTTTTATAAATTCGACTTTATTCAACATACTCTTCTTCAAGAGTGATACATTCATTCCAAGGCTTCTATAACTTTTCGAAATAAATAAAAAAAAAAAATAAAAAATCAGCATACCAATCAGTAATAGTTGATTTGCCTGGTGCAGAGTCTCTAAAACGCTTATCAAGCCACTGTTTGGCTTTAACAGTATTTTTTTCATCAAAAAACCATGTTTAATCAACACACGAAATTCTTCTTTATCCATTCTTTTGAAAATTACAAAACTGGAGTTACTAAAACCACTGTAACCTCTAAACTAATTGTTAGAATGTCATGAAATTTTCACACGTATCGTTTGAAGGTTGGTACTATCCAGAAATCATATGGGTCTGTCAACAGTGTTGCCATATATATGTCAGACCGGAGACTTATTGCGTGAAGTGTTATTTACATAATATAAAACTCAAAAACGTTGCCACATGAACGAACATATATTCTCGATGGATGTAACGTAACGAAAGCGAACACAACCGCATATATTGGATTTTTTTAAAATTTAATGGCCTTTGCTTCTGTGGATATTAGCCAGCACAATTTTTATTTGAGAAAATTTCCATGCCTTAACGGGATTCGAACCGGAGACCTTCGCAACGCAGAGCACATGTGTTACCACTACCGGTCGGCATATATTGGATTTAAACGCGCACCCAGATTTTTTTCTGGAGAGGGTCAGAAGCCAATTTGTTTTTCTAGGGTGGGCTCACTTTAAATTATAAGACAAATGTGTCCCTTAAAGACGTTTTTGTGGGCTTGGGCAGAGGGGGAGGGGTACTCAAGCCCATGAGACCGCCCTACGGTTTGGATTTCAAATAGCGAACAATAGAGAACGATTACGATATTCATCCAAATGTCAACTTGTTCTGTTCGAACTTAAAATTCTGTTTACAATATTCTAACCTTAAAACCTGTTCGTTTAAGCAAGGGAATTCACTTAAATTTGCAGGCAAACGTAGCCAAGACCGTCCACTCGATAGACCGATGACCTAAACGTATCTTTACGAACTGGGTGCAAGAAGCTCAAGACAAAGCAAATTGAAAATTTTTAGTGGAGGCCAATATTCAGCAGTGGAGTAAAATGGCTGACAGATGATGATGATGATGATGAATTATTCAAAGCTGTCGCACCCCGTGAGCTAACTGGCACATTATCAGTTAGTGAAAATTTTGTATGTTTCTGTAGTCCATAGTAAAGCCTGGTTTATAAAAATATGCTATGGATACATAAGCATAAAAATTACACTACTCTCTTTGTTCTGTTTATTACAAAGATATGTTTTGAAGGTCAAACCCATTGTTCAATACTTATCCGTTATATTATGGAGTTAATATAAACCAGGTTTAAGGCAAAGACTCACTACATAATAACAGTAGTTCTTCGAAGAGGTTAATTTATTTGCAGGGTTGATATTTAGATGAATGAACTGGCTTTAAAAAACAATAAATGTGTTTTAATTTTAATGTGAAAAGGTGGACGAACTTTTGATTTGTAGCATAAATTAATGCGACTTTCAGTCCACTGAAAAATTAATGAAAGTACTTTAAAATATTTATGATCTGTAGAACAGAATATTCAATAAAATCAAGACAATAAATTGAACCCTGTTAGAAATAAACAAGTGCATCCTCGGCAGAAGTCATTAAACTTTTCAGAACAGTTTTGTATGTTGCAATTTCTCATGTTTACGTATTCCAGACAGCATTACTCATCATAAAGGCATTTCCTGCGGTAGGTAAACAGCTATTTAGCTCACCTACCCTTATAAAGAATACAGTAACGATGACGCACTACCCTTGCATTAAACAACCTCTAACAAAACACCTGTTGTTGCAAGTCTGCTCACAAATCTCGATATTACTCATAATAAAGGAATTTAATCACGATAATTGTATTTTTATTTCTATGTTTCGCCCTTTTAAACTGATGTACTGATATGATATAGCATGGCTGTACACGAAGCTATTCTTGCAATTTTACATTTTTAATTAATTGAACGCTGATATGAAATGATATATTTGAATTTTAAACTAGAATAAAATAACGAGCAATTTTTAATCTTAGATATTAAAGAGTCTAACTCAGCGGTTCTCAAAGTGGGGTCCGCGAAGGGATTTCGGTGGGTCCGTGAAAAACGAACGCATATTTATTTATATTATATAACTGACTAAACTGCACAGTCCTATCCTGGATGTTGCAAAGATGGCTCTAAGAGTCCTCATTCCATTTGCAACCACCTATGAGTTTGAGTCGGCTTGTTCTACACTACTGAGTATCAAGACAAAATCTCGAAATAGATTATGCGCGACAAATCAAAACAAAGCCACACAGAAGAATTAGTTCAGGCAAAGCGAATGCATCCATCCCATTAAAATTATTATTTGTTATTTAACGATTACATAGCATGTAATATTGTATGTAATATTCTGAATACATAATTGTTTGTAAAATAAATGTTTTATTCACTGTACTTTTCCTTTTTTTTTTTTTATATTAATAGGGGTCCGCGAGCTCTCAAACAGTTTTTAAAGGGTCCGCCACGCCGTAAATTTTAAAAAATTTGAGAAACGCTGGTCTAACAGCTAAACGCAGTTAATATAAAAGTTTGTTCTAAAACAGGAATTGGAAACTAGGGTCTGTAAGGCCGCAGGACGCTCTTCTCTGAAAAAAGTACGTTTCTTTCATATTGCATAGAAAATATATATGGTATATAAAACAATTTTCTGTAATTTCTTACAATTTGTAGTAATACAAATCGTCATCATTGGCACGATTACCCGTGATGAGTTTTGTCCTATTGTTTTCAGGTTTCAACTGTAAGTACATTAATTTTTTGGGTAACCTAGTATTTGGCATTTTTATGACGTGTACAACCCAACGCAACTGAATTTGGTGCGGCATGGCCTCAATACTGACTATATCAACTTTAGCCAAAACTTCTGTGTTCGGCACATAATCTTGCCATTTGTCTCTCAATATTATCCTAAGGCGTTTTTTGTGGAATCTTTCTAGAGTTTTAATATGCCGTCTATAGAGACACCATGATTTAACTGCTGTAGAGAAGTGCAGGGAATACAGCTACCTTGTTTTCAGCTACATTATCTTTGTTTTAAGTTGAAAATTTCAGAAGTCCCATACAGATGTTCTTAGAGCAGGGAAAACTATAGTCTATCTCAGAAAGGGCGATAGTAATAAATCTTTTTGTAAGGCAGTTATCAGTGGCGTGCACATTTTAAACACGTTTAAATTGGTTTTGTGTATTTCTATATTACTATTTATCATTTTATTAAACGCACGCCTGTGACCATATTTATCATATCATTAAACGCACCCTTGTGACCATATTTTTCTTCAAAATTTTAGGGTAAAACTTTTATGATCTATTGTGTTTAACCCTAGTTCGTATTTCCATTTAAGATGTGCGGCACACTCGGTTGTTTTTTAACAATATTTCGTTTCGAACTATTCATATTTTGTGTGCCGCTTCTGTGTGAAAAAACAATAACTTTTTACAAATAATAAATTTTATTACTATCGCTCTTTCTGAGATAGACTATAATAATATAATGTATATTTAATACAAATATATATTGTTGGAGCGGGAAGCCAGTTGTGATGCTTGACGATACGTTTTTTGTTTAAAATTAATGCTTATAAAAATGTTGTTTTATTGATTGTGCCCACAAACATCAAAATAACCATGCAAACGTCACAGTTTTTACGTTACAGAGAATCTTATATCTGTAGAATTAGTGTCTTTGTCAATACATACATATGTAGAATATTGCTTCCTTTAAATTTCAACTTTTCTAGACGATTGCCACGAATTATCCTAGTGGAAACTCATATTCAATTGGCTCCATAAATTTTATTTTTTATGGAGTTTTAGTTGGAATAACTCTTTATTTCAAAATGGCACCCTATCCCTGGTCTAGTTGAAGCTGTTTGGTCACAATGTCTATCATTCAGTCCATCACATGAGTGACGGTATTGGTGACTCAAATTAACGCGTATCCCTCTAGCGGCAATAAAGCGAAAACTCCTAAAATTATACTGTCATTGTTTACGTATAATTCAGCATGTTTTTTTTTTTCTGTCCATTCTTACTCCGTTTTTACAACGAATAAAGTGATAAATTTCAAAAAAAAAGATTAAATACTCCTTGTTGTGTGTATGGTTGTCATTCAGAGAAGAATATCTTCAAATATTATATGAATTTTGATAAAAAAATTATAGTGTATGACAAAGTTTCGTTTATTAGTTCTGCAATTTAATTTTAATTCCAACGAGAAAAATGTGTTAATAAATGTGTAATAATTGCACCTTTTATACTTATGTTTAGCTACAAGTGAAGAAGAAAGTTTATTAATGGTTCTAAAATTTTGTTTGTATTTATCGAAGGGAATAATATCTACTGTTCAGATGTAGAAACATGTAGAAACAAGCTTTTAACGTTGAATTTTTCATTTTCCCTGTCTCACATGTGCAAGAAAATCGTTTAATGTTGTGTAAATTATTGTTAGTATAATTAAAACCCCTCGTTATTTCATATGGCTGTTCCGTAAGTGCAAATATTTGAAAGTTTTCTTGTGTAGAATAAATTACCAGTTTTCTTTCTATAAAATATCTTGAGAAATGTGTAGATATTAAGTATTCAAATAAATGTTTTAAGTTTAAAGTATAATATTTAATTTTCTCTGTGAGTATAACCTGGACCAACATTATAACCTCTGAAAATATTCATTTACAAACAGCAAATTTTTTCATAAAATGGATTCACATATATTTGTACACTTTTTTAATACTCGGTTTTAATTCCAATATACTGTATAGGTACAACAAGAAAACGTAAATTTGACCAAAAATAGTTTATAAACCAATACTGTTTAAATACGTTGACAGATGACTACCCTGTTTCGTGTCAAAAGTTCAGAAGGCGATAGTGGCGCCGTTTCGGTAATTATAGTCGCGAATAAGAGTTTCTTGCTTTTACCTACGAAACACATTTTAAACACATAAAGCTGCGTTCAGAGCTCTTAAATTAGTCGACTACAGGCTATGACTTGTGCACTGTTGATTGTCACTAACAAGTTTGTCATATGGTAATGCGAACAACCGTTCAGAGCTCTACATTTAATACGTTATACTTTGTCGATATTTTTCCAAACTTATAGTTAGTGAGTTGTTTTAATGAGATATATATATAAACACACATTGGCTATCTCAGTCTACATTGTAAAGAACGTTTACATTGTATGCCTTTACATAACCCAATAAAATGTCATCACGCCGATTACAATAAATCTCGCCCAAAATTACAAACACGAACAGTAAATATGATCAATTTAAGTAATTAAGTTAGGTTTAGTTAGTAAAAATCTAGGACAGCAGAATTAGGAAAACGATAATAGATAAAAACCATTTTACGAAGCCGCTATAGTTGGTTGAAAGCCACACAGATGTCACACTATTCATAACGCACTAATTTCCTTAGCTGTAAACGCTGCCTTGAACGTTACAATAAAATGACCATACGTCCCAAATTGGCCGGGACAGTCTCGAATTTCTGCCTTGCGTCCCATATTATTTTAGAGGCAATGTTTGTCCCGAATTTGGTGTTTTTGCGCCGAATCGTCCCGAATTTAGAAAAGGTATTTATTTTTAACATGTTTCAACTAAAATTATTTTTACAAAACTTGAACTAAAACAAAAAAAATCTACCGAAAGTGTATTTTCCTTGATGAACAGTTTTTGGACAAGTGACAAGACTCAACTTGATGTAGACACATTAAAAACAATATTACTGATTCAAGTAAATTATGAAGAACACTGTGGGGATTATTATAAAATGACCCACTCAAAAAAATCCATAGTTGGGAAAAATATAAAAAGTTTTCTACTGAGAAATTTTAATGAATAAATTTTGATTTAATTTAAAGAAATACTGTGATTTTTTATAATGTTCCTTTTAATAATATAAGTATATAATTATCTGTGATTGGATTTTTGGTTAAACTAGGGAATAGGTACCTACAGCGATACAAGGTTTAGAGCGAGTTAAAAAAGGCCGAGCGAGCTACCCACCTTCTAGTTTAATGACAAAACACTATCTTAGGTTAGGTTAGTAAGAGTTTGGTTAGAAGAAGCCGAGCGAAGCGAGCTACCTATCTTCTAGTTTAATGACAAAACACTATCTTAGGTTAGGTTAGGTTGGTAAGGGTTTGGTTAGAAGAAGCCGAGCGAAGCGAGCTACACATTTAGTTTAATGACAAAATAAACTCACACTAACATAACAATGCCACCTATTTAGAACCACCGTACATTGAACAAATCATGTGTGGTATGACGCAGTGTGATATGCGGAGTTGCGCAGGTACCTATTATTTATTATAAATTATTATTATTTATTGTACATAATTTGTATTTAAAACAAAAAATAATTAAACAATTATATCTGAATAATTAACCACCACCTCCCATGCCGTCTATAGGCTTCCGTCCCGAAATTTTAATTAAAAAACATGGTCACCTTAGTTAAAATTATCTAGTAAACTTATCCACAACGCACAATGAACAGATAACTAATTTAAAGAGCTCTGAACGCAGCATTATTGCTTACAAAATATCACAAACCAGTACTGCCAAGTCACCATTCAACAAAAGTAACAAACAGTTAATACGTCTAAAGATTCACCAATTCCTTATAATACGTAATTAAAATGATTTGTTTCTTCTCAAATATCAAACATCAAAGATCGTTTTAAAGCCGATTTTCTTGCATCAATTTCTTACATGACAAAACAAAGGGAAATATTAATTTATATCATGAAATGAACTGTTAACATCCTTAAGGCGATATATTCCCATGCACCTAATTTAATTAATTGCTAAATACTTAAACATAAGACATACAACTTAAGTTTACGAACCACCCACGGCTATTGGATTTATACATAGGGTGGTTATGAAAAAATTCAATTCAACTAATTGCTCCATCTACAACAGGTGTTTTAACGTTGGGTTACTCATCATACCTGAAACTACCCTTTGTTGCAATTGGGGTAAGTTAATTAATCACTTTATTAGTGTAACATCAGTTTGGTGAAGCAGAAGTGACATTTGGCCGAGGGAGTGCAACAGAAAAACGCGAAAGACAATTTGATCTGATAGAACCATTGGGAACGGGACAGAATCAATTTGCTAGTGCACTCGCCCAAAAGAATTGGTGACCGAACTATAATAGATGGAAGAAAGGAATTTATTAAGGACAATACACATCGCACAAATTAAGGATTAGATTGATGCGTTAAATTGATAATATTAGATTAAAATAATGGACCAATAGCTACGAAGTCGAAGCTATATATAAAGCGACGTAGTTTATTTCTTAACAAATAATAGTATTTTATTTAACAAGCGTATAATGCAGGCTATATTGCACGAATGTAATACTGCCGTGTATAAAATGTTCATTTTTCACGGATGAGCATGCATGCACGTCCCATTGTACACGGCGTACAATATGAGCAGCTATACGTATTTACAGTTGCACATACAATGCACTTATTATTTGATATCTTTATAAATAAATAATTATTTTGTATTAATAATACATTTTTTTTTTTTAATAATCTTGCTTTAAGGAAATTGCTCTAACAATCCCTGATACAATGACGAACTAATATTACTAGGTTCACAATGTTTATTTGGCGGTGATATGGCACAGAAGATAAGTGTCTGTTTCTAGACCTCTATGTGGGAAATGTTGAAGCATTGCTAACTTCTTTATGAGATGTACGAAAAAGGTTAAATTGGGAAAGATGAAGTATATTCTATAAATAAAAATATTAAATTGGAAAAACAATTAACCATCAAACAAACAAGTTATTTAAAAATATATACAGTTTTTATATGAAACCCAATATATTTTTTTAGTTTATCGCATGGTTTATGTATTACTATGGATTTAAATAGGGTTACCATAAGTAAGTTTTGACCGGTACAGTCGAAGTGTTAAAAAACTCTCATAAGCATTAAATTATTTCACACTTTCCATAAGAATAATAAATGGGCTAATGGGGCTACAAAACAATCTCAACGGACAAGCATGAGCTTATGGGGGCGACAGAACCATCTCGAAGTACTGTAGGCGTATCCTTGTATACCAGAGAAGAATCAAACACCGCAGTGAAAACAATTAAAGTCAATTCGTAATATTAACTCCAGTACTATTTTTTCTAGTTTTCTTCTTTTTTTTTAATAATAGAAAATTGTTTAGGGCTTGTTTCTAAATTCAGCTAACAATTTAGCGCTAGATGTTCGCTGTGATGCTAGATTAATGCGCTAAATACAAATTTTCAAAAATAAAGAAACGACTTGCTAAATTGTTGCTAGGTTTCATGGAGGTTATGTAGTTGTTCCATAATTCGTAGTTGTTCCATATTCGGAATATTAGTAATTATGACATTTTATGTAATGAAACGACTTCAATCATCATCAAGTTCAGAAGAAGAAAGTGATGAAGAACACTGTACTAAAGATTTAGAAGAATTATAATTTTTGGAATAATCTGTCTAAAAAGACAAAAAAGGTGAAAATAATGTTGCATGTTCCTTTATCGACATTAACCGTCATGACTGTATCGTTATATTGAAGCGTGTACAATACCAAATTATTGTTAGGAATTGCCATATATACAAATTTGAGATAAACAGGGCGTGATAGCAGAAAACTATTACGTCAAATGTCAAATTGTGATGTTTATCTCTCTAGCTCTAGCAGCTAGCAGCCTTATTAACCGCTAGATTCGTTGTCTAGCGCTAGTACCTAGCGGACATTTAGTGCTGTAATAAGAAACAGCCTACTAGAATTTTACGCTGAATTAAACGGTCTGCTAGATTTGTGCTTTATGCGCTAGATCTAGCGCTGAATTAAGAAACATGCCCTTAACGTCCAAATAATTATATGGAAAGAAAAAGAATCACTCAGCTTTTTGGACAATACGTATATTTTAGAAACACAACGTTTCGTTAAACCATTGCTAGCTTCCTCAGGTGCTAATCTAATGTTACGTTAAACTAACATCATCATCCATCAACAATAGTACGGTGGAATGACTGACAAGTACGCTTATTAGGAAATTAACAATGTTCAAAGATTGGAAAATAGGAATAGTTCAACAGGTTAAACGGAATCGTTATGTGAAATTTAAATTACAATATAAAACCAAATCTATAGTCAACCATCTGAGAAATTCAGAAAATATCCAAAATTTAAAATATAAATTACAATAAGTAAGTACAATAATATGGCGGCACTAACGTTGTGTTTCTAAAATATACGTATTGTCCAAAAAGCTGAGTGATTCTTTTTCTTTCCATCTTTCTTTTTAATTAGATACAGTTATAAAAAAATGTATGTATATATCAATATTTATTAATTTTTTCAAATGCAGACAATCATAGAAAAAATATTGTATGAAACTCATAAATAAACCGTCTTTTTCTCTTTCATGGGATTGCTGCCGATCAAACTCTTCATTCGTGAAAAAAAGTACTGCCTTGTGCACTTATTACATAAGCAACTACTTTTATCAATGAATAATATTTGGACAGAAGGGAAAAATCGTTTTTCGTATCCACCTGAAAAAAAAACTGTTTAGTTCAAAATGTTTTTTTTTCTTTTTTTTAATTTTATTTTTGGGTTATCAACTGGGTTACTGATCTCTGACAGCCCCACGCACTCAAGATTTATTCTTAGAGGTTGCTCAAAAGACATTTTTTTCAACACCTTTTGAAAATTTAAAACGAAAAAATGAAAGGGGGCGAATGGCCTTTTAACCTGCTTCCATCTTTTATTATACCTAGATTTCAGATATTCGCGTTAAGTAATGTGAAAAAAGTCAAATCGAACTAACAAGAAATTGCTCGCCTGGACTCTGGTACATATAAAAATGTAACATTTCTTTCAATAATTAATTTAAAGACCTCACAAAAGATAAAGACATCTAACATTTAACAGATCAAGATGGAGGACTTACATATGTAAGTGAAGCTTAATGTTGACTGATAATGACAACATGACATACTCAAAATCAAGTTACTACGTTACTCAAACCTTACTCAAAAGCAAGTTTAAGTTTTCACAAGTTAGTAAAAATAAATTATAGCGACCATATTCGGAACTACAATCCCATTACAATTTGTAGACTAATTCAAACGTGTTATTCGCTAGTGTTACTATTACCTCTGTATAAAATTTATTTTAAAAAAAATAATAAAACGTAATTATAGTTCATTGTTTCATATTGTAACATCGCTTTAAATTCGAAATTATTTAAAACAAAACAAAACGTTACAAGTAACAATTACAATTATCTAAAAAGGTCAAAAATCTCTCATTTAGAAAATAATCACATCAAAAAAAATTAAAAACAGTATATATTTATGTAGCACGCCTAGAAAACTTAAAGCATAATATAATCCGAGAGAGATACACTAATTATATGTAGTATACCTAACAGGTAAATAATAACAATAATAACAGTGTTCAAAACTGAGGCACCTAATCAGTTATGATTCTTCAAACAATGCAGGTTCAATGTCCAACCGTGGCGGGAAACGCGGGCTCCCAAACGCGCTACTCATCAGAATATTCCCGAGCAGTGCCGGAATTCATGTTTTGACAACTTTTAAACATTAGAATAATAGCTATTGTGAAACGTATTTTTTTAAGTTGTCAGGAGGAATATTAACAATGACATTATTTGTGATTTTTTATGAGTATATTGTCTAGACTTCAAATTAATTCAATAAGTTGGCCATTATTATATTTTTTCATTCATAAGGAATAGCAGTTAATCCATTTATTTATAGATTCATATACAGAATTAGCTAACCCATCGCAGAATAATTGCGAAAGTGGTTTATTAATTTTATTGATTAATTAAATTCTTCTTCTTTAAGTACCAACTCCGCTTCGAAGGTTGGCCACTAACATAGCAACCTTAAGCTTGGATGCTACCGTCCTGAAAAGATCTATGCTGGACAATCCAAACCATTCTCTTGAGTTCCGCAACAAGGATATTCGTCGCCTTCTTGCTGATCGCTTGCCGTTTAGTTTTCCTTCCATATTAACCGTAATAAATTATATCTATTACTACGCATTACATAGCCCAAATATTGCAACTTCCTCTTTTTAATTTAGAACATTCATTGAAGTTTTGTTCCCACCTTGGTGAGTACTTCTTCGTTCTTCGTTCTGCTGGTCCACAAAATGTGCAATATTCTTCTACATTTCGAAGGCATCTATTCTCCTACTCAACTCTTTAGTTAAATTCCAGGCCTCTACACCATGCAATACTACTGGAAAGATGTAGAATTTCACTAATCGAAGCCTTAATTCGACTGGTTAGTCGTGAGATGATAGTAGTTTCTTCATTTTACCAAGTTGACTTTCCTTGCTCTATTCGGCTTCTAATTTCACGGAGTCCTCTCCAGTGTCAAATAAATTAGCACAGCTAATATCTAGTACCATATATAGTACGGGTCAATATCAAGCTTTTATACAGCAACACTCTTTTCAAATATTACTTTAAAAAATCACATTTTCTATGAACCAATCATCACTCTGCAGTAACATGCCTTGCGTTGCACTTTCAGCAATGTTAATTATAAAACTGGTCGAGATTAGCAAGCCAATCCTGCAATGTACCGCGTAGCATAATGCTCGCTTGCAATTACGTGTCGCGAAGATATTGCATAGATAGTAGAGATGGGAATTTCGGCTCAGTTTGCGGAACCGGATCAGTGGAGGTCGTTCAGTTTGTTGAGCCAGTTCATCGATCCGGATCAGTGCTCCGGTTAAGTAAACATGTCGTTCGTTCGTAGGTAGAACGTCGGTTAGCCCCGGCTCTTGCATTATATGAACTGGAAACATGTTACCAAGACACAGGTCGGTCAGTTGTCGGTCGGTCGGTCGTTCGTTCGTAGGTAGAACGTCGCTTAGAGCCGGCTCTTGCGTTATATGGACTGGAAACATGTTTCCGAGACACAGGTCGGTCGGTCGTTCGTTCGTAGGTAGAACGTCGCTTAGCCCCGGCTCTTGCATTATATGAACTGGAAACATGTTCCCGAGACACAGGTCGGTCAGTTGTCGGTCGTTCGTTCAATATAGTTGTTGGTTTGCAATATGTAGGTAGGTAAAACGTCGCTCAGCTGGCTTTCGCATTATATGAACAAGTTAAATAAATAAAAATCTATAGAAGTGAATTATCTAACATTTTTGAAACAAACAATTCACTTTATTTAGCTACTGTATTTAAAACCAGATGTGTTAAGTTTATGGCGATGTTTATTGCCCTTATAAATCGGAAATCTGGGATTTGGGCAATATTTTTAATATTTTTATATAGTATGGTTGTAAGAAAATACAGACTAAGCCTATTAGTTTCAAATAAACTGCCCTACAAATTGATGACAAAATACACTTTATGATAGATAATACATTACAAGCCGAGTTCTCGCGAAGTTCAATATGACATAGATCCAGATCCGGATCACTCCGGTCACGGCTCACAATCGCCCGACCAATCGTATCCTTGAAACTTGAAACTATACAGTGAGCCGTGAGCCGGCTCATTTCAATTTGGTGAACCGTGTCACTTCGGTCAGTGCACTGAGCCGGCTCAGTGAGCAGTTTCGTTCATGAACGACCCATCTCTAATAGATACAGCTTTTAACATAACCGAAATATTAAAATTTCAGTTAAAGGGTATTCTAAATACACAATGTAACGTTTTTTCGTATTTTATGTAAAGTTTCGTAGAAAAAAATACTCCGGCATTACTCTGTTAAGATATGTTGGGTTGGGATAAACTTTACATTATAATATTATTAAATTCTTGTTCAAAAATCACATGTATTATATATACAGCATAGAAAATATCTTGAAGAAGCTAAACTGCTGGCGAAACATGTCGAAAAATAATTAAAGAAATTTATTAACTAACATTTACTACCTACTCTAGGTTATGTAAACTTTATGCCAAACGTTCATGCTCGTGAGTACCAAAATTACCTCGAACGTGTCCAGTTAAATTCGCCGATCTCCTTTGTGTTCCTGACATTACGTAGCAAGTTACATTACGCGCTAGATTACAGGATTGGTTCGCTTATCTGCACCCAGCTTAATATTTTCCCGTTTCTTTCAACTTGACAAAGCAACATATAACTGTCCATGGGAAAAGACTGGCTCACATAATCCCACATATTCATATATTTGTCCCTGTGCCTTGTTGATAGTAACTGCAAATGTTGTTATAATAAGAAACTGTCATTAAATTGAAGCAGATATTCATTTATTTATTTTAAATAAAATATTCGTATTCGTATAATTTTTAATACGAATATAAATGCCATATTAAAATATTTATTACGTAAACAAGTTCAGTCCTAGCAGTGAGGAAGTGTCTAAAAGTTATGCAAAGAAAGCGTCAATTTAATATGCTGGGACCGTTTAGCACAAATTGGTCAATGCATAGCACGTACATTGACTTTTACTGACTTTTGGAGAACGAGAGGGTCGTTTTCCTCCCACTCTGCTGGTCTCCACCCCCGCTTAGTACCGTTCAGGTTATGCAAAGAATAATACAGGGCTTTAATATGTATAAAGCAGCATCTAATCTTATTGGGGCTATCACAGATATCCCTGTGAAACAGACAAAACATCAATAAACTTCGGCCTAGCCAGGCGATTTGGTGTATATCTGGGTATTTATCTTTATTTTGTTTATTAAATTTTTTTAAGAGGCTTCAATATTCTGCTTGTCTTGTAGGAACGACAAGAATTAAAAATTTCTGGAAGCAGGTACCCAATACCATTACCCGCTACCCATTAATTACTCACGACCCGTTAATTACCTGCTATCCCCGTCAATTACCCGCTATTTCCGTCAATTATCCGCTACCCGTTATTTAAAGATTTAAAGATGGAAGAGGGCAACCTGCGGCCCACTTCCATTTTTTCATTTTACCAATTAGTGAAAAAATGGAAAAAACACAACAAAATACTCATAGATAAACAGAAATACTCAAAATACCTCACAATTACCCACTACTCGGTAATAGTTAACGGGTAATGGGTAGATAACGAGTAGCGGGTAGTAAAAATCAAAACCGGGTAGAATCTGAACGAGTCGAATAATGGGTACCCGGGTTCCTATCGTCATTCCAAATCCCTTGTGGCTTTCATACAACTGGTTTCCACTTGGATCTGTCCACTTGGTAGGAACCGACAACGAGACCTTATTCTATCAAATATCCCCTGCAGTTTTAATATCTAGGTTGTCTTCGTCGCATTTTATTATGAACAATTTGTTATGAATAATATTATTAGTAATTCTCTTATGAACTACTGTTGCCTACTGGATTCTTTAATTTTCTCAAGAATTGAGACATTAGTTTTTCTTTTTGTCCATGATACTCGTAGCAGCCTTCGCCAAATCACATTTCGAAGAAATTTATGCACATATCTTTCTTCCTTCAGAAGCACGTAGCAAGACACAAGCGTTTTCATCAGCATCATATTGGATTTCTTATGCCCAGTTGCATTAGTCTCAAAACTAGATGTAAGCCCAAACTTGATGTAAAACATAAAATTGCCTCACAACGCAATACGTTATTAGGTATTTTTATGTTTTACATCGAGTTTGAGCTTACATCTAGTTTTAAGACCTTTATGCAACCGAGTATTAGTGATAGCTTGCTTGTGTAATTTCTTGTCATTTCTATACGCCTTCTTATAGCGGATGTACAGTTGTTAATGAGTGAACTTGGACAAATGAATTTGTTCACAGTTTTTGATATGTTTAATGTCAGGCTAGTTGTTAGGTCTATTGACTATCATATCACTTGAACAGCCAGACGTTTGAACCAATCCCAGTTTTAGATCTGCTGCCTTGGATGCAATGGATAGTTCATCGGAAGAGGAGCTAATTGTAGTGGCTGCAATTTGTGCTGAGGAGGAAAATCGGAAAAGACAACAACAGAAACATAGGTTTTGGGTCCATAAGATTTTTAAAAAGAGGAGGGAATTTGGAGAATTTCATCATCTTTTTCCCGACCTTCTGAAAGATGAAGAAAAATTTTTCCTATATTTTCGTAAATCAAGAAGTAAGTTTTAAGAACTATACGCCTTTTCGAGAAACTGTCAGTCCCGGATGATAATTGTTCCTACCTGTCCAGGAGTCAAAATTCTCAGCAATTTGCTGCCACGTGTTGTTCTTCTTCCTATTATCACGATATGATGGATCTGATATATAATATAGGACTGGGTATTCCTTCACATATTCTATAAAAATTTGTCTGGCGTCTGGCTGTTCGAGTCGAACGCCGTTTTAATTCCAAGAGAAACATTCCGGCTGTGGCGTTGGCGTTTTGGCTGTTGCTGTGCTGGCTCTTCATAATGGGTTTCGTGCTTAAGACGTTGCTTGCTTACACGAGTTGCAAACGACGTACGGGAGCAAAATATAAAAAAAAAACAATTGTTGACAGCTATGTTAATGTGTATTCATCATGGTTTGCTTTCATATAGTGTGAGGCCTCGTCTGCGTGAGCCCTTAAACATGTTTGTAAGTAAATCCGGCTCTGGTTAATGTTTTAACTCGATTCATCGCCTGTCGTCACTATTATTTATTAATTTACAATTTAGGAAGTGATAATAAATTATATATTCAAATCATAAATTTCTTTATAAAAGAGTTCTAAAGTACAACACATAATAATCGTTTAAACTATTCTTGTTGTTCTATTTAATTCCTGCTATTAATTACTCACTAAATTTACTTTATGACCAAAAAAAATATCGAGATTTAATGACGTTTCTCATTTATTATTTAGAGGTCTTAAAGACAGTAAATTTAATATCTTTTTCAAATTAATTAAAGATGTAAAAATACCTGTAAAAATTAAATAAAGATTGCTTAATACTGTTTTTATTACCTTTTCGTTGGAAAGTTTATATTTACGCTTCGCTTCTTGGATAGTTACAAAAAGGTATACTTCGTTCAATTTACGCTGAAAAACAGAAGAAACATTTTATGTGATAATGATATTTAAACAGTCGTTTTTAAACAATATCGCGAATAATCTAATATGAACAAATATTTCATTTAGTCAATTTGCAGGAATAAAATTGAACTTTGCTTTTCTGATTGAAAAAATTTGCAGTACGGTTTTGCTTCTAACCCCTCCCTCCTTGGCTTCTAAACCCCTTATTATTGTCTTGTGACCCCTCCCCCCAAAAATATTATGGGTGTGCGCTTGATTTTATTAAATGCTATTTAGGTGGCAAATGATTAGACTTACTATGAATATGATTTGCGAATGATTTTTTCCTTACTAATTCGTTCTAACAAAAAGAAAGAAATAGATGGCTTTTGTCTGCATATATGCTTAGAAAATTACAAATACAGGACAGAAAAAGTCTGTTTACATATACTATTTATTTCATTAGAAATATGGAAGTTTCCTCTTGTGCGGTGCAACCTACTATAATCCTACATTTCTGACTTTTTTTTTTTTTCAAAGAAACTGTTTTATTATATTTTTATTCAACGAAGGTTACACCTGAATTTGTTATTTCTGATTACTTTTATAACTTTTATAACTTAACATTTGTCATTTCAAAATAATTTTAAAACCTTGATACCAATAACTTTACTTACTTTAAATGTATGCACTTTTACACTATTTTAGTTCAAACAATAAAGAATACTGTTTAGATTAATAAAAGTGCATAATACGTTATAAAATTAATAAAAAATGGTAACAGTAATAGTCATCCTCTTGTTCCTCTCTTACATTCAAGGAAAATTTTATCAAATATTGGACAAATAAAGGCCCTCCGCAACGCGTGAGGCCTCAAATTTCGTCCGCGGGTGTATAATTTTACGATTCCTCTATCTATATTAATAAAAGTGGAAGCTACCTGTATTTCTATTATTTCGGCCTCATATTTGGTTTCTACGCGTTTCAAATAATGATAATACGATATCAACAAAAAATCAATTTGTCTGTGTCTGTTTGTCCGATTTTCCCGCAAAAACTGCTGGGCATATTTCATCTCAAAATTTTCATTCTAAAAAGGTGTTTCGGAGTAAAAACCAAAAATCTTAAAATATCTCTCTTATTGACAAAATAGAAAAATATTTTTTTTTTTTTTTAGATTAACAAAACCATTCTTATTTGTTCTATACAATTTTTCAATTAGATGAATATTTCTGAAGTTACGGGGGGCACCCTAAAACTAATATTTTGAAATATCTAATAAACGGCAATATGACAAAAATTATTTATAATACGAGAACAAATATTTTCTGTTCTATGCATTTTTCAATTTGATGACTATTACAGGATGAGGGTTACAGGGAGACACCCTAAAACTAAACTCTAGAATATGTATTTAAATAAATTAATTAATTTAATTAAAGAAATAAATAAATAAATAAGATTTTTATTATTATTTCACTTATTATTCACTTAACATCAAAAATGCACGTAAGAAAATTTGTTTAGAACGAAGAAACATTTCTTTTTTGTTCAATAAGGTGAAAATTGGGGGGTAGGTATGTGAAACGCTACCTATATACTTGAAATATTTCACTTATTCTTAACAGCAAAAATATATGCCAGAAAAGAAATTTTGATTATTTTCTGTTGAATTTAGTTTTTATTAAGATGAATATTTAGGGGGATATGGGAAGCGTTTCCTATACATGTGTAATATCTCACTTATTATTTACAAAATAGCAAAATATATTTAAAAAAAGTTGTTTAGAAAAGCGATTCCCAAACTGTGCGCCGCGAAAATATTCCAATATCCAACTGCATTAATTAGACCAATGTTTTGATTTGGAGCGCCGTGAACCGAAAAAGTTTGGGAACCACTGGTTTAGAATATTAAAAAAACTAACTGTTCAAAGCAAAATTTAAATTTGTCAATACTCTTTGGTGTCAAAGGTTTTGTGACTAGTTCTAACATACAAATTTATTCAAAGACATACCTGATTATTTTCCCGGCCTACTCTGACGTGTTTTGCTTTTAACCATACGTATCGTTCATCAAAACCTCGAATATTACGTAAATTTTTATCTAAATGCACCCTTTAAAATAATACCCTTAAATAATAATATGAGGTGTAGGGGCTTCAAAATCGCATCCCCCTCTTTCGTAATTTTCTAGTGCCAAGATAATCCAGATAAATCTTATTAGGAAAACTAAAAAGAAAAATTAAATATGTTCCGTGTCTCCGACACATGGATTTTCATATTTTAATTAGATCTTTTTCATTTCATATGTAAACAATTGTTTGTTGCTTAACAGAGTCAGTTTTTTTCCGATTAAAAAAGGACATATAACTAATAATGTGACTGTTCTTCCGAGAAAATTTATAAGTCTGTTAATGACAGATATTGCTGGAAAATCTACGTAATATATTTTAAAGGTCAACATTTTCCGTTTCATCTACATTTTTCTTCGTATAAGAGTAGGTATTCATATAAATTAAAATGATGTAGAGGAATTTTCAGAATATTATATGCACTATTAAAAGCAATCTACGTTTATTAAAAACAAAAATGATTCGCATATTGTAATTAAGCACAAAGCAAATACACGTACAAACATTTAAATAATGCATGATATTATTACGCTCTACGACGCATTTTGCTGTGATCTTGTGTATTTATTAAAATATCTATATATTGGACTATACACTAATTATTTTATAATAATAACATTTAAGTAAACAATAGCACTAGCCACTTAACTAATACCACAGCTAAACTTCAGATAAACTCTTCGGTATGTCACAGTGTAGATTTAAACTATGTGCTCATTGACGGCCCGTATAATTGAATAATTAACCGTACGCAGCGCAACTATTATATACCAACAACAAATTGGTTCTCAAAGTCGCGGGAAGAATTTTCATCTATTTAATATACAGTGGATATCGTTTGTAACGACGTTGAAGGGACCAATGAAATTAAGTCGTTAAAACTGTAAGTCGTTATATCCAAACACTATAAATATAATGTTGATAAATATGTACTTTTTATTTATTTTAGAAAAGAGTACATTTACATGAGTGCAAGAAGCTTAAGCAACAAAAACAATATTCAAGTGTTACAAAACATAAAAAAAAAACAATATTTTACAAACAACTTAACACTTACATAATTTTACATACGTATGTATGTATACATAATTAAATTTTAACAAGAAAAAAATTTCATGAAGAGCAGAAATTATTCAACAATATATATATATATGTTAGCGAAAATATCATTATACAACATTTACCCTTATTAACGATCGTGGCGTGCTATATCGTTGCTAAGGCATATTGTTTTATGTAAATAGAATAGTAAAAAATATATCATATGATGTGCGAGACGTATTAGTTGATCAATAAAATCATGTCTTATTATTCATAAAATACCTTTTTTATTAATATCAGAAGTGTGATTGGCCTATCACCCACAAGGAAATTAAAATAGAAGACTATAAGTGCAATATTAAAAATATTTTTTTTAATGCAACCATTATATTGGTGCAAAGAAATTGTCGTATAATATTGCAAAGGCTAATGTAAAGTTTTCAGTTAAAGGTGACGATTGAGAATCATATAAAGGTAGTATGAATTAGCTAGATAATAAATTGGCAAATTTCAAGTTATTTTGTCAAAAATTATTTCAAGTGGTTTCTAAGGAAATGACACTTATTGGAATAAATATGAAATGTGACATTTGTTTGAAAAATGCAGAATCTTAACAAAGATCCCTAAAAATTGTCAGGATGAACGAGCGTTGCTTTGTTATTAACAAACACAATTTTCGAAGGTAACTGGTTAGATTGATGATGACTAAAATGGTAAGAGGCATTTTATTGTTTTGGTTAAATCATATGGCACGTGTTAGCCATAATGTATAAAAATTAGATTTGAGATTTTGTTTTTGATATTTGTGATTTAATATCTTGAGTTATGATATTTGAGATTTGATAATTAAGATCTGAGTTTCGAGATTTGAGTTTTTAATTTAAGCGTTTATTGGAAAAGACAAACGACAGATCACTGGGATCGGAATGGCAAAATAAACTGAGAAATATAATAGATAATGAGTTGAGAGTTAAAAGTTTGTTGAGTACCGCAAGACATGCCGCTGCCAGTGGCATCAGTCCGGTAATAGCTCTGTAACCATGGCGGTAGATGGTGAGCTATGGCGACGGGCTGATTATGATTATGATAAAGCACTGTGTGTGCAAAATAGACGGTCTCTGAGCTTGTTGTACTGTAGACAATCTGTAATGAAGGAAACTCATAGATAGTTATTGAGTATCTGAGCTTGTTGATCTAGTCACTGAGTTCGTGGTAGAGAAATGAAATGTTAACGTATAGTCTCTAAGCTTTCAGATCATAAGTTATAGTATTCCTGGAGAGTTCTGTTTTAAATAAATATTTACTTTTATTAATTGACATTGGTGCATGGTTGATTTTGTGAAAGATCAATTCTGCGCCCAAATTGCTCTATTTACAGATTATGAATTAGGTGAAGACTTTCAAGATGCAGTAGAAAATAAATGGTGGACCAGCTCAAGAATGGAGATCCTGGTATGCAGGTTGCTGTTGCTGATAACAACAATGCTGTTATTGGTGTGAAGAATAAAGTTGCGTCCCGAGAACGTTCCGCATGTCAGTCTGGCCGTGTTAGCGAAAATATCATTATACAACATTTACCCTTATTAACGATCGTGGCGTGCTATATCGTTGCTAAGGCATATTGTTTTATGTAAATAGAATAGTATAAAATATATCATATGATGTGCGAGACGTATTAGTTGATCAATAAAATCATGTCTTATTATTCATAAAATACCTTTTTTATTAATATATATATATATATATATATATATATATATATATATATATATATATAAATTACAACACCAAGCAGCTAAACAACTAAATCCACTAAACTGTCCTAAACAATAGTGTAATTAGCAACAATTTTACAAATTACCACAACAACTTGCGTATCCCAAGGGCCTATTTTGGGGCCAATCTTATTTTTATTTTATATAAATGACTTGCCATTGCATATAAATTCTAAAACTGTGATATTCGCTGACGACACAAATTTCATTAACCTAGGGAGGAGTATCTCAGAAGCAGGTAGATGATTGGAGAATAATATTAGGTACGTCCAAGATTGGTTCCGTGCTAATAAACTAAGAATGCCAGTAAAACAATTAACATACTCTTATCATTCAATCCGAGCATAAATATAACAACAAAAGATTATCGCACAGAAGCAAGATTTTTGGGGTTTCAACTAGATACCAAAATTAATTGGAAGGCTCATATTGAGTCAGTAGCTGGGAAAATAAATAAATTCAATTTTGCTCTTTTACAATTAACCAAG
Organism: Liopterus haemorrhoidalis; assembly: GCA_963971575.1. Lineage (NCBI taxonomy): Eukaryota > Metazoa > Arthropoda > Insecta > Coleoptera > Dytiscidae > Liopterus > Liopterus haemorrhoidalis. Next base: position 131,063,270 of record OZ020611.1, read on the forward strand.
GTTACAAGCTACTTGAAAACTACTGTAAAATAATCTACTTCTCATATGTACAGTCCACTTTAGCATATGGCATTATTCTGTGGGGCAACTCTGTACATTCATTTCGACTGCAGAAACGATCTATGCGAACCTTAAGCAAAGTTAATTGGAGTACCCCGTACAGGGAGCTTTTCATACATCATGAGATATTGACACTCCCATCGCTCTATATTTTAAATATACTGACACACATTAAAGAAAACATCACAAGTTTTCATACTTATAGTGACACTCATGGATACAATACTAGAAAGAAACATGATATCAAGGTGCCTTTTACTAAATATAACTATAGAAATCAAATAAACATAGTTGGAATAAAATTATTTAACAAGTTGCCTGAGGAAATTAAATGCCTAACCAGCGCAAAATTTAAAACTACTTTAAAACATATCCTAATACAAAAGACATACTATAATAATGAAGAGTTTGAGAAGGATTTAAATATAAATATAAATATATGTATATAATAGCCCAAATTGGAAAATTAAAAGTATATTCAATAGATTTTTCGTCCAGTTCCCAAATAGGGACAATATGTTTTGTGTTAATACCTTTGTTTCATTTATCTTAGGATTAAGTTAATTTATGTGACGCTATTGATAAATGTACTACATTTCACAAATAAAGATGTATTATTATTATTATTAACTTATGCATAAAAAATACAAACATCTAGTCCATTGTACAGTAAATATACAATAAGTCACTGAAACAGCCTGAAGTAAGATCAATTTTCAGTAGCACAAAACGCCGCTCCATGACGATAACAATCTAAAAATCACAATACAATAGATAATCTCATTAATTTTGAGGGCTAGTTCGTCCCTGTCCAGTTATACTAGAGTCACAATACGTGAGTTAGTCAGCGAGCATACTACGAGGTTGAATGACCTCAACAAATCTACTACTCTGGTGTTAGTGCGTAAGGAAGAATCTTAGCAAGCCGTGGCGCCCAGCATTCGATTACGATTTGTTTTGTGGCGTGTCCTGACGTCACACCGAGGTCGTATCTTCTCACTACTGTACCCGTATCAAAACAAGATGCAAATATCTCGCGGGCCTTGGACTCCCATAAAACGCAGTTGCTTCGGCCTTGTTTTATATTTAGTTGATTAATTAAGAATTATAGCGTGAAGTAATTATTTTGGTGCCAAATTATTTAGTATAAAATGTTACTGCTAATTTTATTTGTTTGTAAATATGAAGGGAAACTATTTTATGTGTGAGATTTTTATATCATGTGTACTTTAGGATAAGATTAATTTTTGCGACACATACTTTACATTAAAAGTGTTTTATAAACGTTTTCAAAGGGAAATTCTGGGAATAACAAACGGTATTATATTTGCTAGAATCGACTGTTAGTGAACTATCTATCAAGCTGTTTTTAATCATGGTCCTCGTTGAATCGATACTTATCGAGATATAAATTTTGCGATAACAATTTATTAATCAAACAAAATATAAGTGATATTTTTTTTCTCACATTTGTATATTATTCATCGCACAAATTTTAGTAAAATATCGTACAAATAGAAATTATAATTAATTTATGTTCGATGATAATACTGAAGTTTTACAACTTTTAGGTTAAAATTGTGACATTTGAAATAACGTAAAGACTGTTTTACATTATACTTCTCACTACACTTTCAAACTTCTGTCGTCATTCAAACTTTTGATACAAATAGGCCGTCAACATCTTCTGTTTTTTTGTTACTTATAACTGCCAACTTAATAAAGTGATAGATAAAAGTTTGGTTATAACAACAAATTTATAAATATCGTTGAATTATACGAGTTTATATTTAATTAAAGCAACCGTCAGCCAGTATTGTTTTTTTCTTGCAAGATCAAATCTCAGTCATGATTATTAAAAATGTCAGAAAAAGTTGGTATGTCTGACGGTTAATGTTCCATCTGAGTCCACCACAACTAGGATGTATGCTTAGAATGAAGTATATTATAACGAGAATTTATTAGAAACGAGAAGGCATAGTCGTAAGAGTGGGGAGCCAATTGTAATCATGCATACATCTGTAGTTGGCAGAGAAATACGTGTTTTTAACATGACGATACGTCCGAATATAGCTGATATTTTTGGAACTCTTTATGAAGCTAATGTTTTTCAAAACATATACTGTATTTTTCGGACTATAAGACGCACCTTTTTACATAGAAAAATGGACTAAAATTTTGGGGGCGTCTTATGGTCCGAAGTAATATTAAAATATATTCTTCTAAAAATCGGTGCGTCTTATAGTCCGAAAAATACGGTAGTATACTGTAAGTCTCATTGAAAACAGGCAAAAATTCCTTATGAGTACCTGTTTATATACGTCTATGAAGTTTCAGTTTTTTCTGTCCAAAAATTTTGGTAATTAAATCTAACATGTTTTTTAAAATATGTATACTACAAATCTCATTTAAACCATTTAAATGTGACTTTAAGCGTACAAATACTGAAATTTCATTATTCATGTTTTTCTTTAAGAACGTAAATTAAATAACTGCTTGGATTTGAGAACGGATAACGGAGAACGAGTTGTTTGTGGTGGACTTATACGGAACATTAACCGAAAATTTGAAAGAAGTGTTGTGTTTCACATTATACTTTTTACGTCAGTACTACGCAAAAAATCCATAGTGCTACGGAGAAAAGTAGAATTTATTTATTTATTTATTTTTACTACCAATCTGGAATATATACCCAGTTCTAGAATAAACTCCAGCTAGAAAGTTCGCTTGCCAAGGATCTTTATTGGCTTTGTTGCAGGAGCTTACTCAGTTACTGAGTGCCAAAGAAGAGCAAGAAGAAGTTTTAAAAAGTAGAAGACACACTCATGTTTGTAGAGCTAAGGAAGTATAATAAAAGGGAAAAGAAACACGAAGCAGTTCAAAGGAGGTCAACAGCTACATTAGTACTATAGTACAAAAGCAGAAGATAAAAGGAAGTCGTTTAAGGTCTGTAGTACGAACGAAAAAGAGGAAGAAAAAACTTGATGGAGGACTAGGCCGAAAGAAAAGGAAATTTAAGGGAAACCAAGACCTACTGAGGTTGTGTAATATGAAAGAAGAAGAAAGAAATAAAAAAGATATATCGTATAATTAAAAACATTCCTTACAATACAAAAAGTTATCAATATCTAACACATACTAATTAAAATAATAACATAACAACAATTAGCGATTTACCATCATTACACCTTTAACAAACACAATTGCAACTTCTTCGGTATATCATGTAAGCAGCAGTTATTATTATTCAGCAGATATGGTGAATATTTTCAAATGAAAATAACGAAGTTTGTGATTGTGATACTATCAATTGCCATTTTTAACTAACAAAATGATAAAATGTTCCTAAAACTCTATTCTATACCTAAATTCTATAGCTAATAAGACAAACGTGTGATAAATAACTATTTTAAGTGCAAGCAAAGAGTAGGATTAATTGAATTAAGCATTAGTCTCGTACATGCATTATCTTTATTAATTTTAAAAAATGCATGAAATATTTGTCATAAATTGAATTATTGCATAGTAAAAAAACATCTTACCACCTACTTTCTGGAAGGAGATGGCACACAATAACTCACCTAGAACAAAACAACACAATTAGTTATCAAATAACATTTTATTAGTTAATTTTATAATTATAATAGAAACAGGTTAATACTTAAAATTACGGACAGGTTAAAACGACACAATGAGCAGCACATAACTTTCATATAATTCCAGAAAAATGCAAGATCCAAAAAGAGATCATAATTCAAATCCTATTACCAAAAAAAACACATCCATATGAAAATGGAAAGGGCTAACAAGCCTGAAACATCAAAACCATGAAGACAAGATCTGAAAAAACACGGAATTAAAGCGGAACAAGTCAATAGTAAAATCCTTACATTGAATAAGAAAAAGAAAAACAATAGGGGATACGCATAAAATTTATATTTCCTTAAAACTACATTATTTTAATATGTTAATGTTAGTTATGTCACGTAACAAAACAAAAATCACATTTTAATTAATATTATAGCCAAATTTTTTAATTAAAATATTGTAAATTTGAAATAAGCCGACCACGGTGCGAAGATTGCCGAGTATATACGACTGAGTATGACCTCAAACGACAGGGGTTTCACGTCACAGATACATCTACAACATAATATTTACACGTGTGTATATTGTATTGTTCGAGAGTTTTGTATTTGTTTTTAAACAATTTTTCACGCATTTATTATTAAAATGGCAGATAAAGATTGTGTTAGGGCTCAGAGTGATAATTTACCCAACATTGATGCATTAATGCTCATGGAATATATGAAAAAACATATACAAACATAAAGTTTACTTTTTTCTGAAATATCGGTTTTATTTGGCCTCATAGCTTCCAGCCACAAATTTCGCCTTTTCTGTTATTTTTCGCTATCAGGTAATGATATAAATTGTTTTTTTTTTTATTTCTATTTGAACTATTTGTGCCCAGCGGTACTAAACAATATTTTCGACTATGTTTCGAAGTACTGGGGCCTGGATCTTCCATATTTTATATATTTTAATATAAAATTTAATTCGGTAAACATGTATAAATTGTTTTTATAGAATCAAACTTTATTTTAATTAAAATCACTCTAACTTTACATAACTTATAAAAGTTATACAAACAAATAAGTTCACAACAGACTATGTACGCTGGGTGACTAGTAGTGTCATGCGTCAGTTAGAAGGGGTATGACGTCACACGTCGTTTACGCGCGCTACATACATTTATGATTTTTTTAAGCCTTCAAATTACAAAAAAAAAAAATTAAAAACTGTTTTTTATGTTTATATGCAACAAGAGGAATATAATAAAAAAATAAAATAAAAAAATTAGGCCTATCCCCTATTGTGCTTCATATATGTGTTGGATATAACGTCGCGTATACTTCTAACAAACGAACAAATAGTACGAATAGAATCAAATCATGTCAATAATCTGAAATTAACCTGAAACAGTAAGGATGAACAGAAACGAACAAAAATTGGACGTTTATCGATGTGTCACCAATCTCACCGTTCACAAAACATATACACGAGCTCAAACAAATAGTTACTGACAATATGTATATCATCAACATCATTATTGGCTTTTACTGTCCCTATAGGGCTTTAACCTCTTCAACAATTCAGATCATTTATGGTTCGAAAACAGGCTATATCAGCTGATAGCTTTTAGTTTCTGGAGGTCTCTGTTATCGTTGCCTATCCACCTTGTTCGAGGTCTTCACCTCGACCATGCCATTGTTTTCAACTTTATCATCTACCCTACCCAAAGTATTCTAGAGCCTTTGATACACTCAACAAAATGAACCTCTTAGACCTTATCTATTAATTTCTATGGATTTTCCGCACTTCATCTTCTTCTACCGGACCATACATTCAGCGAATACTTTGCTTTCAAAGAATTTAAACTGTTCTTAATGATATATATCATTCGTTTACATTCGACGTTGCGCGTTTAAGTTTTTTATGCTTTGTTCGTCTACATCTATCAAGTATATTTATTCTTTCACGATTTAACTGTTTAAAGCGTTGTTTCGCTTCTCGTACTATAACTCAGAGAAACAAGAAAAACACTTTACTACTCTAAAATAAGACTTTTTGCCCTTTTAGTAATGACACACTAAATTAGAGTTGTGTTGTCTTAAATTTTATATGACACCATTTAAAAAAATACCCTGACACTCATCAAGATCCCCCGCTAAGAATTCGGTTTAAAAAGTTTATTGTCAATTTTAAACCGATTTTATAACCCCTGTCCTTTCTTTTACGTCATATAAAGACAGTTTAAAATAGGATTCTTAAATTTTTATAACTCCTATTAAGTCTTTGTTAAATATTACTATCGGGGTTGTCGTACACAAAATTTTTAAAAACCTTTAAAATGTTATAGACATTATTTTTGTTGGTGAAATAGGTAATAAAGGCTACTTTGTAATCATGAGTTACAGTTTTGGGGATTTTGGACCTATTACAGTTTTATGGATAATAAAAACGAAAGTGGACACTGTAGGTATAGTCTGCTCTCGCACAATCAACGACTCAATCAATTGATGCTCGTAAATTTACACCAAATATCCGAACAATCTTCCTTTCTAATTATTCCCCATGTCCATTATTTTTAAATTGACGCGGGATTATTATTACTCCAGGTTACTGGTTTTCAACCGGTCAACAGCGCCTAGGGTTTGTTCCTAAGAAATGTGAGGAAAAATTTGTAATTTTATATTTCTCGAATCCCGAAAAAAATTGGTCGGGGAAATTCGGTAAACAGGAAAATTGCACTTTGAATCCAGAAGTACTCACAATGGAAAATAAACATTATTCGTAATATATCTATTAAAAATTAACTGGAATGATTCTTACTAGAGATGGGAATTTCGGCTCAGTTTGCGGAACCGAATCAGTGGAGGTCGTTCAATTTGTTGAGCCGGTTCATTGATCCGGCTCAGTAATCCGGTTAAGTAAACATGTTTTTGAGACACAGGTCGGTCGTTAGTTCGTAGGTAGAACGTAGCATAGAGCCGGTTCTTGCAATATATGAACTGTAAACATGATCCCGAGACACAGGTCGGTCAGTCGTTTGTTCGTAGGTAGAAAGTCGCTTAGAGCCGGCTCTTGCTTAGACCCGGTCAGTTGTCGGTCGTTCGCTCGTAGGTAGACGTCGCTTAGAGCCGGCTCTTCCTTAGACCCGGTCAGTTGTCGGTCGTTCGCTCGGAGGTAGACGTCGCTTAGAGCCGGCTCTTCCTTAGACCCGGTCAGGTGTCGGTCGTTCGCTCGTAAGTAGAACGTCGCTTAGACCCGGTCAGTTGTCGGTCGTTCGCTCGTTGGTAGAACGTCGCTTAGCCCCGGTTCTTATCTAACATTTTTGAAACAAACAATTCACTTTATGTAGCTACTGTATTTTAAACCAGATGTGTTAAGTTTATGGCGGTGTTTATTGCCCTTATAAATCGGACATCTGGGATTTGGGCAATATTTTTAATATTTTTATATAGTATGGTTGTACGAAAATACAGACTAAGCCTATTAGTTTCAAATAAACTGCCCTACAAATTGATGACAATAAATAATACACTTTATGATAATACATTACAAGCCGAGTTCTCGCGAAGTTCAACATGACATCGATCCAGATCCGGATCACTCCGGTCACTGCTCACAATCGCTCGAACAATCGTATCCTTGAAACTTGAAACTATACAGTGAGCCGTGAGCCGGCTCATTTCAATTTGGTGAACCGTGTCACTTCGGTCAGTGTACTGAGTCGGCTCAGTGAGCCGGTTCGTTCATGAACGACCCATCTCTAATCCTTACAGAGGATTCTGATATTATCAAATTTGAAATATGGACTGACTAAAGCAATATCAGTTTCGATATCAAAACTTAGTTCTATGCAAGCCAAAATATTAGCTTCTCTAAGGAAGGAAATAAGCTTATATGAAAAAACGCATTGTCTCACCATCTACTTGAAGATGCTTTTAGAGGTACTCAGAATAATTCGGCCAACGTCAATATAAAATTAAAGGAATTTTTCAACGTGTGGCAAGTATTACTTCAATTTTAAAACGAATATTTGTTTTTGTATTAATCTTTAATTTCATGATTAATATATTTAAATTAGTTTGAGTACGTTAATACAGTCTATGATATATGTAAAAATGTACTGTTTACATTTCGAAAAAACATTAAATATAGCAGATACCTATCCAATAAGATGCTCTGTTTATTAACAGAGTTAGTTAGTTATTATTATTTTTTTTTTTTTTTTTTTCGCACAACAACTATAGCTATTTGCGCCTGTTTATTAACAGATACTGTTAGTGTCTTTAATACTGATGATCCAAGTAAATTTAATAAGAAAGGTTACTGTTCCCAAAAATTTTCCTGGAAATGCAATTTTTCGTTTTTGATGGCTCAAAAAGAGATTAAAAACACAGCTCTTTAAACAATTTATGAATATAAAAAATTTCGTTTTCATGTTGCACTTGATGATAGCTATTCTCAGAGATGCATTTTCCCTTATCCAATATTCTCAGAGGTGTAAGACAAGGATGTTACCATTTCCGTCGTTATTCAACCTTTACTCGGGGGCAATATTCAGGGAAGCACTAATTGAAGAAAAAGCATATAATGGTTAATGGAAAGGTTATTAACAACATTAGATACGCTGACGACACTGTACTTTTGACAGACAATATTCAAGATCTTCGAATTCTTATTTATCGGGTTCATACTGATAGCAAAGAATATGTATGGCCTTCATATGAGCTGCAGCAAGACAAAATGTTATAGTCAGCCCGAGATCTAATCCAAATTGGTAACCATATAGCGGCAGTCTCTCAGTAAAAATATCTTGGATAAACAAGTAGTAGATAGACAAGGAATTTCTAATATCGACAGGAGATACGAACACGAATAAAGATGGAAAGAGATATGTTTATGTGAATGAAACGTCTTATAACGAATCGAGGTTTTAATCTACAACTGCACACAATTCTCATACGAATTGTGCGGTGCTATGTGTTATATTGTATGGCATGACTACTGGACCTTATATCAAGGACCTTAAATCAATACGTATCGACGTAGATCTCACGGATGGACAAGGTCACAAATGAAGGAATTTTACTGAGAATGGAGAAGGAACCAGAACTTATTCTTACCATTGAGAAAATTGCAATATCTTGGACATATCATGAGGGGGCGAAAATACGAACTACTACAACTAATCTTGCAGGGAAAATTTGTGGGCAAGCGGTGTGTAGGTCAACCAAGAACTTCATAGCTGGGAAATCTACGGCAATAATTTGGATGTTCATCTGGTGGTTTATTTCGAGCCACGGTCTTCAAAGTGAAAATAGCCTTGATGATTGCCAACCTCTAGAAAGAGAAGGTATTTCACTTGTAGCTGATGTGCTACCAAATTTTTGATCCTTCAAAAATGTTTGAAAACTACTACCTTAGGCCGAGTTGAACTCTGAGCTAATATGCATAGGTAAAAAGGTGAAAGGTGTTACAACAGTATTTGAGTAACAAAAATTATAATATAATTTACAGTTGGGCAGACCGGTCCTGTCTAATTATAAATATGTCACCAAGAAAGAGATATCTACCGGATACGACTGAGACAAAGTAAGCGAGAAAAGTTCCCTAAATTTCACATAATGTTGTAAAAGTTCAAAAAGGATCATTAAAAATAACGGCATAATCCCATTAATAAATCATGCCAAATTTTCCAAATGCCTAACAAATAACCTGTTTAGAACCATAATTAAAAGACCATTAGTAATAAAGCCACTTTACAATGTCCATGTAGTTTCCCATTATTGTAATACGTTACACAAATTTGTTACCAAGATGCGATCTCAACGACCTCAGGTTATAAACCTACAAAAACTGGTTGAGATAAAACACCTGCCCAAATGCCCTGCCAGCTAAAGATATAAGTGCCACTTATGTCACTAAAACTACTAGCTATGCCCTTTATGGACACAACTACTTGCATCTTTACAGCGCATCATTAACAAAATATATCTTATAATGTCACATTTCGAAATAAGTGATATGAACATGATATATTGTTTAATATGACATCAATCATGTGGTAAAGAATATCTATAAATTTCAATGAAACATTTCTGAGAACATCTGAAGAATTAGTTAAAATTACTAAGACCACAAGAAAGAGGTGGTACCTAAAAGATATAGAGGTGTCAGGGGAAAAAACATTTCTTAAATAAAGAGTTCTATTTTAGTAATTCACATAATAGCGAAGCAATAACTAAATAGGGAGACAGTTGAGAATTTGTTAGAAAAATGTGAAGAAATTAGAAATAGAGAAAGAAGAGGTGAAGAAATATTGAAGAAGTCAGGAACAGGTTGGCAGTGGATGAAAGAGTTTCTAGAAAGAAGAAAACAAGTGAATAAAAGACACACATAAATTACAATAATTGTTAAAAAGGGTACACCAGGTGGTCCCTGCAACTTGAATGCACAATTGGGACCGATCAAAGAGTCGCAATCTCTAAAATTTGAGGATTAAGATGAAATTCAGTTGCAGCATTAAATATACTCAAGTAATTCGCCTCGATTATCCGCATTTTATTCTTTGAAGTTAAATTGGATGACCGTGCTGGCCAAGAATTTGGCCCCATTAGCTGATGCTATGATTTGGATAGAAAATAAGGCAAATCAATGCGCTATCGATTATAACACTGTATAGTAGTTATTTTCTTGCATTTTTTTGTAATAAGCCATAACTCTGTAACCTTTTCGAATTGGACTTATGTTGATACATTTTTCTTACTTAAAATTAATAAAGGAATAGACCCTTGGTGTTCGGCGGATTCGTCCTGAAACACCCGTATATGATGTCACGTCCTCAGCCAAACATTTCGGCCGATCATATTATCCCTGTATGATAATAATAATAATAGGCTCCCAACGCCTAGATAGGCGTATGGGGACAGAAAAGGTAGCTTTTCAGTTTCTAGACCACTGGCCATAAAACTTTTCGATCAATCCTATTATCCCTGTATCGATTATAATAAAGCCACATTAGTTTCTCCAAAACTAATTCTCTACAGTTTTTACTTTCTGAGCCTTTCGTTTATACATCATCCAAATCTCGGAGCCATATATTAGTATGCTTTCTACTATACTAGTAGAAAGTCTTTTATACAATCTGACGATGATTAACGTTATGCTGTTGCCCTATAGCAGGGAATTCAGCTGTCAAATCGCTTCTCTTCCTGGCTGTATTCTCCTTTGTACACGTACTATTTACTGAGAGTTGTATACCCAACTACTTGTAGCTGTTAACTGTCCAAATTGAATTGCCTTCTATAATTATGTTCCAGTCTCTCCTGCTACCATGTATTCTGTCTTATTTATATTGATGGATAGTCGCCACTTGGTATATTATTTAACTCATTTGCATATCATATATTGTAGGTCATAATGTTCTTCTGCCAGAATATCTTGATCGTCTGCAAAGAATAATGTGTACTGATTGCCCTGCGCAGCTAAGGTCACGGGTTCGAATCCTATTCAGGCATGGAATTTTCATCATGAAAGATTAGAATTGTTCTGGCTAATTGCCTTAGTAGCAAAGGCCATTAAAGTGAAATAAATTTTTAAAAAAATGTACAGAATTTAATTTTTTAGTTGGATTCCCATACTGCATCCTTGTCGAATACAAAAATTAGACTAAAAATAGAAAAATACCTAATTAGATTACACGATAATACAAAACTGCAACGATTTTATTTTTTACTTGAAAAATTTTAACATTTGTTTATAACTATTATTTATTGAATTAAAAAATTTGCCACAGTCAAGTACGAACAAAAGTATTACAATAAATTAGTTATATAATACAATAAGTTAAACAGAAGCAACTTGAGTTAGACTGAACTTGAATCCAAATATTGTAATTTAATTTTACAATGTGATTTAAATTTATTTAATGTTTATTTATTTATATATTTATTTATTTGTTCAGAAATATTGCAAATACAAGAGTAATTACATTTACCTTATTTCTAAATAAAAGGCAAAAATAAAATAAATTATTTCATAAAATAGTAATGATGAAATAGGGGATATTTAATATTTTGTTTTAAATGTAATTTCATTTGAATTGTATAGACAATTATTAGTTAAAATTTCTTTCATTTTGGTCTTAAATAACCTATATGATAAATATCTGAGTGTATCCAGTAGATGGTTAAAGAAAGAACCTGCCAAATATATATCATTTCTAGATTTGGATAACCTAAGTCTACGTAGTCTGAAGTTGCCACCAGAGCAAACATATCATGCTTCGACGATAGGGTTACATATTTGTTAGAATATTCTTTAACACATGCTAGACACACATATATGAACAAACTATAAATTATCATAATGATACATTTCCTAAAGGGTCCTCGACAATGGTACCTGTTAGGAACATTGTTTAAAATTCTTGCAGCACGTTTTTGGAGTAAAAAAAAATTCTGCTGACTGACGAACCTATACCCCAATGAATGATACCGTACGGTTAATCTACAAATCAAAAGATACAAAAGTTTACAGCCTGATGAAGGCATAGATTGCCATTATAAGAACGTTGGCCAAATAGTTGATTTTATCATGTCATCTAAGTTGACTACTACGGTGATTAAGAGTTAAGTGAAAAAAAAGAGTCAATAATATAAAAATAGCAGTAAATAGCTAGTACATATACACCATAATGATGTACCCTATTATATTATCGTCTACACATAATGTAGATGTACTATGATATATTAGAAGTATTTCTAAGAATAACTATTAATTTTGATCAATATAATGAAAGTAAAAAACATTTTGAATGTCAAGTCGCAAAGCATTAAGTTAAAAACTTGTATAACGATAATCTATTAACCCCCTGTCCTGTATAACACTCACCTATTCACCTAGTCGTCTAGCCCAGTTCAACAACCCATAAACTAACCCCCAATCAGACAGACGCGTTTTTTTCATCCCTCTGCGTGTCTAGCCATTCGATGTGAGCCTGGCCTGACTCGACTGTCGCTAGAGTTCGCCACTGCTCCTTTGTCTGTCTGTGATACGCAATAACCTATAGACTTGCGTGCGTCGGATCCCCGCTACGGGTCAACAAACCTACGCCTAACGCGTATTGCGAGTGCTTCAACGGTCCCAGTAACTGAGGTTAGGCTTAGTGGTTTTGTTATATTTAGATTTTTGTGGGAGATTTTTTTTTTATTTGTTTAAGAAGTTTATAGGAATTTTATTCGTATCTGAGAGGAAATCAATATTCAATTGTCCCAAAAGATATCATTTCTAGCTTGTTTGTGCATGTCAATTTTTAAATCTAGAATCTTGAAAGAATAAGAACAAAGCAAAACAAATTCAGTGTTAACATGTTGAATCATGCCACATGTTGAAACTAGCTAAGGAATGCTAGTACAAAAGGAAACCAAAATGAGAACAATATATTTTAATATGTTGTCACCAAATTATGTAACTATTGCTCTTAACAGGTATAATCCGTCTCAATTTGTAATACGAAACTAGATCTGGTTACTTTGGTGACTGTTGTGGTGTAAACAGACTTTGTCGTATCCGTGTGAACCAATACTATGACAATATTATAAATGTATTGTCAATATACAACATAAAAAATGAACCTTCACTGTTAGTTCCGTATTACAAAATGAGACAGATAATATTGCATATTTTAATATAATTGGACGTTTCATAATATAAATGTTGGATATAGAAGCATACATTGTTACCCCTTTTTTAGTTTTCCATGTTATAACTCTTGCTTATAATTAATTACTAGGACACTTCGGTAGCGATTGGCATACGCTACCGCCATATTATTCTCCACTGTAGCGCCATTTTAAGAAACCCATAATATTGAGTTTATGCTGTGTTTTGTATGCTAAAATATTCGTATTTTTTTGTGTGTTTTTTTTTCACAAATTGTGCATATAAATATTTGTGTACAATATCAGTTCAGTGTATTGTTATCAAATAAATGAGACAGGACTCGTAATTTTGTAACAATAGAGCCGGGACAAATGTTAATTGTGTTTTGAGATACGACTCTTACAATTTAGTTTCACTTATTAATAAGTGTTAGTGATAGGAGTTAGGAATTCAACGTTTACAAACAAGTGTTTATAGTGCAAAGAGTAAAGCCGTATTCAGAGCTCTTAAATCAATAGCTTATAGACTGTAGCTTGTACTTTGTTGACTGTCACCAGAAGGTTTGTCATATGGTAGACGTGAAACCGTTCAGACCGTTCGTTGTGGATTGTGGATAAGCTGGTGAGTTGTTTTAATGAGACAGATATATAAACACATTGGCTACCTCAGTCTATCAGAGACACCACAGATATTGTATGCCTTTACATAACCTAACAAAATGTCATAATTAACAAATCTTGCTCAAAATTACAAAGACGGACAGTAAATATGATCAATTTAGGTAATTAGGTTAGGTTTTGTTAGTTAAAACCTAGAACAGCAGAATTATAAAAACGATAATAGATAGAAAACATTTTACGAAGCCATATAGTTGGTTTAAAGACACACAGATGTCGGACTATTCGTAACCCACTAATTTATAACTGCTGTAAACGGTACGTAGAACGTTAAAACAATGTATAAAAACATAACGCACAACGTCACAACGAACAGTCTACAACGTGTTAATTTAAAGAGCTCTGAATGCGGCTTAAGAACCCTATACATTTTTAGTGGCATAAAACACTATAAATCATGCATCATCTTGTGTAGCCTATGGATGTTTCCATACAATGTATGCCAAGTCTAAAAAACAACTAAGGGTCGATTTTTGCCAAAAATGTGCTAAAAACGTGCTTTAGTTCCACATCCTGTAACCCAAAAGGCATAGCTTAAAAATCCAAACAATTGAAGAAAGGCAGCTAGAATAGTATAGACACATAAATTAGATAAATAATGACAGGGAAGTAAAAAGAGTTATGGAAGCGAAAACATCTAAAAGAAACAGCAGATGAAGAGGACCGCAAGAAAAGCATAGAGCAAAGAACTAAAGAATATGGTTGAAAAAAAAACAGAGTAGAAGAGCGCTAAAGCCTTGATAAGGGACAACAAATTGAAAAGAATTATGGATTAAATCTCCATAAACTCCAATACAGCCGACACCTAATGGTATAAAGGATTAATTAAATTAAATAAGAAATTTATGAAATTAGCATAACTTTTTCATATAATATCAGTTAACAAAACAGATACAAAATAAATAGATAAATCCAATTTAAATAAATAAACAAGCCTGTGTTATCACAGTGGAAGTGATAAAATCAGGGTACAAAATTCTAATTTATTAAAATAATTTTATCTACGAATACCTTAATTTCTTCTAATCACCCGAAACGTCTCTTCAAAACTCACTTCAAAGTAAAACTTCTCAAAACATTATTAACTTTCTGAACAATTCTTATCCTAAACGATTATTTTTTATTATTCTTACCGCAAGTCTAGACAATGAAATAAAATATTAAATAACCAATTTATCAGCATGATGAAAAAATCTTTTAACATCTTAAAAAATATCTAACAAATTTGCTGACATGCAGACAAGTTTTTTCATAAACAAGTACGGTCTGGTTTAGCGAGAAGCTTTTAAAATGTAAATTCTTTGTGAAAAAAGTCAATTGAATTAATTTTAAATTAATAATGATTGATTCGCACATTTTTTAACTTTTTATAGACATTAGTAAGAGTATTTAATAATGAAATAGTAAATAGAAATGTTTACTGTTTGTACTAGTGACCTTTAAACCTACAATATGAGAATAACAAGACTTGTGTTGTATATGGAACTTAACTTTTAGACATAAATATTACAACGAGTTATAGAAAGGTTGGAAATTTTGTTTTATGACACATTTTGTGACAAACTTTTGGCATACGATAATGATACAGTAGCTTATTTATTACAGTGGCGACATAAAGGTCAACATTTTTGACTGGTCAACGGGATATCCTGCCAGCAAATGGCGGAGCAAAGGTAAACATTTGCTATAAAAGTCAGTGAATTTATAAAATGTAAAAGTTGTTTAAGACAATACAGTGTTTATATGAGGAGGTACAAAACAAAATCAACTTTATCACAGTCATCAAAACTTTGGGTATTCAAAAAAAAAAAAAACGTTTTTTTTTTTAACTATTTACTATTTTCAAATCTAAAACATCGTTGTAGCATTGTAGCTCTCTTAAGATTCATGTTTCGGAAACATATATAAGTATGGGACTATGGTTTGGTAGAGCCTTTGAGCCTTTTTTTTTAGAGATTTTTTTGTATTTTTTTTACTTGATTTATCATGGTGTCCAGGTATTTGAAGGTATAAACTCGCAGAAAGATGATAACTTTCTTTTGTAAATTGGTCGCCTCTTTATAGCTGCGTCTACTGACAATGAGGTAGTTGTTTTTTATTACTGATAATGAGTCCTAATTTTTGAGCTTCAATATCAACAAGTTAAGTATACTCATCGTATACAACGTCTTCAACATTAATAATCAGGTCATCTGCATACCTTAAAATCTTGTAATAATATTATACATCCTTCTCTAGGAAGTGCTATACTCGATTTCGAGCGTTTGGCGATTTCCTCAAATACACATGCTTATTATGTGGCTAAAACAAAGTATGAGACCTAAAGCTTTAAATTGGATTCCGAACCACTTAATTTTTTTTTGGAGAAATTTTCGGAATGCGTTATAACGAAGGTAACCACATATCTCGCTTCTGGTGGAACAATTCTAATTTGTAATAAATTTTTAATCAATTTGTCCCCCGTTCTGCAGAATTTTAAGAATATGTCTGAAAAAAATGTGGTAGGTTACTTACATTTGTTGTACATGAGTTGAGGTCAGTACGTCACCTGCGAAGAAACCAGAATACGAACAATCGCTGGATGCTAAACAACGGACGTAGAAACGGCTACAAACTATATTACTATTGGTTTTACGTCATTGTTTGGCGCAGATACGATAACGCCCCTGGCCTCAACTCCTGAGAAATGCAGTTTACAAGGTTAATTCGACATCATTTCGAACTCTGTTATCAACAAAGCTACGACTACGGTTAAATAAACTAGCAGTATTTTTTACGCAGACGACGATGGTAAAAATAATGATGAAATAAAACTCGTACGGCTTTTTTCGGCAATAGAAACAATGAGCATCAGATTTCCGAGTTATTTACAAAAACAATATATTTTTTAGACTTGTCGCACTCAAAATGTAGACACATTTATTATTATACCTTGCTGATTCCTAATGTCTTCCGATGAAAACACGGTCGGAAACATGTTAAGGTATTTTTGCCTATGCCGGAAACTAAAGTCTGATCCGCTACTCAGTAGTTCAAGCTCTAACTAGTTGAGCCAAGGCCTTTCTCGTAACAATGCGTAGTTGAAATAAATATCAAGTTAATGAATTGTGCAAATCTACTAAAATATCAAGCTACGTAAGTGTGCGCTATTTTTAATAACTCCATCAGGGTCCTAATAAAATGATAAGCGTATTATATTTGAAAAATGCAAATAGCGTATGTAATAGTATAATCTCCGGAGTTGAAAAATGTGCTACACTGAACACATCACATTGGAAAATTACTCCAGCAAATGTCATCAACACAAAAACGAATGTCGTGACAAACATCTCATCATTTGTCTTTTTAATTATTTTGTTTTTGTTGGTGTACGATCTTTGCAATCAAATATTGCATGGAAAATATGCTCATTAATTCCAAACATTCCATTAACATCCCCCCTAAAATCATCAATATCCTTTTCCATTAAAAATATTTCATTGCAATCCACTTAATCACACTAATCACATACATTTATCATGTAATATCCATGAATATATACGTATGAGGACATATCAGTTTAACATGTCAATGTGTGACAACGACACTGTACTGATAATGAGATCAATAGCACGGTTAGGTCAGCCACACCAATGGCACGGTGCGGTAACAAACAATTGCAGATTAGTCTAATTACACTATTACATAACCTTACTCTCCACAATGGCTTCTTAAACTGTAAATGGGTTGATTGCATGAAATTTTGTTACCAGGTATATCAAATTGTTCAATTGTAATTTGCTGTCTCTCTAATCAGCGCCAATTTAAACATTACCCTTATTTTGTACATCCTTACACACAACATAATAAAAAAACAGGTAACATACTAAAAAAAAATCTGGCAAGATGTGCATGTTATAGGAAGATTGGGTCTAAGGCAATAAACACCGACGTAAACGTAACATATCTTGTTTAGAATAGTTACAAACAGGGGTGGATTTACTATGACGCTACCAGTGTCGGGCCCCGGACCGCTATGAGGCCCCCAAAGTGTCAAGTCAAATCATTTTTTCAATAATTTCTATCATATTCTACACACTTAAGCCGCATTCAGAGCTCTTTGAAATTAACACGTTGTGTTGCTATGGATTGTTTTAACGAGGTCAATTGGTATGATCGGAAATGCGCGTGCTTTGTCGTTGCTATACTACTGTTGAGCGATATAGTACGAGCTTGTCAAATCATACCAATTACCTTCGTTAAAACAATCCATAGCAACACAACGTGTTAATTTCAAAAAGCTCTGAATGCGGCTTTATACTTTCATCGAAATTAGTCATAAATAATTTTTCTCACTTTTCCATCGGCAAAGAATCACTTGATTCACTCCATGCAGCTAAAAACTGGTGTTGTTATTAGTTGCATTGAGCTCTAAGCAAAACGACGCCCTTTTAGTTAATTTTTTGACGTCGGGGAACAATTAAAAACCTCATGGCGCATGATCTGGATTATACGAAATATGGTGATACGGTGGATAGTAATTGTAAACCTGATTTTCCAATAAATCTTGTGCAGGTCGTTGTTGTTTTTGATTATGAGTTACCCAAAACGTATATGTTTCTATGTCAGGCCCCCGAAAGTCTAGATCCGCCACTGCCTACAAATACAAAGATTGTAAGAACTAAGATTTAAAACTATGCCTGGTAAAACGTTACATTTTTTCCATATTAATAATATCATTTCCCCGTTTCACTTCCTAAAACAAATGTTTTTAGAATGGACATACACCAGGCAGGGCAAAAGAGCGAATGTCATAAATATTTGTACGAGTGTTGATGCAGGGTACAAGCTGGGGGTGAAGGACGAGCAATAGTATGTAACCTGTAGCAGCCATTGCAGTGGGTCAAAATATATTAATATATATATAATATATTTGATAATAATTTACTCGCTACATTTTCTTATGTAAGTGGCGAATTTAAGAAAAAGAAAAATAATAATAAATAAATTCCAAAAATAATTGAACCTATGGTATAAAAATTAGACTTAAAACTTTAGGACCACCAAGATCGGAATTCATTTTAACGAGTTCCGAAGAAAATTAAAAAAAAACAAGTTATTTCAAGGAAATTTCATTCAAAAAGCTTTTTGCCCCACCAGAAAATAATGTCACGAGCCGCCACTGACGGTTACGTTGAATCGACGACAGCACTTCGCTACTAAAAGAAAGATATTTGACAAATTTCGACATGACTGAAGAGATCAAAAAATTATGATTTTAAAATGAATATATTTAAAAAGGTGATCTGCAACTTAACAAAAATAATTCAGTAACAATAGCGGCAACTAAATAACACGATTATATTTGTAAAAAAACCCAAAAAATTTTTTTTTTTAAATCAAGGAATAAAAGCAAGCTCCACACAAAACACTTGTACAACGCAATGAAAAATATGGTATATGTCTGCATTAGTAAGTTTTATAAAATGATGTATGTTAGCAATATTGAATACTCGCAAGAGATGAAGAGATCAGCAAACCGAAGATCCAACGAGTATTGATATACATGACACATGCAAAGACCTGACAATGAAAAGATCAAGATGAAGAACTTATGTGTGACGCCAAAAGTCAACCCGCCTGACAGTGCCCAAAGAAGAAAATGAATAGTCAGAGCGGTCATGGTGACCGCACTACGGTGGGCAGGATTAAAATCTGTATACAAGTTATGGCAGGTCAATCAATAGTAAAATATATTCTTCCAATTCCTGCTTTTGTGTTGTAACATAAATTTACGAGAAATAATAAATCATGCTAATAACAGTTCTAAAAGTCACTCTGCACTCTCATAAACATTTACAACAAGTCCTACACAAGCAATAGCAAAAACAGACATGTAAAAAGCATCATGAAATGGTTTGTTATGATATCCACCTCTTACTAGCCACTGGTTTAACGCAAGGTCGTTCCATGGAGAAAAAGAAACCCCAAGATATCTCTCTCGAACAAACATACACAACAACAGTGCAGTGGCCTGCTGTATAGAGCTAGTGTCAGCGACCTTCACTGCAAGATTTAAGAGGGATCTAGAATTTTAAAGTCACGTACAACTCTCTGAAGGAGAAAGCGTTCTCTTTGAGTGAGAGGGAGTGAGTGGTGACTGTATCTACAACATCTAGACGGAAAGTAAGAGTGTGAAAAGTCTCTTTCAAATTGGGATACTAAAAATCAGTTTAAATCAGTTATCTCTTTATATAATCTAGAGAGAGGAGAGGATACTCTGTAATTATTTATTGTGTAGGGATATTAATGTCAGATTTTGAATGTTTAATTGAATGTATTTTTTAGCTTCAGTACACTGCATGCTAATTAAATACTGTGTAAATTTGGGGAAATGTATCCGGCAGTTGTCCTACTTTATTACAATCGGTATTTCGCAAGAAAAAATTAATTAAAATTGATCAAAAATACTATAAATCGCCAAGTTTTTCTTAGGGAGGGTTTGTCTGAAATTTTGTTTCAAACTATACTGTTTTTTATTTCGAAGGAGCGATTAAAAAATACCATGCTTTCTGGCATGGTATTTTAATTGATTAATCTGTGATTGACTACCGGCGAGTCGTTTTTACATACAGCAAATTTTCATGACAACGGTAGCCATTACTTCAAACTGTCTATCTCAAAATGCTGTCAAAATAGCAGATAAATTAATCATATGATTAGTATTCAGATTCAACTTAGTTTTAAATTTAATACTTGCGGGAATGTTACCTTTAGTTTGTAAACATTAATGCTTCTAAAAATGTTATAATGTAATTCTTCCTTTTGCATTTACTCCTCAGAATTAAAAAACAAAATGCAAGTCGAACTACTCTTTAGGCTTTTGTAGGTGTTATAATTATTTAATAAGTTCAATCAAAATGTATCTATGCATGTTGGAAACGTAATGTGTCAAATAATGTAGATATATTAATGTTAAATATAATTATTAAAACGTTCAACATTGTATAACATCACTCTATTAACAGCAGGTATGGTCAAAAAACCCTTATAACGTCACTCATGTGTCCAGAACCGTAGCAACGGGTTAGCGTCGGGGCATTTGCCAGGGGCGCCATTGTAGGTGAAAACCTTTTTCTTTTGCTCTTCACATGTATTTGAGAGGTCAGGACCTCTTTTTTTTTGCTCTTCACTTGTATTTAGGAGGTGAGGACCTTTTTTTGCTCTTCACTTGTATTTGGGAGGTGAGGACCTTTTTTTTGATCTTCACTTCACTTGTATTTGAGAAGTGAGGTACTTTTCTTTTGCTCGTTACTTGTATTTGAGAAAGTAAATTTCATCAATTAACTTTATTTGCCAAGGGCGCCAAAACACAAAAACATTGCTACGACTCTGCATGTGTCTATCTGTACGGTAAAAATTATAGCCGTACGGCTACAAAAGTTGAAATTTGGCACGCTTGTACAACTCTTTGACCCACATATGGGAAAACAATTGAAAGTTCAAAAAATGCAAAGGGGGAAGGGCAATATAACCAGATATATGTTTCAAGAAAAAAAAAATATATATATGTATATATACACACATATATAAATATATATATAGGTGGTATTGGTTTAGGTCAAAAACCATCCTCCGCCAATGAAATCTTTTTAGGCGTGGATAAAATGGATTTTCGCCAAAAATGTGTCAAAAAACTTTGCCCCCAACCTAATTCCCAGAGGGGTTGATCTAAAAATATACATTGATGGGAACCGGAATAGTTCAACGGGAATTTTTCATCAAATTAGTTTGTCGAAGAATATCTAATTTATTATCGTTAAATTATTATTATTATTATTATTGTAAATTTATTCTATGCTAAAAAAAAGTCTTACGACGCAGATCAAGGAACGAAAAGCAGATTTTTTAAATTAATTTATTTAAACATGATTTTGGCGAATTTATTTTTTTATTTTTTTACCTTTGAAATTAAAAATATAATAACAAATTTTTAACACATGAGAATCGAGTTAGACTTTTTCCTCGAGCTACGTTATGTACTGCAAATTGCGTAGCGTTCATGTATTATACAAAGTTCGTTATAAATTTTTGCCTATTATTTACATTTAGTTTTAAAACAATTAAATGAAAGCTCTTAGTACGCCATTAACAACTAAATGTGACTATCAAAAGACTGGTGATTTTGATGTAATTGTAGAAAAAAGGTTGTCCTACTCATCCAACATTTTATTGGCTTCTTACACTTATTTAATACCTAAAAAACCAATGTTTTTTTTTTTTTTTAGTGTTGGCGGTGTAAAGGTTTTAGAAATTCAATCAAAGATAAAGAGCGATCGGACAGACCTTCAATTTCTAAAACCGACGAAAAAGTTGTCGAGATTCGCGAATAGTTCTGCAACATTGACAATTGATTGTTAGATACATTGTAGAAGAAGTAGTAATATCATATCTTGTCAAGACATTTTGTGACTGTCGTTAAAAATGTCAAAAATCATTACCAACCCTCTCGTTCCCCATCAATCTGACTTGGCACTTTGTGACTTTGCTGCCATTGAAAAATTCGTTTTCAAACGACCGAAGAAATAAAAAGAAATTGGACACTAATCTAAAAGCAATCCCAAAAAGGACCTAAAAATGTGTTTTCTGATGTAGAAAAGACATTGGCAATGATGTGTAGCCAACGTTTTGTTCGACGGTGATAATTTAAACGTAATACATATAAATAAGATTTATGACGTTAGTTTTATAAGCAAGGCGTATTTTTGCTAGTACATTATTTTGAAGAATTTTTATGAATTTTGTATTTAAATATTAATGAAAACATCTATATTTTCTGCTGTTCACAATTCCCTATAAAATTAAACCATTACCTACTGAGAAATCAGTAAGTCAACTTCCGTTAAGTAATGTTTGTATCTTATAATCGTTAATTACATATTATAATATGTTATAAATTGTTAAATGAAGTAAGCAACTGTGCTGGGGGAACACTTACTGTTCTGCAAAATTTAAAAGCTATAATTCAAACTCCCAATAGCTAGGAAGCATATACAATTAATTACATCTTATAGATTATAATTATATGCTGTTATTACATTGTAATTGCAGTTGTAAGTTTTTGTTTCAGGTCCTACGGCATTCATAAATTAAATTACACACGGTTATAAAGTGTGTGAAAAATGGAAAAATATTCATACCAATTATCACGTGCATTACAAAATTACATATAATCGACTGTTCTATTAATTTGAGGTAGCGCGGTTAGAAATTTTCAGATTTATATATATATTTCAAAACATAATTTTGAGACACGTAAGTTTGGCCATTAATGGAAGACTAAATACCTTGAGTTTGGTAGTCAATTTTCGAAATAATCCACAGCCTTGATGTCAATGAGTTTGAGATGCACTGATGTAGAGTATTAAATAGAAATAGAATAATAAATTATTTGGACTGGAAAGATTTTCTAAATTTTTTCATGCGATTGCCACGAAAAATACCATACTAAATATTTACGAAACGGTGACATGTCTGAAAATTCACAATTCACGTCCAATCTATATTAATAAAATTGGAGGCTATCAGATTAATTCTGTAAAAAGTTACTATAATAGTTACCGTGTAGTAACGTTACTACAAGATAACTTTTATAGTGACTTTAATAGTAACTTCAACATTTTTCGTATTCTATAATATCCAACTGTAGTGACGTAGCTATGAGTTATATCTTAGTGACAGTTACTGAGAAAAGACTGAAGTTAGTTACAGGTCATTGGTGGTATACAGATGACAGTTGAGGTTAAAAATGTCAAAATATTGTATTGCTTACATTATTTTGTTGTTATATAATACAGTCTGTTCCAAACGGTTAAGCGGAACTAGATTTTGCAATCTAGTTACTAGTTACTTTCATCGTTTAAATCGTGCCTTTCGGCCGTTTTGTTTAAGCTTTGTAAATCATACTTAGAATAAACATTTTTTGGTTTAGGTTAATATCATTTTAAAATGTCATTTTCTTTATATTTTGATTTTTTGTGTCATTCTTAATACAAATTTCCCATTTATTTATTTTTTTGTCATTAAAATATCTAAAAAAATATTTAATTTTGACATATGTCATTCGTTTCCATGGTTTCATTGTTGGAATTTTAAATTTTGACATCCCAACGTGAAAAATTTAATAACCCAAGCAAAGTCCCTTCTCGTGACAACCTAAAAGAACTAAATTCCCATTTAGTTCCGTTTAACCGTTTGGAACAGACTGTATATATTATGGTACAGTCTGTTTCAAACGCTTAGGCGGAACTAAATGGGAATTTCGTTATTTTCGTAAATTATAAATTAAATTATTTTTTTTATATATTTTAATGACAAAAAAATTAATAAATGGGAAATTTGTATTATGAATGACACAAAAAATCAAAATATAAAGAAAATGACAATTTAAAATGATATTAACCTTTACAAAAAAATGTGTATTGTAAGTATGATTTACAAAGCCTAAACAAAACGGTCGAAAAGCACGATTTAAACGATGAAAGTAACTAGATTGCAAAATTTAGTTCCGCTTAACCGTTTGGAACAGACTTTATATACAACAAAATGAGTGAAAAAATTAAAAAAAAAAAAAATGCGGAATGCAAAGACAAATTCTCGACAATAAAATCATTATCTTTATTTTATAGAAACATGTTACTAAATATTGTAGTAAGTTTTGTCTTACGGAATACGAAATACCCCAGAGTTACTATGATAGTAACTGACCTTGCTCATAGTGACAAATTTAGTTACTATGATCATTGTAACTGAGTTACAGAATTGGTCTGAATATATTTTTTTATAATTGACAGAGTTGTCCGTGTATTCTCGGTGAAACATTGTCAATATAAAATTAAATAAATAAAGCACTCGGTTAGTTTCACAAATGTAAGTTTAATGTTACTTTATACGTATTTCGGCAATGCCGCCATCAACAAGAGTTCAAATTAAAAACTGAAATTTGTAATTTGAACTCCTGTCGATGGCGTCACTGCCGAAATACGTATATGTAGAGTAAAAAAAACATTAAACTTATATTTATGAAACTAACCAAGTGCTTTATTTATTTAATTTTATACCTTTTTTATATTCTCAGCATCATATTTAGTTTCTAGACATTTCAGATGATTATAAGACAAAATTCGCAAAAAAATCAGTTATTGTCTATCGGTCCGAGATTCGCGCAAAAATGGCTGGACATATTTTCATTTAATTTTTATTCTTGGGAGGTGTTTCAGGCTTAAAACTGTTCATTAAAAACTTAAAATATCTCCCTTATATTGGCTTAACAGAAAAATATATAAAACAAAAATTGTTTATAGTTAGAAAATAAATCTTTTTTGTTCAATGCATTTTTTCAGTTAAACAAATATTTGGGGAGTTACGGAGGGATACACTAAAATCTACATATATCTCTCTTATTAATGAGTTAACAGCTAAATTTTATATAACAAAAATAGTTTATAATAACAAAATAAATTTGGATGAATATTTGGGGAGTTACGGAGGGAAGGTATTTTAGGGGTTACCCTAAAGCTAAACTTTTGAGTTATTTAGTTAGTTAAAATTTTTGGCGCACATAAACAAACGCTATTTGCGCCTGAATCTAAACTTTTGAAATATCTCTCTTATTATTAACTTAACAGCAAATATGTATAGAATTGTTTATAATAGGAAGTCTGTACTGTTATATGCCTGTGAGACATGGTTGGTTAACGAAACATTCACCGATAAACTGCAAGTCTTTGTTAATAAATGTTTAAGAAGGATAATGGGAATCCATTGGCCTGACACCATAAGCAACGAAGAACTATGGCGAATAACAAAACAGTCAGAGATCGGAATTGAGATACGCTTGCGCAAATGGAGATGGTTGGGACACATACTTAGGCGAGGCTCAAACAACATAGCCAGACAGACCCTTCATTGGAATCCGCAAGGAAAAAGGAGGATCGGACGACCGAAGAACACATGGAGGCGCACAGTGGAGAAAGAACTGCGAGACATGGGAATGTCGTGGGGCGAAATCAAGATCTTAGCCCAGAATCGCACCAGATGGAGATGCTTTATTGAGGCCCTTTGCTCCTCTTGAGGAGTTGTAGGAGCTAATTGTTCTATATACTTTTTCGATTTGATGAATATTTGGGGGTTATAGAGAGTCACCCTAAAAGTAAAATCTTGAAATATCTTACTAATTATTTATTTTACGTTAAAAAAGTGTATGAGGAAAATTTGATTTCTTCTCTTCAACGCAGTTTTTAATAAAAAAAAATATATATTTAGGAGGCTAAGGGGAGTGCTCCTGATAGGATTGAAATATCTAATTTATCATTTACTTAATGAGAAAATAAACTATTCCCCTATGTTCAATGCAATTTTTAACAAGATATATATTTGGGAAACTACGGGGAGAGCTATCTATAAACAAAGTGTCTCACTTATTATTTACTAACTTTGAAAATATGTAAAAGGTGGTATAGAATAAAGAAACGATTATTTTCTGTTCTACTTGAAATTGACCAACAAGACTACAGACAAACAATATCGTAAGCACGGAATTGCAAAAAATTCGGTAACTTTCGAAATAATTAGCAGATCAGTTGAAAAATGAGAATTAATAAAGGCTACGGGTCAACATTTTGGCAAATTTTTACCTCCAATACAATACTATTCTTGCTTGGCCATTATAAAGAAAACAGGACAACTGATTTCTATAAAACACAGGAATTTCAGAAACTTTTTAAATATATTTCCTATTATATTAATATTATTATATTGATTCAGTATTATTTTCTACGGGAACCCAATACGAGTATTTACTATCTAAATGCCTTCCGGATTTTAAAAATTTCATCTCACGATATTGTAACTTCCCCATACCACAAATAAAATGATAATAAGATGCATATTCATTATAAATGCTAGATGGTAATTTAAAATTTGCAAATATAATGCTTTTGACAAAACGTGGATATTTTCCTAATGTGCATTGCTCAAGGCTCCATGACGTCACAATATATTACATGCACTTTATGTTACGTAACAAAGCACGATAAAAGTTTTATAGATAAGTTATGTCGAAATATACCTACATACATACGTATAGTTGCATATGTGTATACATTGTTTATGAATATTTAATATTTATAGCCATGTCTAATTAGCGTTCTAGACCATTTATTCAATATAACAGAATAATTATCAGTTTAATAAGTAAATAATATGTGCTGATTGTGAAATAAAATAAGCCACTTGTTTGTATTTGTAATTTATAAAGCTGAAAATTGCTAGAATTTTACGTTTACTGTTTTATGCAAATTGGATTAATGGTGCAATTCTGTGGCAAATCTGTAAGCTTACAGACAAAATCTATAAGAAACTGTCCATAGCAACACATAAAACAACTCCTTAGATACAATCGTCTGTTGCTAACAGGTTTATCACAGAATTTCACCATAAGCCTGAATAACCATAATGATGAAAATTGATATGAAGTGTGAATTTTCACACATTTCAGTATTTTGTACGTATTTAGTAAGTGATAACAAATTGTGGTTATATATTAAATAGCGTAAAAATATCGATAACTTTTGAAAGAATAACCCGCGCCTTCCATCTAGACCAGCGATGGCGAACCTTTTTCCCAGACGTGTCAAAATTAAATTTGAAATTTTACAGATTCAAATCACGGGTCAAATATATAATGGGTAAATAAAAATCAGCTGTTTTAGAATGTAAGTATTTATGTGGAACCCCTGTTAATCTCGTTAACTCCACATGAGCTAGCGGCCTTGTGTTTGGTGTGTATAATGCAGGTATATAACAGGTAATAGTTAAATTCCATTAGCTCTTATTATCATATTTTTCGATTTTCGTACCTTGTTTCGTGAATGCGCTCGCTTAGACTCAACCTTAGTTATCTTAGGATCTCTCTTTAGAATCTTCAGAACTACAAAGATCTTCTTCTGAACGGGTAATTTGAAAACATCATACAGCTCACTGTGTGACCCGCGGATCATAGATTTGGCATCACGGATCTAGACCTCGCCAGCCAGCCAGATAAATACTGTAAACACGGTTTGCAAAAAAATCGGTGACTTTAGAAATAATTAGCAGATCAAAAATTTGTTCTGTATACTGTTCCGTATTAATATGCATTACTCAGAATTTTTTCAGATTTTTGGATTAATCCCGGTGGGTTATAGGGTGTAGGACAAGACAATTTTAGTATATTTTTTGCAAAAATCGTGTCGAAATAAAGAAATTAAAAACACTACTTTTCTTTTTTTAATCAACGTCTTAAGAGCTTTCTTTTGATATCACACAATAAATTAAATTATTCACACTAATTGATAGGTTGTGGGTACATCGATAGGCGTGAGGGGTACATGTCCGTAACTTTTACGTCCGTAACGCGATCCTGTTACTCTTCAACCGACACACAAGCCCAAAGAAGTGTTTAATTTCAAAGAAAAAAAAAATCCGTTTATTTGCAGAGCTATACAGCCCAATTGCCTTCCGCCTGGCTCCTGACCTGGCCAGCACTGATGCGAATTAAAAACTAAAATTATTAATTACAACAATGATTATTTTTAAATCGACGTGGTGTGTTAATTCGTTCAATTGACAGTTCTGAACTGTCAAAATCGAAAAACTAACTTCACTTTTTAAATTTTTACATTATCTACATATAGTTTATACTTTTCACATTTTTTACATTATTTACCTATTCTTTACGTGAAAATAAAAAAATGAAACATTCTTTTGCCGTGAATTTGAAAATACACTATTTACAGTTAACTTGCAACAATATACCATCCACTGTATTTACCAACAAAAGAATGGATATATTTTTTCAGTATCTAATAAAATGAAGAAATGAAAATGAGAATTGAATTGGAAATACGTCTTCCTATAGAGTATAAGGTCGCTTCAGTTAACCCACGCACACCCACATATTTGCTGTTAGAACTAATTCTATTTACATCATCTACCCTTACTTCAACAATGTCCTGTCCCTTAAAATAACTTTTAAGCTTTCATTTGAATACGCCTACGAAGATTGCATTTTTTTCATTATAACTAACACTTGTTCCTAAAGTTATTCTGTTTGTTGCATCCAAGTGCAGATGTGTTTATGGCGATGTTTATTGCCCTTATAAATCGAATATCTGAGATTTGGGCAATATTTTTAATATCTTTATTTAGTATGGTTGTAAGAAAGTACAGACTAAGCCTATTAGTTTCAAATAAACTGCCCTACAAATTGATGAAAAAATACACCTTATGATAATACATTACAAGCCGAGTTCTCGCGAAGTTCAACATGACATCGATCCAGATCCGGATCACTTCGGTCACTGCTCACAATCGCCAGATCAATTGTATTCTTGAAACTTGCAAACCATGCAGTGAGCCGTGAGCCGGCTCATTTTAATTTGGTGAACCGTGTCACTTCAGTCAGTGTACTGAGCCGGCTCAGTCAGCCGATTCGTTCATGACCCATCTCTAATCGATATACAATAATTAAACCAGTTTTAAATTTTTCTGGATTGTAATTTTTTTAAATTTAATTTCTATATGTTATGTTCTGCGATCTGCGAATGCATGTCACCTAGCTTACCGACAATATAAGTCGAATCTTTATCAAACTATAGCACTGACAGCTAAATAGATGTAAAGTAAGTTTTAAGAATTAAAAATGCAGGACATTTTGCGGGACATGTAATGGGGCGGGACATTGAATCAAAATGCAGGACAAATGGTCACCCTGCCCTAATGCAACTTACAGCTGACCATATATTATATTACTAGCATTAACTAACAAATTCTATCAATTAATTTCCAAATCCCTATTCTTTTATAACTATCTCTTTCATCAAAAAATATGTTATAAACTCTAAAACGATTAATTTAAAATGTGTACTGCATGTTGGCACCTGTAACAGTAGCGTTCACCGGAAATATACTTGTCTGCATCAAGCCTCGCGCGAATTGACCGCAGTGACGTCATAGTGTGCCCGTGCTGCTGCGCGTTGCTGCAAATCGTCCAGTTCGCATGCAGTTAATCTATGTAATACGCGATGAGATGACGCAAACGACCTTGAGTAGGCGGACCGACACGTGCAGCCTGCAATCGCAGTTGGCCGCGAAACCTTGGAACATTATATACTTGTACCTGGGCGAAGGGTATCTTACCACTTGGAAGGGTTAGTTTTTCTACTAGTTGTAGGGGTTACAGCTGCTATCTGGTAGGGTTTTTGTTGGAATTTTTTACTGCATAACTAATGATGGTATGTTTGAAAAACTTTAACCTGGAGTTGGAAGAAACTTGCAATTAGAAATACAGAATTTTAAGGGAGAAGTGTTACTTTACATTATTTTTTGTTTAAGTCGTGCCACGTGTACTGAAAGGTACACAATTCATTATAACGCGCATAAGTCTATTCTGTCTCTCTTTATTACGTAGCAACAGCTACATCTCTAAATAAATCCAAATAAATAAGCAGGAGAGGCATGGTGGAAACTTCAGCACGTGTCATAATGCGTTTTTTATTTTAATAATACTTTCGCAATTGTTATGTGCGACTTTTCTGATATTTAATGTTTCTTAGTTTCTAGAAAGAACCAACAAGCGCACACCCGGTGGGGGGATCACTAAATTGACTCCCCAAACCTTTTTGTTAAAATAATATTAAATAATTGGCTTTAATAGGTCTTAGGCCCGGTCTTTCCACCTTCAGACAAAGTTCCAGGTAACTATCTGACAGATAAGGTTATTTATAACTTCATCTGCTGAATAAATGTCAATACCAGTCAGTGAATCCAATACGTCAGTCTCATTATCCATTAGATAACTATCCGATACATTTGTATAGAAAGAAGGGATAACATTTATTCAGCAGATGAAGTTATAAATATCCTTATCTGTCAGATAGTTACCTGGAACTTTATCTGAAGGTGGAAAGACCGGGCCTTAGTAGTGTAACTACGGGCCCGCTACGCCCACAACCGTGAGGGGAACACGTCATTTAGAGGGCCATCAAGTCTCCAAATTTTTTTTTGTCCTTTGGTCTCTCTGGACAATGTTAACAAATGAAGTTGTCACTGGGTCTTAATCCCCTTAATTGTTTTACGAGTTTCCATTTATGTTGGGGTTCAGTATATATATTTATAATGATAAAATATTTATAGGTATATACATTTTCGTGTATACATATTGATCCTCATTTGATATGGGACCATCAAGTTGCCAATATATGTAGGAAATTGTGCAAAACTATCTATCTTCTAAGAAATCTACAAAAATCTGTTACAAGGGATGTTTTATTAACTAAGTATTTTGCGTTATTTCAGTCGCACATAGCATACGCTCTTTTAATATGGGGACACTCGGCCTCTGCTGAAAGTGTTTTTAGACTACAGAGACGTGCAATAAGAGTGATGGGGAGTGCATCTTATAGAACTGATTGTAGGTTACTCTTTAAAAAATTTAGTATCATGACACTACCATCACTTTTTATCTATCACTGTTTAGTATATGCTCGTCAAAACCTAAATTCTTGTCTCTTACGAAGACGTTCACAACAACATACGTAATAAATCAAATATTTGCCCCAATTTTACACGAATAAATAAATCAATATATAGTATTAACTATTATTATTCTATAAAGTTTATGAATTTGTTACTAGTTTTTACCAAAGAATTAAGTTAAGTACAATTTAAGAAAACAATTAAAAACTTATTAACTGAAAACCCTATGCATAGTTTTGAGTAATTTTTTGAACTTAATTTATAACTTCTGTGCATCGATTATCATTTGTCATGTTATTGTTATTTATCTGGTTGACTGTCTATTAATGATTATGTATTGTATGTGGACAATAAATACTTTGTGGCTGTGCGCCAAAAATTTTAACTAACTAACTGGACAATAAATAAATATTATATTATTAAAAATATTATTAAAATATTATTGTTATTTCGTTGTTTAGTCTATTGAGATAATTCAAGTATTTTAGCTGGTGCACCTCAAAACCACCCTTAGAAAGAAATTTTTGATACGCCATATAGCCTATCACTTATCTGTCAAATCTCGGTTCTATTCAGTAATCATATCAAATTATGTGAAAATATATCCAGACATTTTTACGTGGATCTTAACAGAGAAACGTTGTTTTTTTTTGTGAAAATCGTCTTACAATCATTAGAAACGAAGCATTAGAACAAAGAAATAAAACAGATATAGCCTCAAATTTTATTTATATAGAAAAAGATTGAAGTCAGGCAAGAACCCAGGGGGAGGCCTACGAACTTGACCCCCCTACCAAGCACCCAAAATCACGTTTTTAAGAGACACATTTGTCTTGTAATTTAAGGTAAGACCGCTCGAAGAAAAAATTTTGGCTGAGCCCCCTAAGAAAAATGTTTTACTTCTGCACGACTGGATGAAGTTATCTTTTGGTGCTTTATTGTAGAAACTAGTTCGTCAGTACTGTTTTGTAAATTGCATAAATACATAAATGAAATTAACATAGAAAATCGGTCAAGTTTAAATTTCAACATCTCTCTTCAAAGTAAACTTTCAGTTCTTGTCTGATGTATTTCACGGGAACTTGAATGTTGCTGCATGCATTGAATCTTGCAGAGATTTGATTCAGAAACTAGAACATAAATTCGGCCAAGTTTACTTCGTGAACAGTTTCACGTACGTTTTCAACAACGTTACATAAATAAACAACAGAAACTACTTGATAATTGATTTACATATTTGTCAGAGAAGTGAAACACATGTATTTAGTAGAATGCATTTTGATTATGTTAATGTTTGCTGTTACTAGCTTAGTTTTTTGTTGATAGGAAGTGTATGTGTTCATTTGTAAATTAACCATGTGAATTCGGTCAAGTACAAATTCGATTTCATTTTGTTCTGGCATAGTAACATTTACATTTCCGTCTAATCCCTGTACATAAGAGAAATTATTACTAAGAAAGACACAGCAATAGGTCAATATCAGCGCCGTAGCTAAGGCCTCGCCGACACTGCGTTGCGAGGGGGGGGGGTGCTGGAAGTTTTGGGACCCAAGTTGTAAGTATGTAGAATGCTTTTCCCATGAGAACTGACCAGTGACATCATACGCGCCAAGAAATGACGACAAACTAATTGAAATACGACTTTAGCAACGAAGCGCCTGTACGAATTCTGGTTTCTGTGCATGTGACGTCACCAGTGGTGGCACGTGGAAACATTTAATGGACGTACTGGAACCCACTTATAATTGAGATTTTCTTTACGTATACAAATAAAATCACTTAAAATATAGAAATATTACATTTTATGATTTAATGTGTATTAAAATATAATTATTCAAGTAAAAGAAAATTAATGTTTTATATGCTGTACAGAAAAAGCGATATCTTGCATTCTTTAAAAATACAAAAACATCTGTACTCAAACGGGCACTTCGCAAACTTTTAACTGCAGCTCCGAAGAAGTATAACAAGCCGTTACTCCCACTAAATGCCAGTCGTCGCGTTACCATGACAATTCGCTCTACACGAACGATCACCAAACAGGCGTTGCCAAAAATATTCACATCCCATGCAACGGGTGTTACATAACGCTGGTGACCACATTAAGTAAAACTGTAAAAATTAGAAGAAGATATGTGTTTGTATTTATAATTATTAAACAGCTGCTATTATTAAAATTCCAAACGTATTTGACGGGATTTTTGTCATTTATATTCCTATATACCATATTATTGTGATGTTTTCTACTTTGCTAAAGATCTTTTCTCAAATTTTTTAACCTCAAAAGTTTAACAAATTCACAAACTGCACGCACATGTTCCAAATATACTATGTCTCATTTGTTACATCATTCCACTAAATAAATTTTCCGAAATGACGTACAGGCAGAAAATAATGCCGCCTACACCTGCTACTTTATGCCTGTTTGTTCCTGATAGAGAAGCAGGGGCAAGGGCGTCTAGTTCGGTTCAGAAGCTGTTTAATGACATCATGTTCATCCCCCACGTGTTTATTTAAAAGTTCAAAGCTGTTCCGTGACGTCACAAACACCTACGCACAAATATTCAACCCCAACTAACAGTTTATTCAATAGTTTTTTATTCGTCAAACTGAAACATTTAATAGGCTAGAAATAGAAACTAGATAATAGCACGCGTAACAAGATAACTTAAAATTGGTACTAGATGGTATAAAATTGCTTAAAAGGGCTCGGTTAAAAAACAGGTGAGGTCTAATTTTTTCCGAAAAGTAATATTATCAGTAAACTATTTTTGGCAATAAATGTATTAAAATAGTGATCTATATAGGTACATTTAAATTATTTTCATGAAATTTTTTTAATTTTTTCCCGGTTATGGCATGGAAATTTTCTCAAACAAAAATTGTCCTGGTTAATTGCCACAGCAGCAAAGGACATTAAAAATTAAAAAAAAAAAAAAATTTGCATATTATACTTTCCAAAATAGTTCTTTGTTGCTACAAAAAAATGGAGTTAACCAGTTTTTGCACCGAGCCCTTCATTATTTTTCAGATTTGTAGACTAATCTCTCTAAGTAATAAGGCCAAAATAGTAAACAACAATTTTCGGAAATATATTTAAACTAAAATTACGGAAAAGTGTGCCGCATTGTTTTTTTTTTTTTTAAATATATTTCTCTTGTTTTGTGCATAAAATACGTGTTTATGGTAATTGTTAAAAATGTAAAAAATGTAAAAAAAATCTCATAAGCGTTTCATTATTACACACTTTCCATAAGCATAATACATCGGCTAGTGTGGGTTACACCACTATCTACATGGACTCACAGCTCATGGGTACCACAGAACTCCGACGACAGAACTCCAAGGACGGCAGACGTGTTCCTATAGTCCGAAGGAGTATCGAAGAGCGCATTGAAAACAATTCAATTCGTGATCTTGTATGAAACTCATGCCTATAACGTCTCTTTTTCACTCATGAGTTTCAAACTTCCCATTAGTGAAAATAGTATTGCTTTATGCACTTGTTGCATACATAATAATTATTTGATATCTCACAATAAATTAAAAAATAAACCAAATTTCTTACTAAAAGAACGGTTAGATAAAATTAAATAAAAATTACAGATTATAGTTACGATTTACCTCTTAAAAGTATTTGTTTCTGCTCTTTTCTGTTAATCAATTTTGATGCAGTTGTGTCTACTGAAGTTTAGACTTAATATCCCTACAAAGCAACGGTTTTCATTCAGCAACTCGGCCATGAAGTGCAATTAGCGCTTTACTATCCTAGCATCAAGTGTCGAAAGGAGAGTGCATTTCCCAAGAGATCAGGCCAGTAACGCTATCGTATATGTGCCAAATAAGGACGTCGAACCAATTGCAATACAGTTTGCTGTCAGTCCTACGTCAGTTGCTTAACAACTAGGCGACTGTACGAATTATGGTTTCTATGCATGCGACGTCACTGATCTGATCTTGTGAGCAAAGCACTCTACCATGAATTTAACTTTATATATACATAAATTTCGAATGATTCCTAAATGCAGGTCAAAGAACTGTATATGTATGTCAAAAATTAAACTTTCTATGTTCAACCGTTTCATAACCGTTCAACATAATAAGTCTGTTCTTAGAGCCATTTCTAACGGTTTATTGTCGTCAGAGGCAAGCGCAGAGATCGTAGAAGTGTGTTAAAATAATACTGCGCTTGCGTCTGACTATAATAAACTGTTATAAATGGCTATACGAACACAGCTAAATTCTACAATAAACAGACAGACAGAGAGATATAAACATGAGATAAGGTATAAGGAATTCTTGTTTATACCTACGAAACCTTAAATAGAAGAAAAGTAATAATTAGTACAATTACGTCACTATTTTTTGCCTTTGAATAAGTACTCCATAAATTTTCATTTATAAATGACTGAAACTTGTAATAACATATTGATATTTTTACGTAACTATATGTTCTAAAAATTGTTCTAATTGTTATCTATATTAGTAGGAAGTTGTTACAGATAATATTTAAAAGTGACGTATAAAATGTATATTTCTGTTAATAATATCGTGAGATACATATCGCATTTTAAATCAATTCGATTAATTGCTTTAATTAAACCATCGATAAAAAATATCGCAAAACACGTTTTCGTAAATTGACTTAAATTATTCATAAGGAAATTAGTATAGATGTAAGATATAAAAATATTTTACATGTGGCCAGAACAGAAGAAACGTTTCAATTTAATTTAAAATATTTGAACCATTAGCTTTTCACTAATTACTCGCTAAAGTTTCAATTTCAAATACCACAGAAAATAACAGTATAATGTAATAATTTCTTTATTCAAAACCGCTTTTTTATCTATATATATATATATATATATATATATATATATATATATATATATGAAGTTAAGTAAATAATAAGTGAGATACTACGTTTAAAGATAGCTCGCCCTATAGCTCCCCCAATATATATCTTATTAAAAACTACATTGAATAGAGAAGAATCGTTTCTTCTTTCTCAAAAACATTTCCTATATACATTTGTTGCTCTTAAGCAAATGGTAAATGACATATTTCAAGGTTTAAGTTTTAAAGTATCCCCCAAAACTCCCCAAATAATCATCCAATCTAAAAAGAGCATGGAACAAAAAAGATTTGTTTTCTTATTATAAACATATATTTTTGTCATAGACGTTTTTGCGAAGTCAATAACAAGGGAGATATTTCTAAAGCTTAGTTTTAGGATGGCCCCTCATAACTCCCCAAAAATTCATCTAAATAAAAAACGTATACAATCAAAAAAAAATTTTTTTTGTCATATACGATTTTACTGTTAAATAAGGGAGACATATACCTAGATTTTAGTTTTAGGGTGTCCCCCAG
Source organism: Liopterus haemorrhoidalis (assembly GCA_963971575.1). Lineage (NCBI taxonomy): Eukaryota > Metazoa > Arthropoda > Insecta > Coleoptera > Dytiscidae > Liopterus > Liopterus haemorrhoidalis. The sequence goes on from OZ020611.1 coordinate 131,100,175, forward strand.
TAACTCTACAAATATAAATGCAATTGAAAAAATACATTGAACAAAATAGAATTAAACTAAATATGAGGCCGAAAAAATTAAAAAAAAAAAAGATATACCCTCTAATTGTAAATTAATATATATTGAAAGAACACCTAAAAAACATTTTAAATTAATTTGACTCAACCTAAAAAATGAACTTGACAAAATTTCATAAATCATATTCAGTGTCATATTATTAAAGGATAAAATTATTAATTAGTTTATAACAAGGTTTTATGGCATAAAAACTATCTGTAAATGGCCAATGATGAAGTCAAACTGTTTAAATAGTGTGGAAATATAAACTTGACCGATTTTGTACATTTAAATATCCAATCAATTAAATTGCATGCGAGTCAATCGTTTGTCCAAATAGATTAGTTTACACATTGACAAATATATTTCCTTTTGAATATATAACACAAATACTGTAAACAGGATGTTTCGCTGTCCACTTGACAAACTTTAGCCATGTTATTAGACCAATTTAAAATATAACAGTTAGATTCTATATATGAAAATAATAATAAATAAAAAATTTAATATTAAGAGTTAATATATGTCTGTTATAATTATTTTATACTGAAGTACGAGGTGTGATCAAAAAATTTGTGCCATTTTTTATATTCCCGCACTACATTTGTCGGATTGATAAACTTTTTTGTTGTCATGTTGGTTAAGGAAGTGTATTTTAGATTTGACAGCTAATGTCAAAAGTTGTGTTTCTGTATATTCGGCAATTTTTTATTTTTCACAATGAGAGATCAAAGAATATACATTAAATTTTGCGTGCAAAATAAAAATAAAGTGCTGTAAAGTAATGGAAATGTTGAACAAGTCATTTGGTGAGGCGAGTATGAATGAACGAGCGATTTTTAAATGGAATAAACGCTTTCTAGATGGCCATAAATCAGTTGAGGAGATGGGAGACCCAGCACTTCAATCACCGGAAAAACCGTGGAAGAAGTTAAGAAAAAATTCTTGATAACCGTCGAATTAAAATTATAGCCGATGAAGATTATGCATTGTGAATTTCACAAAACCGTGGTCCTAATCTTTCCGGCCGAGGGAACTCTTTTTGCCTTCATCGGAGTACGTTCGCCAGGAGAAATCCACTGTTTTGACTCATCATCAACAGTTATGAAACAAACTGAAAAATTTATTCCACTGGGCAGGAAAGAATATGTCGAAAATGTAGAAATTGAATGGATGAGATTAAAGAAACGATGAAGTCAAGACCAATAACTAGATATCTATGGAGACATGGATAGCGAAGACGATTCGAGAACCACTGCATGCCTAAAATACTTGTATCTATCAGAATTCTCTTATATAAAAAAAAAAGAAAAAATTGGAAATCCGACTCATTTCTGGCCTAAAACAGTTTGGATTAGACATCATTAGACATTAGACATCACAATCAACTTGAGTTAAATACAAAAAACAAGAAATAGTATTATATTTTTGAGAAATGTCACATCAAACTTCAAATCTTAAACTTCTCTCTGATTAACTTGTATTTGGTAACAATATTACTCCCAATAAGATTCGTTTATTGACTACGTGCCCATTTCTGGTTTGGTCAATATGGAATATAATTGGTTCTTGAACAACAAAATAAATAAAAAACGTAGAGTTTTTTCGGAGAGGTTCCATGCTGAGTGCAATCAGCTACTGTCAATGTTCTACCGTTATACGAGATTATACGTCCAGTAAATTAGTTTGCATGAAAGCCAGTATTATTATACAATATAATATATAATCTTCAGTCCTGCTTTATGGCCTGGAATGTTTCTTTAAATATGAATATAGTCAGTCTGTTCAAGCTGGTTTTAAAATTTCGGTACATGAGCAAAATATTGTATTAATAAAAAACATTTCGAAGCTTTCTGAAATATTGATCTGTGACCTGTGGTATGTTCTGTTCTGTACATCGATACATACATAGAATCATCCAAGACAACAGATTGAGGGCACAGTCAGAAGAATGGGAACCGACAATCAAATGGAACAGGCTGACAGATAGTTTAAAGGGAAGAAACGGCAAGATGGGTTAGTTAAAATTTCTGGCATATAGCAACAATGGCTATTTGCGCGTAAACAACCACCTTTATGTCAAGATTATTGTGAACTTATAAGTAAAACAATAAATAAATGCATAAATATATTTCTAATGCTATAATATATTCTGTTTAAAAATTATTCACATGTTGAGATGCCGTATTTAGACCCTCAGTAATATTGCTGGGGGTCAAAAATGGCTTTCCTTTTTACACTTTTTTAGTTTTATCTTGGCAACTCTAATTGAATGAGGTTTACATATCCTCGTATGTCGATTTCTCCACCTTGTGACGTTCCGATAGTGCAATCCAAACTATTGAGCAGTAGCTCTACTGCTCTTCGCTCAGTAGTTCTAACCATCCATTAGTTATTTTTTAAATGAAATATTTAAAAAACTCAGTTAACATAATCGCGTTATCTTAAAAACGCGGGTTGACAAGACCGCGGTCGACGAGGGATTACAGTACTAATTATGAACGATTTTTAGAAACATAATACTCTTAATTCTATTTCGTAAATTAATTTCACAAGAGCATTAAAAAGTTACTTACATCTCGTAAACGTAATAGGTAGACTCACCTGAAACAAAAAGAATTTTGTGTTAAATATTACATAAGGGTAAGAACACGTAGAAAGATTGTTGCCGGCATCGACCGACGAGAATAAATATCCTATTATTTTAAAATGTATCCAGTCAAGCAAAGAAAGTGAAAAAAGATTGTCAGCACTTGGATAGGCGCATGGACCAAACCTGACCAATTCTGTAACACAGTTACTATGGTCATAGTAACTAAATCAGTCACTATGACCAAGGTCTGTTGCTATTATAGTAACTTTTGAGTATTTCGTAACAAGATTAACTTTCTTGATCTGTAATATTCTCAGAGACAGAGTAACGAGTCATCAGTCTTAAAATGTATAAGAATCTTCGCCTAATTTAGAAATTTATACAATATAAAATAATTTAAATAAAGTTCAATTAAAATAAATGCCGACCGGCGTAGTGCTCTAAGCGCCAGTAATACATGTGCTCTGCGTTGCTAAGGTCTCGGGTTCGAATCTCGTTCTGGTATGGAACGTTAAAAAGCCATTAAAATAAAAAAAAATAAAATAATAATAATAAAATTAATATACACTTAATAATACGAAAAATAAAATTACGCAATAAATTAAAAATTAAGAATCAATTTTTACTAACGGTCTAATAATGAATTTGGAACAATTTATGGAACAATTTGGAACACAAAAATGAGCATTTTCATGCTCTTTCTAATGATATCGTCGACCCACGACTTTTCCTAACTAAAACTTTTTCCATGTCAATTAACTATGGACACATTTGGAACGAACAACGAGTATTAATATTCTACTACTTCGGTATAATATTCTTTATTCGCGGGAGCAATATTGCTTTTAGTGTTCACGGATGAAATAGTTACTGTTTCTGACAAGATATTACTTATTTAAGGTAACCCTCAGACAATTATGGAACCTGTTCATAACAAATCAAGCGTGTTTGCAAAAACTCCGTCATAACATGCTGTTAATTAAATTGGGGCAAAGTTGCAGCATTAGCTGGCCACTTGAATGATGTATTGAAAAAGTGCACAAATCACTAGATAGGAGCAAAAAACTGATTTTGACCGATTTTCTTTTTTGTTTCAATTCATACAAGTTTTTACTTTGTACGTTCTACAGGCACTTTTTTACGAAGTATTTACAGCCGTTCTCAAAATCAATCGTATCATTTTCGAGAAATTCATACCAACTTTCAATTTTCATAAGAGGCTCAAAGTTGTATTTAAATGCATTAAATAGAGATTTTTTTCTCTTTCCAACGACATAAAACACACCTAAATTAAAATTAAAATTAACTGAGAAATTAGAAAATTATTGGTTTTATTCATTTCGATCAAGTGTAGTTTGGAAATAAAATCAATATTTTAATTTTTTTTCCGGACTTATCTCCGTTAGATTATTTCTTTATTAATGAAAAATGATATTAACAAATCAATTTCTGCGTACATTAATGAGCTGCACGGAAACATAGTCCACACTCTAACACATTAAATAAGGAGAAAAGATGTCAGACGAGCAATATCTAATTTAAGGAAAAGAATACAGCTCTGTTTGGAGGATGAAGGTTTGAAGAAACACAGAAAATTATTGGTTTTAAAACAAAATGTGTGTTCTTTTCCTTAAATTAGATATTGCTCGTTAATTTCTCAGTTAATTTTGATTTTAATTTAGGTGTGTTTTATATCATTGGAGAGAGAGAAAAAATCTCGATTTAATGCATTTAAATACAACTTTGAGCCCCATATGAAAATTGAAAGAACGAGCTATAAAAATTTTGAGGATGGTTGTGAATTCTTCGTAAAAATGTGCATGTAGAACATGTAAATTAGAAACTTGTATGAACTGAACCAAAAAAATTAAGCCAAAAAGTAAATCGACCAAAATCAGTTTTTTGTCTAGTGACCTGTGCACTTTTCCGGAAAACCAAATCCATCTATTAAAGTGGCCAACTAATGCGGCAACTTTGCTTCAAGTTAACCGACTTCGTATCTCTTACGGTTCACGAGATCCCAATGGTTAGGCTCGAAAAACGGGCAGCCTGTATATAAATATTGTGTAATATTCCTTTTCTCAATTTATGTTTTTAAAGCTTGTAATAGACTAATTAATGTTTGGCTCCAATAAGCATTTTCATATAAGAGTAGGTTTACAAATTCGGTCAAGTTTAAATTTCAGTGGTGAGCGAATGCGGAGCACCGGACGCTGTGGTGTTAGCGTTCACTTCAAAAGCTACCTTTATCAAAGCTATGGTTTGTAACGGACGAGTTGGTGTTTAAATTACGATTAAATTTGTGATGGGGTAAATTCGGTCAAGTTTAATTAATACTTTAAAAACAGATAGTAAATGTTCTCAAATTCAGTTTATTATCTTTTATTCACAAAGGTGAGAAAGTTATTTAGATTAAGTAATTTAATATTGAAATTTCAGTGGATTAGTATGTTTTGTTAAACTTAAGGCCGCTAAACACGTACAGATAAATCTGCGCTGGCCTTATTGCATTGGTTTACAGGATGCTTTAGCGGTAGTTAGCTTAATATTATTTGAAAAAAAAAAAAACTGCAATGACCCTAAAATAAATCGTGATATGCGATGTAGTCTGATGTGAACACATGTGAACTTGATAGAGGACTTTTAGGACTCCTGGCATTAGAACGTTAGTTATGCCATTAAGTAAGCAGAAAGATACTATAAAAAAACAACTAAACTGAGCAGGTGTCAGTCCATCGCTACCGTAGAAATAATCTATCTCCAAAATCTATTGGATATGACTTGTGTGTTTTACTGGGCGTTTACTTGCTCTTGGTCAAAACATTACGTGTTTTCTACTATTCTTATGTAGTATGTACACCCGAGACATTGTTTTTAGTGATTTTATTATTATTTTTTATTATTTATAAACAATTGTATTTTGTTTGTTAATATTGTGTTCAATATTTGGACTCTTTACTTTCATAGTTTGGTGCCTAGTTTAACCCTTTGAGGACAGAGTTAAGAATCAATTTCTAAATACATTTTTATTGATAAAAATTATTCAATATTGTTAGTTAAGCAAAATGATCTTCAGGAAGGTGCAAACTACTTGTAAACTGTACAAACACTAAATTCCGTATTAAAACAACACATCTTGTTCTGCGCATTCCCATGAGGGGAAGCTCACGGGCTTGACCCCCCCCCCCCTCGAGTTCAAAAACATGTGTTTTTAGTGTTTTTAAGGAATACACTTGAATTCTTGAGCTCATGAGCATTTTTGTTTTTAGTTATCACTCATATGTGAAGACCTTTTTTTAGATCATCACTTGTATTTTAGACCGAAGACCTTTTTGTTTTAGGTCATAGCTCGTCATTTAGAAGAGAGAAACTTTTTTTTAGATCCACAATTCCAGTTTAGAATACAAAATTGCTTTTGGCCAGAACTTTCTGCCGAGTAATTTCTCGATTTCTACCCTTTTAAAACAATTTTGTCTTCTAATAGAAGAAAAATTCCTATACAGTTCTTTTCGCCACAGGAAAATAGGTTGAAATAATCGATCTTTTCGCACCGGTCATCTACACAGGCGAAAATAACTATACTTGTATAACGGCCTTTAGAATACGTTATCTTTGGGAATCATGTATCGATTGACAGATTATAATTTAACTTCATTTTAGCTAACAACTGGGCACATAATAAGTTTTGAATGACAAACTTTTTTGTAATTTACGCGGTCTTAGGCCCCTTTGTTTTGTGAATTTAGGATCTATGTCTAAGTTGGATGCTATTTCTTTAGCATTAAATCTTTAAAACCTTCATCGGAACGATAATCTTTTTAAAAAAATTGCAGTTTATTTAAATGAGTAAACAGTGAGCAACATCAAAATTAGGTTTCTGAATGATTTCACTGATAATGTTAACTTTACTTAAAACATACCACAAAATTAGTGCGCAAATGAACTAAAAATTTGGCAATTCTTTGGCTAATTATGAAGCTAAATTCTTCACGATATTTTCAATATTTCCCTAGAGTTTTGGCGCCTCTGATGCCTCGGAGCCATGTCGGTTGCACCGCACAACCTTCCACTTAAGTACGGCGCGGGCCTTCATGGAATGGGTCATAAAAGGCTGTCAAAAATCATATACAAGTCTCAACTATCCAGGAAACGTAATACAGATTGTCTAAAAACAAGATTGAAAGACAAATTTGAAAACCTAAAGCAACAGTACCTAATATAGGTAGCCCTCGGTTTACGCCTGTTCAATTTACGTCGATTCACAATAACGCCAATGCGGAATCCGCCGTGTGATTCCCCGATTTTCTTACGCTGACTGAGAATATACCACAAATAGATTGATTTTCGTTTCAGTGTTGACGTATTTACTGAGTCGCAACGTGTGACATTCACGGACACCACGTGCTTTAAAGGGTCTAAATAAAGACATGTTGCCAGTTTATTGGAAATGAAACAAGAAAACTTGGGTCACACAAGATGTTTTCAGAGATTGGTACACAAGTTATTTTTGACATACTGTGCTTCGCTTTTGTGAAGAAAATAAATTACCACCAAGGCACTTTTTCTCTTGGACAATGCTCCAGGACATCCTCAAAATCTTGATAAAATAAGAACACCATTGGATGTCAAGGTTGTTTACATGCTTCCCAATATACAACATTTTGAAACCAATGGATCAGGGGGTTACTGCAACATTCAAAGCGTATTATCTCCGTAATACATTCATGGAAATGATGAGAGTTTTTAGACATTTCAGACAAAACAGTTAAAGACCATTGGCGGTCTTCCGATAATTTGAAAGGCATTGAAAACATCAGGTCGGTTTTGGATAAAGTCTCAGCAAAATTCTACGTAAAATTCTGCCAGCATTCATGCACGATTTTGAAGAGGTATCACATCAGGAGAATTTAATTGAGGACATTACCAGAGTTGCGAGTTAAGTGGGATTGGAAGATCTTACAGCTGAAGATGTGACAGAACTTTTAGAAGCCCATGATCAGCCACTCTCGAATGAAGACTTAGAAGAATTACACAAAGAATTAGATCGTGAACAGTCAGAGAAGGAAGAAAATGAAGAAGAAACTCCAAGAGTTATGAGAAGGGCCGATCTAAAGCGTATCCTTTCAACTATGGAAAGTTTGACGGATGAACTTTGTGAGTAAGACGACGATTGGGAACGAAATGCAAATGTAAAAAGGAGCATCATCGCATCCATTCGACCATATTCCGAATGTCTTAATAAAAGAAAACAAAAATCTAAACAATTAAAGCTGGATACTTTTTTCATAAAAATATAAGAGATTGGAAACTTTGAAATTTCATGTTTTTCTTAAGATTTTTTAATAAAAACAATTCACTTTATTTTATTATTAAATAAATTTTAAAAATTAAATTTATAATATATGTATTTTGTATTATATGATATTGTATTAATAAACAAAATTATTTGCTATAAACCCTATACCTCACTGTAAATATGGGTTCGTTTTACGCCGATTCGATTTGCGCCAGCTTTTGTAGGATCGGAACTGCGTAAAGTGGCCTTCTATTAGGTTTAGAGAAATATGAACCAAGAAGTTTGCAAAGTACAGAATGTAAGAGTTTGAAGACTGTGAAATTTATAACTGTACTGTAGCAATTTGAAATCCTATAAAACATCAGGAGTGTGTTGTCCTGAACTATTAACATGTCAAAACAGTCATAAATCTAAATAACAAACCTCATTCATAAAATTTATGTTGGCAACTTCTGTAGCAAATCATCGTGTCCAGGAAAATAAACACTACATGGATAATCCCAATATTGGCGTTGTTTAGATTCTCCTAATACAGTTTCCATTAATAATGTTTATAAAGCAGCCTACGTACATTGCATTGAACGGACGTACGCCATTTTGAATTAGACATGAGAGGACAAGGACAGTCGGTTTACACAGGCGGGTACATTGCAATTGTTGCACACGAGTATTGCATTGGATAATGTGACATATGTTTTGTTACGAAATATTGACATTTATTACTCGATGTCCTTCGGAAACAGAACAGGAAGTTTAAAGGGTAATATATATATGCAATATTTTCGTGTAAAATAACGATAAATTGTTATCTTATTATCTATCAGTGTGGGAGAATTTTAATAATACACAAATCTGCCATTTCCGGAAAAACAAAACTACGAATATGATTTAAAATAATCTATTATAGTTACCTGAATGTTATTGCAAAAATAAACGTTTGTCCAACATGTACAGAATTATCAGAAAATTTTATAGTAACTGATTTTCAAGTAAGGGTAGAAATTCGCATTTTGGAATATATGGCATGCTGAAGCTGAAGAAAGGATTTTCTTCACTACCGCTACAGAAAGTTAATATTCTAAGACAATAATTAGAATGTTATTCTAAAGCACTTATCTTCTTATGCAATTTGCGTGTATTTCATTCCTTCACTAGTGAAGGAATAATTATTCCATGCTCGTTATCAAATGTTATTATTCTCTATAAGGTATGCATTCCTCCGCGCTGAAAAGTAGTGCGAACGGTATCTACGGCGTATGAATACATTAAACAAATGTAAGTTTTTTTTTTAAATAAACTAATATAACTTACTAAAAAGTAATAAAAAGTGGCCGATATGCGGCAAATTAAACTAAAATAAAACAAAAATTAAGTAAAAAATAAGTTTAAATAATTAATTAATTTGTTATGCAATGTAAATTATTTGTTAAAATAACTATTTGTTAAATTTTTTTTTTTTATGGTGGTCGTGGAGAAAGTAGGGTCTGTGAGACGGTTGGAAGAGAATATATGTACTAATCTCTAATAGACACATATACCTTGCGTTAATAGATAACGGTTATGCATACAGGGTGATTATAAAATGTAGTCGTGACGTCGGTGATTTTACTGTGCCGCCTTTTAAAAATCGTTTTATAAAACTTACTAATGGAAAAAATTACTTCTGCCGTCTGTTGATGAAAAGTTAAAATTTTAAAAACCATATTTTTTTATTGCGTTGTTTAAGAGTTTTTGTGTGGAGCTTGCTTTTATTTGTACATTTTCAGTATTTTTACAAATATAATCGTGTTATTTAATTAACGTTATTGTTACTGATTTATTTTTGGTGACTTGCAGATTACCTTTTTAAATATATTTATTTTATAATCATAAATTTTTAATTTTGGATTTTTAGTTTTCATATTTGGTTCCAAGAGAAATAACATGAACATTACACTATTTCTGTACAACCTAATCGTAAATATTTTGTATTTGACAGTTCAGTAGTTCAATTTTTGATCAACAGATTGCTCTACAAGTTTTGCGTAGTAAGTTGTACAGCTTTTAAAATACGACACCGGCACAATAAAACCGCAGACGTCACGGCTCCATTTTATAATCACCTGTATACTCCTGTCCCAGTTCTACCGAGTTTCAAGGGTGTGTACTGTCATTAATTTTAAACAAAAAAAGTTGTATCAACATAAGTCCGATTTTAAAAAGGTGTTTGTTAATTTCTGTCTGTACTTGTTTATAGATTGTTGATGTTTAAGTTGGTTCGTTAGGTAGTATTCCTGCTTTAATATCTAGCACGACAGTTATAAAAAATAACACTGGACAATGTGAAGCGATTTTCTAAATGGTTTAATACTTTAAATAAATAACTTCCGAACAAAAAGTAATAGTTTTATCATCTCTTTAATCATTGCAAATAAAGCGACGTTTTAAACTACTCATTACAAATCGGAAACAATACAATTAAAGGTAGAAAGTATGTAGTTCTTCCTGCAACATAATTGTATTATTAATTCGTAATAAGCGAGCAAGTGTTAGAAGTTTAATGTAAGCAGAACGTTAAAACTGTGATTGGAATGTATTTTAGAAATTGAGCGCGTATAGCTCACTTTCTCTAGAACACTACAACAGCGACGTAGACCAATCATTTGCTGCTGTGCATAAAATTAGAAACTTTGAATAAAAAGACTTTGAGTACATTGGCTAGGAATTTTCACTTCCTTGTAAATTCTTTTAGAGTTAGCCATTTAGAGACAATATTTGTTCAAGTGGTGAAGAATTGCATGTTTTTTAACAATTACATGGGCGTACTTAACTTTTTCCTAAAGAATTGTGTAAAGGAAACAGTAGAAAATATGTTTGTCTTGTAAATTAATAGAGGAATTGAAAGATAGTAAGTATCTACTTTATTTTTACTAGCGCAGTAATGGTAAACAACGCTGTCTAACATGGAGTACATAGAATTGATGAAAGTGTGAATATTCACACATTTTAGGGTTTCGTAGGAATTTAGTAAGTAAAAGAGGCCAACAAAGGGACTGAATGCTAGATATTTGAAGCAAATCGCATCAAAGTAAAAAGATTTTTATGGGCGATTAGCCTTGTTGCAGAAATAGGCCGATGTAAAATAAATAAATAAAATAAAAAAGATTTTTAAAAAATATTCTTTTCGTTTATAATTTATGCTTCAAAACCTTTAATTTGATATGCTACATTAAATTTAAAAATCATAATTTTGTTTGAACAATACACAAAATTGATAAGTGAAAAAATATCTGATCAAAAATTTGGACTTTAATTTTTATATTTTTAAACCAGCACAAATCGGAAAATTGAGTGGATTTGATACCTACTTTAAATTTTTGAAAAATATATTTTTTCGTAATATTTGGATACATTTTTCGCGTGATGGGTATTCTTCCAAGTGAGCTGTTGGGGCTAATTTATTATTGGCTAAGCTATTCTTTTAGATTTCTCGTTTCCTCTGGTCATCATTTGAAAAAATTTAACTCCCCCGGTTATCACTTGAAAATTTTGGTTCCCCTGGGTTATCACTTGAAAATTTTGGTTACCCCTCGGTTATCAGTTGAAATTTTTGGTTCCTCCTCAGTTATCACCTGAAAATTTTAGTTCCCCCTCGGTTATCACTTGAAATTTTTGACTCCCCCCGGTTATCACTTCAAAATTTTGGTTCCTCTCGGTTATCTCTTGAAAATTTTGGTTCCCCCTCGGTTTTCACTTGAAAATTTTGATTGCCCCTCGCGGTTATCACTTGAAATTTTTGGTTCCTCCTCGGTTATCACTTGAAAATTTTGGTTCCCCCTCGGTTATCACTTGAAAATTTTGGTTCCCCCTCGGTTCTCGTTTGAAAATTTGAAATTACCCGGTTATCACTTTAAAATTTTGGTTCTCCCTCTGTTATCACTTGAAAAATTTGAATTCTCCCGGTTATCACTTGAAAATATTGGTTCCCCCTCGGTTTGAAAATTTTTAATTCATCCGAATATCACTTGAAAATTATGGTTCCCCCTTTGTTATCTGTTGAAAAATTTGAATTTTCCCGGTTATGACTTGAATATTTTGGTTCCCCCTCGGTTATCACTTGAAAAATTTAGTTCCTCCTTTGTTATTACTTGAAAAATATTGAATTCTCCCGGTTATCACTTGAAAATTTTGGTTCCCCCTCGGTTTTTACTTGAAAATTTTGATTCCCCCTTGCGGTTATAACTTGAAATTTTTGGTTCCTCCTTTGTTATCACTTGAAAATTTTGAATTCTCCCGGTTATCACTTGAAAATTTTAGATTCCGCCGGTTCTCACTTGACATGGATGCCAAGTGCTCTTTAGACCTAATCATTTGGCCAAAATGGCCACTGAACAGACAGACAGCCACAATAGTGACGATACCCTAAAACCCTAAAAGGGAAAATACGAAGTCATTGTGATAGAAAACAATAAAAAATCAATCAAATATATGGCAACTGTCCTAATAAAAATGTATCTACTCGTTGCTCTTGTGTTTGCCTATTACTACTTGTAAAAATTCCTCTATCAGCATTATATTTTCTCCTACATGTTTCCCATCATTACAAGTGTAAACTGCATTGCAGATTATTTGCAATAAACCTAGGTCAATTATAGTAACTCTACATACACCGGTAATTAGTTTACATTTGATTACATCATAATATGATGTGAACAGCTTATATTATGGATTTAAGTCTTTAATCAATAATTCAATTCTGCTGTTCTCGAACATTATTCAGCAACCATTCACCCCGAACAAAAATATCCTTACGCAACGCGGTAACTGTTTTCATATTTGAAAAGGTCGTTGCTTTTGGGTAATTTATTCGTAAATCACGTAAATAACTCATTGTGTGAATGACACTTTAAAAACATCAGCTTGAATTTGTTTTCAATATATTCCAGCGTTGTAAGGTTCCTGGTTTTACGGTAATAACAATTTTGTTTTCTATAACTGCTATGGAATTAACATAACTCCGCATGCTATTTTCATTACCATTAATGCGCGCGAAGGGTATGTGGAATGGATAAATTCGCACCTATGCGCATGTGCAGCAGTACGGAATAAATTCGCATCAATGCGAATGTGCAACGGTGAAGGATTTTTCATTCCCGCACTGCCTGCTCGCGCATCAATGTCAGCAATATATGAAAAAATTCTTTATTAGGAACTTCTTGTAGTAAATATTGGATAGGACTGGTCCTGTAGTAAAAAAAAAATACTAGGTAAATTCATAACATGTTTAACATGCATAACATTTTTATTTTGCTACTTGCTTTTTTATTGCCGTTATTTTTTAAATTAAAAGTATATTCTCAAAAAATTAACCCCGTCCCTGCCTCCATGAGTTACGGGTATTCCCTGACCACGACATGATTGCCAACTTCATAATAATAATAATAATAATAATAATAATATGTTTATTTGAGTTTTTGTACATATACATATACAGTAACTTACATCTAAAAAATATACAACATACAAAGTATATAATATAAAAAATATATTTACATAGATTAAGCATAAGGTTGTGAGTTACAGCAACTGTTTCAGTCTATGTTTCCGATATCCTTCTAGGAATTCTTGAACATCGTAATAAGCACCTTTTAAGAGATTTTTTTTTTAAATTTTCCTCCTAAAGTGGTTTTTATTAAGACTGATTAATGAGGTAGGCATCTTATTGTACAGGTCAATGCCTATGATCAGAGGCAGTTTCCTACTTGCTCTGTATCTACAAAATGGCACTATAAAGCTATCCTTATTCATAATATTTTAATTATGATTGTTCATTTTTTTTTATTGTACAGTCATTTTCCTTTACTTATAATAAAACATTTAAGATATGAAGTGATGGAACCATTAGAATGGCGGGCTGTTTAAATAGTTCCTTACAATGGGCATAGGGTTTTGTCACAGACATTATTCGGACAATACGTTTCTGTATTTTAAAGATTCGAACAGAACAAGATGCTTAAACAAGAACTTGTTATGAACTTATTACAAGAAATGAATTGCATTCCATAATTTATGAAATGCTAATTAAAGCTTAACTTCTACTGTTTTGGCCTCTACGGTTTTATACAGAATAACACTATATAGTAAAGGAGATTTTACTTGACAAATTGATCGATTAAGAACCAATAAAGAAATGTATTTCTATTTCACACAGTTTTATGTAAGATTTCAAAAACGTATGAATGCTTCTTACTGTAACGTACGTTCATAGTTTTTGTCTTTTTTTGTTATATTATAATATGGTAACTCTACGTATGTCCCTTAGTATACACATGCGCGCTTTAGACCTCCCACCACTAGATAGAAGACAGGCGTGTCAAATGAAACAAATTGTATCTCTTTCTCTATCTCTAGCTTTGTCTGTGAACAAATGATATGGCTCTATTCAATTAGTTCTCTCCCATTGAACCATATGCTTTAAATAACCGTCATCTGTCAACTAAAGTCTCCTTTACTATACTAAAATGTCAAATTAAATCTGTGACACACATAATAACCTAATATTCTCTTTTCTTATTTGTTATGACTTATTTTTATTTTATTTTTTTTTTTAATTTCTATTCAAATTAATATATTTACTAAAATTGTTTACCTGTTAAAAATCATCAAATTCACTATAACATAACTGTCGTAGTAACGTTCTTCAAAATGTGTGTTATAGAATTCGCGACAGAACCCTCAGAACCGTCTTTTTCGTGGGGTTCCGGTTCTTAAAATATTAAGTTAAGGGTTAGGATTAAGGTTTTGTTATTTTAGTGGCGTTTTTGAGATTACAAGGTTCGGTGTGCAACACGAGCAAAATGCATATTCCGCTCTAGCTGCACAATATACAATTTACATTGCAGTTGAGGGATATCTTGTTTGAACAAGTATTTAGAGGTTTCTGTGTTAATTCCACTCGTGGCTTAGTTAACACTGTTTGAGATTTGATTAAAACAATAGTTAAACCAATAAAATCAATGACTAACAAAAATTACAAAACCAAGCGCGTTATTGGAAATGAAGCAGTGTTATTAGGGGTACTTGTTACGAAATGAAAATATTCTCATTCTACCTTCGAAGTAAGTTTCAATTCGCTAAGTTGTACACATGTGTGTCTACACTGTACAGGATCTACCAATAGCCCAGCTAGAAATTTAAAAAAGCGAAGTTCAACTTAAAAAATGAGAGTACAATTTAAAAAAAAAAAGGAAAAAATCAGGTGGCTAATGCATTAAATCGTTCTTTGGCAACGATCGTGGCTCAACTAGTTAATGTGTGAACTACTGAGCAGCGAACCAGGGGTTAAACCCCAGCATCGGCAAAAAAACCTTAACATATTTCTGTCCGTTTCTCCCTCGGAAGGCATAGGGCAACTAACGATACACATAATGTCCCAGGTAATTTTCCAAAAAATTAAATAATACATGGTTCGGATCCCATTTTAAAAATTGTAGATCCTATACATTTATTGTTAGGGATATGCGTTACTGAGAAAGTATCGATATTTGGGTATCGCTAATATGGAACGAAAAGTATCGATACCGGTATCGTATCGAAACAAATCGGGTTGTCATGAGTCACGAGAACAGACCTTGCTTGTTATTTCAATTTTCAGGTTGGTATGTGAAAATTTAAAATTCCAGTAGTAAAACTGTTCTGTGAGCGAAACCATGGAAACGAATGACATTTATTAAAAATTTTAATAATTTTTTACATATTTTTAAGACAAAACAAATAAATAAACGGTAAATTTTTATTAAGAATGACAAAAAATTAAAATGCAACGAAAAGGACATTTTAGAATGACAATCAATTTAATATAGATTTTGTAATGTGAGTATGATTTACAAAGCTTAAACAAAATGACCAAAAGTCCGAATTAATAGATAAAAATTACTAGATTTCAAAATCTAGTTCCGCCTATATATTCTGTTCACTTTTGTAAAAACAAACTAAGAGGAAACTTTGATTTCAGTAGCTTGCACCTTTGAAATTGTCAGGTTGGTATTAAAAAATGTTAAAAAATGGTAAGACAACGGCGCCTATAGGTCTGACTGATTGTTTAAAATATAATTAAACACTCCACTCTTCTTCATTGCAGGCACCGAGAGTTTAGCCGAAAGCAGTTTAGTAAGCCTTTTGCCCAGAAGCCTATTTCTGTCTCTGCATACAGTGGCTCCTGCTTTTGAAAATAAGCGCTCTGGTGGAACTGACGTCGCTATTACAGACAAGAATTTCTGAGCACTTTTATATAAGTTAGAAAAAAAAAAAAAGAAAGAAAAAGAAAAAGATTCGATACGATACTGGGTCAAAGGTCTGATATTAGTAAAGTATCGGAAGATTAGTATCGATACTAAAATCGCGATATCGAATGAAAAACATCGATACTGGTATCGTATCAGTAGTATCGGAACATCCTTATTTATGGTACACACGAAACACGCACAACACAAGTGTTTGAAGCAAAATCGATAAAAGCTCGGAACCAAATATGGCACTTCAGGGAGAAGAATATTTATTCCGTTAACGTTTTTTATAATTTTCAAAAAATCTCTTCTGTACTATTGACCTGTTACGTAATGTTTTCATCATAACTGATGTATTTGCGCTATTCTCTAAATTTACGCACTCAACCTAAATAGATAACAAGGATTTTTTTTGTAATTTTCGTATTAGTCTTTATGCTTTTTACTTGTAGATTTTAAACATGTTTTATTAGCGTGTCAGCAATATAAAAAAAAGTCAACAAAACAAAATTAATTTGAATGATAATTTCTAATTGACAATTATGCACCGCAGCAAATCCTAATGTAGCACTAAAATACATTGTAAACCGACAAACCTGACTCATCCATTAACAATAAAATAAATGGATTAATACATGCATTCGCTCTCACAGTTCACAACATTCAATTACAACATTCAC
The DNA here is from genome assembly GCA_963971575.1 of Liopterus haemorrhoidalis. Taxonomy (NCBI): domain Eukaryota; kingdom Metazoa; phylum Arthropoda; class Insecta; order Coleoptera; family Dytiscidae; genus Liopterus; species Liopterus haemorrhoidalis. The sequence goes on from OZ020611.1 coordinate 131,117,065, forward strand.
TTAATTCTCAACTAGTTATTTCACACTTAAATACTATAGCAACAAGTGTACGAATGGTAACGGTATTTCGGTATAAATTTCATTCCGAAACAATGAAAGCCATCAGCGATAGAAAGCACCATATTCTTCCGACAACTATTTAATTCTGTTATTAATTTTAAATAAAATAATCTCTCGTTACTGCTACATGGAACACTTAAGATTGTACCGTAATCGAGAAATAGGTATATGCAGAGGCGGATTTAACGGCAGGCGCAATGGGCGCGCGCCCTGAGCCCCAACTTCTGAAGGGCCCCGCACAACCCCAACTTAACACTTTTTTTACATAATGTACTTTACGTAATATGAGACCCGGAATAGCAGACCTGAACAGACCCGGAAAAATATATGAAATGTTTATAAGTAATTTTAGAGTTTTTTTCGTGTTTACACTGTGTGTAGAAGAAAAGAAAATATTTAATAAAAATGTATAAAGATTGATTCAAGTAATTTTAAAGATGAGTTTTTAAAAAGGAACCGTTTTTAATCTATTTAGATGAAGAAGATAATCGATCAATTAATAATATATACAAAAAAGCATTAGATACGTATGAAAGCAACTTTTCTAAACGTGGAAATTATTTTGAAAATTTTGTTAACCATACCAATTTCAAACGCATCGGGGAACGCTCATTTTCTTGTCTAAAAAGAGTAAAAAAAAGAGAGTCAATGTCAGAGGAAAGACTAATATGACTATTTAATATATATATATATTAAATAGTCATATTAGTCTTTCCTCTGACATTGACTCTCACATATATATATATGTGTATATATATATATATATATATATATATATATATATATATATATATATATATATATATATATATATATATATATATATATATATATATGTATATATATATAGAGCGATTTACTCAAAATTATTGATTGTGATGAGATCGTTGGTAAGTTTGCAAAACGAAAAGCAAAACAAAATGTATTTATTTTCACATTTGTAATTTTAATTTCAAGTAAAATTTTATGATTATTAAAATTTCTGATTGTTTCTCCTATTATACGTATACTATCATAAATTATAATTATGCTTTTACATATGTTCAACTATTAGTTCAAAACTTGTGATTATTATTATGCTATTATTAATATTTTTTATTTATTTAAAAACATGTATTTTTATTTTGCCTGTCTCTCTCTTTTTTTAAGGGGCCCAATATTTTCTTCTGCACCTGGGGCCTCAACTGACCTTAATCCGCCACTGGGTATATGTATACATTAGAAGAATTATTTATAAACATTTCTTAACGGCAAGATTCCAGACAACTTATTTCAACTTATGGTCCACGCCAAGGGATGGTATAAGGGATGCTATATGAGGAATACTTTATTGCAAATAATCTCAGCTAAAGTTACAGCTCTGGTAAAGACCATAGATTATTCGTTGATAAAGTATTATTATTTTATTTTTTTTTAGTTCGTTGCTCTTTATGAATTATTTAGGTACTGCAATCATTTTACTTTGTTTTATTTTTACCTAAAGACAATAACCTTTTAAATTCAAAGTACACATTAGTTTAATGTTTGTTTCTTAAATATTTACAGGACTATTTACGGTTTTTAAAATAATATGTTATTTTTATATAAAACCTACCAACTCGAAGCTGCAAATTGGATTTGGAATAACGCCAAAAGGATCCATTCAAATATAATAATACAAGGTTGTGATTTACTAGAGCTCGAGATAAATATATAAATATGTTAAGCTGAACTTTTTAAATTAGGACAGACAAATGTAAACAGATTTACTGCATATTCATAAAACTTAAATTAAAAGAAACAGAAATATGCTTTAAAATAAAACTTTTCGTTAAGTCAAATACGACTTTCTCATCATAAAATTGTTTTATGAAGTTATTCCGCTTAAGCTTTTAATACATGATGTCCATTATGTCTCAAAATTCGTTCTCCACGTTTTATTTATTAACTATTACATACATAGTTTATTTGACATATTTTACTGTTAATATGAAAGGTATTTGTTAAAAAATTATAACAAAAGAGTTAAGTAAAAAGTGAAAAAATGACTAAAACAGTCCTTTATTTATAAATAGAAAACTGCATAATAAACTGGATAATTTTGATTTTTCAAAACACAGTCAGGAAAAATTTTAAAATCTAAAAAACTTTAGTCTTCTTCTTCCTTTAAACCGTCTCTTTGTAAAGGTTTGCAATCATCATATCTATTTTAACTTATGATTAGTGAACGGACAAAATAAAATTTCAAGAAATATGTTATAAAAATTAATACCAAGCGGCAAATATAATCTAATGTGTTCAATTAAATATTATGTATATATCGCTTCCTTAAAATTGTGAATATGATTGTCGTAGCATTGTCCGAAAAAGTATTCTGTCTTGAAATGTGTCTGTAAATCAAAGTAAGTTATATACTTGGATTATGCTAGAGAGTTCGATAGCGTACTTGACAATAAACTCCTAGTGAGACTTGAACACTTAAAGTTGCTCACTGGTTCCCCGCAAGGCAGTGTACTTGGTCCTGTTTTATATATGACTTATGTCGTAGACTTACTACAGTGCCTCCAAAAAGTCTGTATGCAGGCGTTAGGAAACTATTTAATAACTCTTTTACGGATCATAGAACACTACAAAATGATCTGAACAACGTCTCAACCTGGACAAAACAATGAGGCATAAAATTAAACACAAAAAAGAACTGTTTTACATATGGGGAAAAACAACCGTCTTAGCTCTCAGTACGATCTTGGCATCACAGTTACAACCGACTTAAAATGGGAAACGCATATATTAGGTTTATCGGTAAGCTTTTTCGTTTATTTGGTATAATTAAAATTGAAACAAATCGAAAGAAAAAAATGTACTTTATTGAATAAAATAGTTACCATTGTGATCTATAACACTTTGCCATTTATCAGGAAGAGAAAATATTCCCGATTTATACAATTCCCGAATTTTTTATGGATAAAAGAGTCTTGTTTCTTAAAAAGTGTTCCAGTGACCGAAATAAGTGATAGTGGAAGGGTGAAATGTTTGGTGAGTAGGGTGGATGTGTTAGAACCTCCCAATCAAGCTCGGAAATTTTTTAAGTGTCTTTTTTTGATGAATGAGGTCAGGCACTGTCGCCTTTCAATTTCTGGCTGATTTCTGGTCAAGTTCCGATCCAATTATTCACAGTAGAGATCAGAATTAACACTTTGCCCCGGTTTTAATATCTCATAATAAATTATTCCTTTATAGGGCCTTCCAGATCGAAGTTCATCATCCAAGCATAAATTTATTCTAAAGATAAAAATAAAATTATACTCAAAATAACAGAGTTTAATAAACCGCAAAAGACGTCTGTTTAATTCAGCGAATAAGTCGTGACTAATTCGCATACTGCACTAATAATAAAAACGAAAAAACTTTCCGGTACTGTTAAAAAGGCTATTTGCGCCTTTAATAAAGAGAGGCTTCCAAAATCTTATGCCCAAGAAGTTTATTAAAATTTACAAAACTTACGTGCGACCCATAATATAGTTTACCTTTATAATTTGGTCTCCCTATTACTTGAAATATGTTGAATTCTAGATAATTCAATGAAGAAAAAGCTAAACTAATTGGTTGAATCTATGCAGAGATAAATTTTTAATGAGGTTAAGAAAGAAGCCAAATTCTACATTTAAAAATTACTGATATGAAGACATTAAATGTGTTGAGAGACTGATTCCGCCCTAACACTATTTATGATATAGCAACTCTGAATAGATACCTGTGCACCCGAAACACTCTCAATTCGTCAGCCATGGAATTTTTCTAGGACGCTTTTTTTGTCGAGGATATTTATTTGTCTTAAATGTTCTTTTATCATTTTTACATTATCTCTCATAAAACACGAGAAAAGAGAAAAACGCTTACTTCGTGTACTATCAATTGTTTAATCCTTCAGAAGCAAGACACGGATGTAAACCACTGTTTTAAAACATATCAAGAGAAAATGCAAAAAATTACTTATACTCGGATTAAATTGTTTTCATTTTTATGCAACATGCACTGGACTGTGAAATTGAAAACAATTAGGTTAAATAATTTCTAGTAATTCAAATAGGAAAGGAATGTGCATATGAAATGCACATTTTTATTTAGTAATTTTAATTGTGTAACATTACTATTTGTAGCAGTGTAAAATCATATGTAATTAAATAAAATTAATTAACATTACCAATTAACTTCAAAGTTTGTTGATAGTCAGGGTGTGGTTGTAAAATAAATCACAAAATTTCGGCTACTAGTTTCGCTAATTTTATTAGCGGAAATACAATATCATCTGAATTCCGTATATCTAAATCTGAATATATTCAGATTTACGAGAATACAAAGATAGATTATTTAACATATAATTGCTAACAATTATTATAAAAACACAGACATCAACGCACGTTGGGTTATATTATAAATTACATGGATAGAGAATTACTCGGTACAAGTTTATTTTATTAAATGCAAGTGGCTAACCTAAAAAAAAAGTCCTGACTTTCAAACTATAAGTGCTAACCTAAAAAAATTGATGTGAATTGTGAATTTTCACACATTGCAGGATTTCGCAGGTATATAATAAGTGAAGGCGGTATGCTGAGTGTGTAGGACAAATTTTGCTTTCTATAAAAAAAACTCTCCTCAATAACTAAGTAAATTGACTTAAAACCCTTTTCCTTATGTCCACAGATATAATACTTAACAAATAGCAAACTTTATAAAACATCTTGCCATGAACATGCAAAAAATTAACTATAAACTATCCGCTGTGGCCACCACAGAATACAGAATAAAATAAGATACCTTTTTCCATGTTTTAAAATTTAGAAACTAAATCAAGAATTTCAGTTGGCGTTTCCATACGCCGAGCGCCCAACCATATGGTAAATTTAGTAAATTAATTCACTAAATGCAAAAAAAAAAAAAGAAAATCACTAAAATAAAAAAAAAATTAATAAATAAAAATAAAAGTTGTTACTCTTATTTCGCACAGCAACTTTTTCAAATATTTTTTTTTTTTCTAATTATTTCTGTTACGAAGGATTCGCAAAAAATATAAATTACACAAAATTACCAAAATTTTATCAAACTGATGTGAAAAGCTTAAATATGAAGTTTTATAAAAATCCGTTGATCCAAATTCACTTTACACGTGGCCGCGAACCGACAGACAGACAGGCAGAAATCACGGTGAAAATAGTCAAAACGTTATTTAGAGACCTCAATTTGTGGGCATCCATTGAAATCTCGAAATGTCAAAATCGGTATGATCACAATGCCTCCCTTATACATGTCCTGGTCGGTAAAAAGTAGCTGTTTAAAATGGTCAAAAAGCTAGCAACAAAAAATTAACCCTTTAATGCTAACATTAAGGTAAAATGTGGGGGGGTGTAAAAATTTGTTTAATTAGGCCCAAAAAAAACTATTGTTAATAACAATTTTTAAAATTGTTTTATTCATAATTAATAAGATACGAAATATGTAAATTTCCAAACATTGGCAAGTAGAAGGTAGTCCTATTTTTGATGGTATGCCAAATATCAATTTATATTTTATATAAAAAAAATTATATGTCTCAATCACAAGGCTACCTCACATTAATTGCAAATCACTTTTGACTGAGCATCGACACAGGCCCTACGCCTTCGTGTTAAATCGGCAAGATAATAATTTACTAGATTTTGCGTTTTTCATTATCAGCTATTTCTGAAATTAGCAAGCCTGGTGGTCTACCATGAAGGTTCCATACGAGTTTGCTAATTTCTCATTACAAAGGTATCGGATTCAAATCCTGATTCGGATATGAATGAAGTTTTTTCTAAAACTTGATAGCTCTCCATAACAATAAAATTACTAAGCAACAACGAAAATTTGATTAACTAAATAATTCTAATATCTAATAATTGAGCAGAGCAGGAGCATATTCTACAACGTTCATTTCTAAAGAATACAAAGAAGCAAATATATATTTTACTAATTTTATCCAAAATTTGTTTATAATTATTTCTAAGTAATCATATTTATATACATTGTGAGTAGTAAACAACATGAATGATATCAAAATTATGTTTTTATCAAAAGATCTCAAATTACGAAAGTTCAACGTACTTTCTATCAACAGCTACAAAATTATTAATAACTGGGCCGTCGCGTGTGTGTGTGCCCCGCACACGGGCAGAGCATCAAGGGGGCGGAATTTGATGTCGATTTTAGTAGAATTCTACTAGAAGAGGACGGTCTTATGAAAGTTTGCATACGGGTGATAGTGCGTTCGATATTAGTGAAGGGCGGTTTTAATAATTTTTGCACAAGGACGGTTGACACCTTCACGGCAGCCCTGATAAATATGATAAAATAACAAATTCAATAGTTTTAAAATAAAATAAAATGATAGCTAACAATTTCAATGAGAGACAGTCCAATGGTAATTTTTAAAGATTTAGAAAACATTTATTTAAAGAATCATATCAGCATACATCACTTGCATAAAAATATGGAATAGATATTTAATAAATACATAGGATATTTTATGTATATGTATATACATAACAACATATCTAGGTGACAGAAAGTAATAAATAGTGAATTATAGGAAAGAACTGATAATCTTATGAGAACTAGGGATGATTTTAGGACTAAACGAACCACGGAGAAAATCTCTAGAGGGAAATAGAATAACGGGAAGACAGGTGAAAAGATGGACTTCATGAGCCGATCAGCGAATACCCCACGAAGAGAAAATGAGTATAAAAAAATCGAGATTTTATAGTTGTTGGTCACACTGTAATTGACTGTATTTAATTATATAAAAAGGAAAGCCCAAGAAAAAGCTGGACTAAAGAAATCCGAAATAAGAGGAACAAAAGAGGTCTGAAGGAACAGCAATATCAGAATAGACAACAGTGCAGATTGGAAATTCGTAGAGTATTATAAACTGTTGACAATAATCAACATCTTGTTAAACCTAATGCACACGAGGTGGTTTTCGTCGAATTGATGAACTAGTGAGATAAAGACCATACGCAGTCAAGCAGTCGAAACATAAAAATCATTTCACCCTAGTTATTTTGAATTCATTATTGTAAAACACTAAAAATCTTCGATTGTTTTAACTTATAACCTGAACATGGTTAATGCCGGTGCTAGTTACACGAAATTTATTTCAAAAATAAAATTTAATTACAAAATGCACTTCGTAATTAGTCGTATATCAACGAAGATAACCGAGCAAAAACCCCATGTACATATTAGTAACACGCGATTTTTGATAAACATTTTTCATACAAGGTCATAGCCAAGGTGAACTAGATAATGGAGAACTCTGATAAATAAATGTTCAACTATAAAGTAAGATAACTGTATTATGGAGAGTGCGAAGACCTAGCTCAATATTTTTTGTTGTTCCAAAGAAAAAAATCGTCTTAGTAAAGGTTACAAAATTGTATTAAAGTTTGATTAAAGCATCATAGATAGAAGCAACTTGTTCGATCTTGCAAAAAATATAATCTCATATGGTTCAATATTCCTGTAGAGCAGTATTTTCCAACCGGCGGTAATTCGCACACTTTGAAGTGTCATAACTCAATACAGTGGCGAAGCTAGGCGTCATTGCCCCCCGAAACTGAACTTATTGCGCCCTTTTTACTGCACACATTTTAACCTCCCCCCACGAATGCTAGGGGTGCACATGCATATATATCTCCGCCCCGATTAAGTAGTAAAATAATGATAAATTCTTTCTGATCGTCCGCATTCATTGGACGTACTGTTTAGCAAATATCTCGTGAAAGGGCGGTCTTTATGGTGTGCATAGAGAGAGCACTATGATAGACAGTGACAGTTGCAAAGAACAGTCCAAGAAACACGTATTAATGCACATTCTAACACTTGTACATTATATTTATTAGTTAAGTCAACAAACTTAAACACCATTCACTACAGTCGGACATCAAAACTGTAGAAACCCAGCTGCTTGCTTTATGTGAGCATTGCATTGGACGATCATTATGTCTACTTGTCTACTGGCCAGAGTTCCGTCGTCCCGTGCCCTCGCGACTTTTACCAAACTCATACTGTTCCAAGTAGTATGTACATATTGTAAACAATAACAATGTAATAATACAGATACGTTTTCCCGCCAAATAAATATACAATAATATGTGTTTATGCACTTAACTATATACCTATATATGTCGGAGCAAGAATATTTTTCGTCATCGCTTGAATCCCCACTACTAATTTCCCGCACAGACTTCACACCTTCTCAGAACATGTATGTTGAACATACGTATAAAATAACATATGTTACGTTATTTTATATTTACATATTCAAAAACGAAATGAGGTTCAAAGCATCTTACTTGCGTCATTTTTTGTACCAAATATTTTCAAAACATTATTCAACAAGAAGCTCGAACATAATTCAATTTCTGATTATTATGTCCGCATGCCATAAATAATAATATACTCGCTCACCTTTTTCTTACGGGGCAGTTCGTCGTAGTCGAGTCCTATGCCCTCGTCTGAGCAGCCAGAGGGTGGCGGCGTCTGTCTGGCCCAGTAGCTGGAGCCTTCCTCACTGAGTGGCGGCGACGGGCTAGGGGATCCCGACCGCCATGACGAGCTGCTCGAACCACCGCCGGGACTTTGACCGCCCCACATACCTGCAAATCAACACAAACGTTTCAGATGCTTCAGCTGACAGAAGCGAATAGTTTCAAAGGACATAACGGCTGATTAAATTGTGTAGTAGATTCAAAAATAGGACATTAAAGCCTTTAATCAACATAGTAGCACAGATACAAGGCACAGAAATACATTCCAGAAGTACATCGTTGTACACAAATATACATTTTAGGGTAATATAAAAAAAAAATCCGCCGATCACTGGTTTCGACGATGCTTCTTTATTTGCAACATGCAGTATACAACTAAGCGTACTACAGCGTAAAGAAAAACCCGCACTCGGCGAGGCATTGTCTAAACTTTAAACTTTGCAGTTTGAGCATCTGTATACCAGGACTTACTACGAAAAGTGACCAAGTTACATATTGACATGCTGAGATAATCCCATTATATGTTTAGGTACATTTTTTACCTAAATTTTAAAATATTGTCAAATTTATTAGTTATTCAGATCAATTCTGTAAAAATTTACTGTGTACTAACGTTACTACAAGATAAAATATTATAAAAAGTATAATGACTTTCATTCATGATAGTAACTGACCTTGCTCATAGTGACAGATTTAGTTCCTATGATCATAGTAACTGAGTTACAGAATTTGTCTGATAGTCTCTTTATTAGTGTCGTGAGGTCCAAAATCGTAAAATTTGGACTTGTCACTTTTCGCAGTAAGCTCACGATACGCCGTTATATGTGTTTACTAGTCTTAAATTACTAGCACTATTCACAAATTCTAGTACTTAATTCAGATTTAGGAATAAATAAAGTTGCAGATCGACATTGCCCTAGCACAATCAGTAATATTCATAGTAACCGCTTGCAATAACGAATGGTTAAATAGCCAAAGTCAATAAACCTTATGTTGATCGTCAACAATACTTATACTATGTCAACTACTATGCATACCATGTATTTATAATGCAGGTTTGACGCTAAACTTAACATACTCTGTCCAATTTATTTAGATAGCAAGTTCGCCTCTAAGACTAAAATTCAATTTAATTTGGGTCATCTTATTAAACCAATAATTTTTCAAAATATCAGAGTTTAAAATATAGTTTGATATGATGTATGACAAAATGTAAGTATAGTAGGTACCCGGTTATGTGAACTAATACAGAGTTTCTCAACAGGGGGGCCGCGGCCCCCTGGGGGGTCGTGAAAGCTTCGTCGGGGGGCCGCGAAGTCATACAAGATCGAACAATTTTGCTCAAATGTGCTCAATTCATAAATATATTACATTTATATTCATAAAAATATACCTTCCATGACATAAATAAAATAAATTATAGTTATTTTGATAACTAATTTAAATAATATCAATGTCAAATTAAGTGTATGTGTCGGCTAATGCGTTTCTGTGATAACGGTTCGCGTTGGAGGTACTTCAAGTACTTGTAAGTTGTAGTTTCAAATGGGCACGACTTGAAAGTGCAATATTATTATTATTATTTATTATATGCCGACCTACAGATAATTCAAGAGTAAAGAAGCGAAAGTGTTTAAATCAAAATGGAAAGCATTTTGAAGACTTGTAAATAAAAATACTTTCAAGTCATTGGGAATATAATTTTTCGTCAACCATAAATGATATTTAAAAAAAAAATTCTTTTAAAAAATTCTATCCAAGGTTAATATACGTTCCCATTTAAAAAAATGTCCTTGATATCTTGTACAGGGTAATTTCGGAGAATTTCAATAGGTACTACCATTCAATTCTTTGGATAAGATTTGGTCATCAAACATTTTTCCCAATTAACTCGCATATCGCCTTTTTTACCGTGCCGTCTTGCAAACATCATTTTATAAAACATACTGATGTAAATATTTATTTATGCCGTCTTTTAATGAAAAGAACTGAACTTTTAAAAACCACATTTTTTCATCGCGTTGTTTACAAGTGTTTTTGTGTCGAGCTTGCTTTTATTTCTAAGTTTTTGAGTATTTCTACAAATATATAATCGTGTTATAAGCGTTTAAACTACGGCACAGACATAATAAAAACGCTGACGCCACGGTGCACCTGTATATATGTATATATAGGGGGCCCGCAGACAATGTTTAAATAATTTTGGGGGTCCCATGCCAGAAAAGGTTGAGAAACGCTGAACTAATAGATACAGGGGTGTAAATAAAATTGTTCAAATAATCGAAAGTTTTAAAATGTTTAATTAATGTTATTTCATGTTTATAGAAAATTAAAATATTAGGCTTTTTGTTTTTGCACTTTTTTGGTAGCCAAACTTTTTACTAATGCCTTTTTCGTACTCTTTCGCAATACAGTAAGTCATCAATATCGAAAATATTTCTTTCGATACCAATAGCCTTATTAAAATACTTATACAGCCTCTGATGAACTCATTTTAGTTTTATTAACTGCTTGTTCATTATTGTTTGCATTGTCTTCAATTATTATCATCACACGAAACTCTATACAACCTAATGCAGGGCTGCCCAACCAGTCGATCGCGGCGTGATTTTAAGTATATTTTTAGTTTCTCATGCTTCCATGTACTTAAAAATACAATTTATAAATATAAAGTAAAAATTAAAACAAGCTTCTCGGTAGCCTACGTTCAAATGTCGTATTGAAATGTTTAATAAAAGTTGTATGTAAACGTTATATAATAGATTCTTATTTTTTCATTAAATTCAGGACTACCTTAACACATTCATTCCCATAGGGGTGACCGGCAAAGAAATTTAAATCAAAACTACTATCGATAAAACGCGCGAAAAGTAACTGTCTGCACAATCGCTCACATTTGCTTGAGTGGGATAAGTGACTGGCAAGATGATATGTATAGTTTCCTTTTTTGTAATTTTTTATAGTTTATTTTTTTGTAAATTTCGTTTTGCGTATTAAGTTAGTTTTTCATTAAAACAGGTTTAAAATTGCAAAATGTAATGAATTTTTTCAAAATCTTCTTCCCGAGGGAGGACCCCCCCCTTGGAAGGGCACTATATAACCTCCTCCTCCCCAGTGGCCAGCTACGCATTCTGGTCGATCGTGGTAACAATATATATTAAAAAAAGTATATCTCAAATACAAAAAGGTCTGACCTAATGTGTTAAATTTTGTCTGTTCACTATAGTGGATGATTCATTTAATGGACTATTCCAGAGTCCGACATAATCGACGTATCGAAATTTGGTCTTATAAAAAGGGCATAATACAAGACTGTTACTGCATTTGGATTTAAATTTTGCCGAAATAAATAATACAACATATCCAAAATGCAGTGATGTACTTGAATTCAATGTCGAACACAGCAATGAATTAAATGTGGTGGCCATGAAACGGCGGAAACTCGATACTAAGATCGTATAGTAATTTCTATTTCAAGGTGGAAACTATCTACTCGATTCAAAGATCAGTTGCCTAGGTGATTTTAGTTCCTATCAGACAGGATCTAAATCTCAACTGATTCTGAAAATATTTCCAGGATTCGCGTTGAAATTCTACTTACTGGAAAATTCGATTTATCTCTACAAATGTACAATACTTTCATATTATTACACTCTGCTTAAAGAAATTTTAACGAGTACCTCAGGAGCAGTGGCAATTGTCATCCGAATATATTTCATCTCGCAATGAAATGATACGGAGTATGGGACTTTTTTTATATTACTAGTTTAAAATTTATTTGTAATTTAATTGAATACTCAGTGCAGTAACCAGTATATTCATTATAATATGACCTGTAATTGTATTACTTGACCTCTCCAACTACTCCATCTTTTATATTTTTTGTTGTACTATTCTTGACATACTCAACTTCATATCAGTTTTAAATCTAATTTATTAACTTTATCTTCCGAGAAATATATTACCTTGCGTTAGGTTAGTTTCACAAATAAAAAGATTCTTATACAATTTCTATGAAATACAACAAAAAGAATAAAAAAAATAACTCAAACCTTTTTAAATGTAATAATATAGTAGGTTATTAAAGACTATAAGTTTTTGAGTTATTTAGACCAGGGGTGGACAACCTTAATGTACACGCCAATAATATTTCATTTTATGAAATTTATATACATACATATTTATAGAGATCCATTTAGATGTTTTCGAAAGGTGGAAAAAAGGAGGATTGTCTAGAGTCTAGAACAGCGATTCTCTGGTCTACCACTGGTCAACCACTGGTCTAGACAAAGGATTAGGCGTCTAGAGCAGGGGTAAACCAAAGGCGCGCGTTCGCAAAAATGGCAGGCGACAAAATTTTGCCTCGTGTGATTTTCTAACAACTAACTAGTTAGTGGCGTTCAAAGAAAACCATTGATATGAGTTATTATACTGAAAACATATTGAAATATACAATGAGTTCAAAAATTACATAAGGGTTGGCTATGGAATAATAAACGACGTCTCATTCTTATACTTTTTTTGTAATTTTGGCACGCAAATGATGTGCCATCACTGGTTTAGACGCCAGACGATCAGAAGTCGGCAACCGGAGGCCCGTGGGACAAATGTGGCCCACTGAATGAATTTATGCCGATAAAGAAATTTAGTATATAGTTTTCTTATCCAGCGTTACCAACACATTACTGCCGCGCTGCTTTAGGCTTCTTATATACTAGGCGTATTAATGCCGAAGTAAATATGTGTACCGATGTAAAATAAAACCGAGCAAAATAAAAAAAAAAAAAAACAACGTAAAAATAAAAAAAGTTGCTAAATGCGGCCCACGATGTAAAAAAGGTTGCCGACCCTTAATCTAGATCTAGAATATTGATTCTTAACCTTGTAAGCTGCCGGCACCTTACCCCTTAAAATCTCAAAATTAGGTCTCACACCCCCGGTTAAAAATCCTGTTTTGTAACATTATCTACATGGATGTTAAATGAGAACGTCATTTATTTAATAATGATTTTAATTTATTAATTATGACACCAGAAAATAAATTACCTATTAATATAAAATTTTGCTGAATGTAATAAATTATAATAATAAATAGTGTAATAAGTATAGAGAACCAGATGTGCAAAACTCGCACGCCCATGAAGCTCTTCGTAGCCCCAAGGTGTGCGTGCACCCCTAAATAAGAACCACTGCTCTAGATGCTCAGTATCCATGAGGTCAAAGCTGTAAGTGTGAAGGTTTGCATCTGTCGTGATCGACGTTTGACAGAGCGCATGATAGATAAAGAAATCAATCTAAATCGTGATGCTATGCACAAGATTCTTGCAGAAGATCTGAAATCTAGAAAAGAGTACTATTTAAAAAAAAAAAATGCTTTGTTCATGATTTTCTCACAAGTATCCAGTGCTGCTACGGCCTCCTATTCATCTGATCGCTGACTGTGATTCTTCTTTCTGAAGCAATTTAAGATCAAATGCAATGATGTTATGACCGCTGACAACATTCAAATTGCGACACATATATGAAAGGGAAGAATGGTATCGACGATACAAAACTGAAATTATATCAAATTTATAAAGATACGATTATAATCCAAGCGATAAAGATCAATAGGCTGAGGTGGACAGGACACCTGGAGCAAATAAACAAAACTGACACTGACCCAGAAAGAAGAACCTTTAATCAGCAGGCACTCGGAAAAAGATATATTGGAAAGCCAAATACGAAATACAGTGGATATCGGTAGATAAACGGTTAAATGATGCACTTGGTATAGTTTCACAAATTGGTTTATTAAACATGCTGACTGCAGTTTCGATATGTAATACCGTTTACCTATATTCGAGTTTCACCAAGTAAAACTATCAACTGTTCAATACAGTCGATATCGTTTATAATGACATCTGATATAACGACATATCGGTTTTTACGACGAAATTTCCGTCTAGGCTAGAGGAATTGCCCAATTATGAAAACGCAAGGCGAAACGCGACAGATTAACATATCCATTCAGTAGTTAACTTCGAGTTGAAGGTACGTCATCGATGTCGATGTGACGAAAAGAAAAGCATTAATGTCAATTTTTCAAATATTGATGAACTCGAAACGGAGGAGGATATAACGGAAGATGAAATTTTAGCTGGGTCAGATCCGAATTTGGAGTCAAATAAACAACGACGAAGTGGAAATTACTGAGTTCCAAACACCTACTATAAAGGATGCATTTTCAGCAGTTGAAACAATTCAGCATTTTTTTCACGTTTAATCAAAATTTAAAAGGGACTAAAAAGTAAAAATTTAAATATGCATACATAATTTTAATATGCATAATAATTTTACATACGTATGTAAAATTATGTAAGTGTTAAGTTGTTTGTAAAATAAGTTAGATTGTTTTTTTTTTTATGTTTTGTGACACTTGCATATTGTTTTTGTTGCTTAATCTTCTTGCACTCATGCAAATGTACTCTTTTCTAACATAAATATTTTTCAACATAGTCAGTTCCGTCTTTTCCCAAAGAGTACATGGGGCACGAGCCCAGGGACCCCGGTTTGATGGGAGTCTCAAAATGCTGAAGTCGTCGTTTACGCGGAAAAAAGAGGAGCTCAATTTTTAGTGCAATTATACTACTTTTATTAAAAAACCTTGCAAAGAATCGGCGAACTTGAGTATTTCAGCCTTACATACTCTAATAAAAGCAGAAAATTAAAAGAAATTTTCCCGGATGTGGAAGTTGCTGCAAGGATATTCCTTTGCTTAATGGTCGCCAATTGTAGAGGCGAGCGCTCATTTTCACGGCTAAAAAGAATAAAAAATGAATTACGAACAACTATGTTACAAGAACCACTTACTAATTTGTCAATCACGTTCATAGAAAGTGATATCCTTCAAAAAAATAGACTTTGAGGACATAAAAAAAGATCTTCCACAACAGAAATCCCGAAAAAAAACCATCACCATTAACGTAAGTCCAATTCTCAGAATAGTAATCACTTGACTTATATTTGATTTGTATAAAGTTAACCATAATAACCAATAAAGTCACTAAATAAAAGTACATACTGGTGTTTTCATTCACTTTTTTTTTTTTGACTTTCTAAAAGGGTAATAAACTCTGTGTGTCCAAGGGCCCCTGCATGGCCTAAAACGGCCCTGAACATAGTATTTATAGTGTTTGGATATAGCGACCTACGATTATAACGACTGAATTTCATTGATCCCTTCAACGTCGTTATAAACAATATTCACTGTATATGGTTCAATTAAAGTAAAACCTAAAAGAACTGGATAGAATAGAAAAGAATCCTTGAAAAAGACCCAGGAAGGGCTGCAAAACCAGAATTAATGATGAAGACAATGTTCGAAAGTCTTTTAGATTAACACTATGAACAGCTTCACAGAAACTGGCTTCTGATTGAGACATGAAGAATGAAAATCACGATAACGCAAATGTATTCTGTCTGAAGGATGTTATTTTGAAAGAGGATATATTGTTTTTAGTAAGCAAGTGAGTGGGCAGACAATATTGTGGTATATCAAAAATACCACAGGAAAACGTCCATATATAACATTGTTTTACTCTTTCTATTGAATTATTCTAAAAATAGAATCCTGCAATCCGGAACTTGCGTAAAAGGTGTTATATAATGCGAATTTGATATTTATCAAAAAAACAGAATGAACGGGCAAGGCCTACCATGATTTACGCACGTGTCTCTCCGCGATACAGCTATTTTCAAGGTGCACACGCACTATTTTATAAAGCACGTGATCAATTCGGCCTCGACTCCCACCAACAATACGCAGCTCAAATATTTCTCTATGAAAATCATTAAAATTAACCAAAACTGAATTTAGTTATTTTATTTCCTTCCAGGTAAAAATATTTTGATGATCATTATTTGTTTTATGTAGGTTTGAAAAACAAAATTATTTTCGTAAACAGGAAGGGTATTTGTGTTTTTATTTTTTAAAATGTCATTATCGTGTTTGATAATAATATCTATTTGGATCCTACACACGTGTAATTTACGTAAACAATAATTTTGCAATATTTCAATTAAAATAATATGTTAAACATTGTATAGTGTTCAATAAATTATTATTATTTAAAAGTTTCAATCACTGTAATTATATAATTCAATATAATTAATTGAAGAAAAAAATATGTATTTATTTATTTATTTAGTTTATTTATTTATATTTCTAATATCCTTTCCACAGTTCATTAAATCAATAATTACAATAACATAGCACACCGCGAGGGCGAGGCGGAGAGGAGATCGCCTCAGGCAGCATCTTACAAAGGCCGGCAAATTTTGCCTATATTTATAAATAAAAAATTGTTGTGAAGTGTGAATTTTTATATTTCATGGTTTTGTAGGTATTTAGTAAGTATAGTAAGTATAACAAATTGTGGGTATACCGTATGTCCTTTTTCTACTTCCAACATAGAGCTTTCCCATCTTAAATTTTCCATTGCATATTCTATATCTACTATGAGTTTTAGACAAAAACTTTATTAATAAAAATTGTTTATTATTTTAGTACCAACACAAGTATAATTAATCTTCAACTACAGTTTCAATTATCTTTCAATTTCGTTTTGCAACAAATTACAATGCGGCATTTAATTTTTTTTTTAACAAATACGGGTCCAACAATTTTTATTTTTTAAAATATCTGCCCAAACATTTACTTTTTGAGGATATTGTGTTTTTTTTTTTTCATTTGTGCATGGCAACTGTTATTTTCAAATATAAATACAAAAAATATTGTGTGCCTTTTTTCAAACAATTTGGGATTTTTTAGTCAAAATTAGGCACAATATGTTGGGACTAAAATACCGTACAATTTTTATTAATAAAGTTTTTGTCCAAAACTCATAGTAGATAGAACATGCAATGGAAAATGTAACATGGGAAAGCTTTATGTTGCAAGTCGAAAAAGGACATACGGTATATTAAAAATCTTAAATTTTCTATAACTTTTGAAAGAATAAATCACGTGCTTTCATTTAGAGACGTACTTGAGATACGCTCGCATCAAGTCCCTGCTATAGCTATACAGTGCTTTAGTCAGTCAGATAAATATTGTAAACCCAGTGTTGCAAAAAAATCGATAACTTTTGAAATAATTATCAGATCAAAAATTCCTGCAGTACCTACTATTCCGGTTCTCATTAATGTGCATTACTCAGATTTTTTAAGATTTTTAAATTAACCTTCCAGGGTTAAAAGATTCTGGTTAACGGTTTTTTGTTAGCACATTTTTGGCTAAAATCGTGTTAAAATAAATACATTTTAAAAAACTACTTTTCGATCTATCTTAAATGCTTTATTTTGATTCCACACAACGAGTTTTTTTTTCAATCGCCCAAAATAATCAATATTTTTTTAAATAATTATCTGAAACTATCAAAAATTCTTGTTGAACTACTCCGGTTCCCATAAATGTACATAGAATTTTTTACCAGATTTTAAGATCAAACCCTCTGAGAAATAGCGAGGGGGACAAAAGTTTTTTTCACAAAAATACGATACAAATATTTCATTTTAAAAAAATAAAATTTGGTTGGATTATCTATACATTAAGGGGCTTCATTTGATTCTGACCTCTTTCCGTTTTCTTTTTTGCTCATCACTTGGATTTAGACTCTTTCTTTTCTCTCATCGCTTAGGTTTCATGGAAACTCGGTTCTAAATATCCGGTTTCGGAATCCCTGTTTTGGATACCTAGGGTCCGGTATCCAAACCAGGTAAACCCGGAACAGTTTTTTTAGACCGTTTCTGGTAAGGTTTATTTTTGACAGCACTAGTAAAAATTTGGCTGCCATGCAAATGCAAAAACAAATAACAGAATATAGGGTGAAATGAAATAGCATTGATTAAACTATTTTTTTATTTAAAATAAACTTTCGATGGTTTGCACAATTTAATTTTATTAACAGTCAAAGGCTTCAAAGTAAATTTTTTTATATAAATTTGTTTAACTTAAACGCAATGAACTGCAGTTTTGAAATTTATCTTGGCCAAGGTTAAAAGATTAGCATATTTTAACAGTTGTGGCAAAAAATCAGCACAGCTGTTTAATTCAAAATAATCTTCTTGGTGATGTAAAATCCATCGAGGAACTACAAACATAATTAATGTCTTGATTTGCACAAGATAAGATTATGTGAATGACTTCCCTCACATCCTGTATTCGTCTATGTATATCATAATTATAAAAAAAAAACAGACAAAATATGTAGACAGAGACCATATTTACAAGTGACATTTCAAGAAAAATCGCTGAATATGTTACATAAATTCCTAGAAATTTGAACAATTTAGTTGGAAGTTTGTCGACGTCTGTCATAAAGCAAACTAGTGCTGATATTGACGCATTGCAACGGCTGACGTCATTGACTTGCGACATTGACTGATACTGGAATGTTGGTTGAAGGTGTGCAATTTAGTTAAGAAAATTGTTACATGCGTTAAATAAATAATTACATACAGCGACTAGATTCTTCTAGCAAGTTTCTTTTAAATTTACTTGTAAGGAAGTTAAAAAATGGGCATAACCAAGCCGAATTTTTGTAAGTATACATATATTTGTAACAAATATATTTATGTATTTGAGAATTTATTCATTCACCTGGCTCTTTCAATGTGAAGAGTCTCTTTTGGCGAGACGTGTAATACAGATTTGTCTGTCACACATTTTTACCCAGCGTGTTACAGTTCGAGGATGTCAGGGAGAGGTTAGGTCTGTTCTATAACCCGTTAGTTGCTTTAGGTGACGACAGGGGAACTTCAGGGAAACTCTTCCTGCGGGAATCGAATTTACTATTTTATGTATGAAGTCTTGCACATTATTTTTATGCTTTTATACTTTTCTGTATCAATGGTAATCGGCCTCTTTACAACCCGTTACCATCACCTGACGTCTGTTCAATTTTTGAACAGACTTTTATCCTAATTATTTGTGTTTGTCCGTACACTTTTTTTTTAGTTATATGTATAAGATTTTATTTATTTGTTTATTGTTTAATTTATTCCTTTTAATATAAACTCTAGTCATTTAGATAGGCAGTGTTAGGCGCAAATGACTATCGTTGTTGGGCGCCAAGTTTTAACTAACTAACTTCATTCACCTGGGTACCATGATACTTTGGGGTAAAGCTGATTCAACAAGAAATCGGGAACAAAATTCAAGTATTCAAGTATGTAGCTAATTCATCTTAATTCGCACTCACCTTCTAAAGGTTGTAAGACAGCATGTAACGGCAAATGGGAAATACCCCCCTCCCCCAGCGAAAAATATTCTTTTTATATTTTTAAATCTTAATATTTTTAAATTTTATTTAAAGTTGTTAAGATTCATATTTTATTTTTAATTTACGTCTTTACAATGTAAAAGCTTGTTTATTTTTATACGCTGCGTTATTTGATTTCGCCCGATTGTTTATGTATAGCATTACGTTTCGGTAGGGTGACCAGATTTCAGTGAAGGAAAAGCGGGACACAGGAAAAAAAAGAAGGTCTTTGTTTCCTCCCAGATCCAAGTGAAGAGCAAAAAAAAAAAGGTCTTCACCTCCCAAATCCAAAGTGAAGAGCAAAAAAAAAAGGTCCTCAGATTCAAAGTGAAAAGCAATCCAAGCCAATCCGGCGTCCCGAGAACAGGGACACCGGGACAATTGACCGAAAACCGGGACGGATGGTCACCTTACGTTTCGGGCATGCAACTATTTTGTTGCAGACACGGTGACCATAGTTCTATATTCTCTGTAGGAATACATTGGGGCACTGCCCAAAGCTGTGAAATTAGCTACACTATGACACCACAAGTGCTGCATCTTGCCGAGAACGCACCAATTGCTGAAATGTGAATAACTTCACAGTGTTTACAATTATGTTCAGTCAGTACGGTTCCTATTATTGTGACACAATAATAATTGAGAATCTAAATGTGGATACAAGTAAAGATATTGGGAAAAGCTCATGATATTTTACTAAATGTCAGTAGCACTGCTAGCATATGCAACTACATACTACTAATCATATTTCTGGCTCTGGCTCAGTATCTGGGTGGTATGTCGCACTCTTTTCATAAACGTCAAATTTTGTTGTAGAATTAAGTAAATGATATGAGCTTGAAATGCTTATGAACGAAAAACAATGGGGTTTTTCGTATTTTATGTACAAATAATAATTGTTTTAAATTAAAAATAAAAACATTGAACTCGAATGATTTTAATCTAATTCAAGTATTAAATATGTTTGTTTTACTCTGTCTAACTTAAAATTGTAATAAAGTGTGGTGTATATTTAAAATTTGCAGTGCCACTGCCGGTTATAATTTTAACATTACAACCGATTTCGATCACAAAACTGTATGTATGGTTCGATGAAATTTGAACACACTACATCAAAGTCAATTTGATCGACTTAAATTGGTCGGCTATAGATCTTGCGGGTCGCCAAAACTTTAGTTACACCCCCGAATATTGTAATATAAGATACCTAGCAAGACCTGACACTGACACACATAATACAAGATAAGGCATTTGTGTGAGTGAGACTAATAGTAAAGTCACTGTAGTTCCCAAGAAAAATATGAAGAAAGCTACAGAGCTTTAGAAAGAGATAACTAGTAACATAACTCTACTTTGGCATGAGGATGAAAACATATCAAATATAACGCGATTAAATACATATCTAACACAGTCTAATAAAATAGAAAATCCATAAAGCGCAGAGCTATAAATAATATATATTATTTCAGTGACCGCCCTTTTATTTAACCTAATTTTAACAGAATCACGTTTCAGTTTGGCAGTCTCGTGCCTATTGATTTAAAAGTTAACTATAGCGTCCTCGTATTTCAAATAACAAGTAAGGATTCCCTGTTGATGAAACAATGACAGTATTTATAAAATATGGAGGTCTATAAACTGTGCTAGTACTTAGAACTGCTCACTTTCATATTTCAATGAAACTTTAATCATAAATTATTAGATGGCATACATTATTAACAACACCTGTCATGCACTTCATAATTTTATAGGTTATAGAATAATAAGTAGGATAATCTGCAAGTAAAAACTATAATAAAATTAATTTATGTTTACTATAAATTTGATGAAATCTTCATCTTGTTAAATATGCAGAACTTCATTTCTATACATGTTATCCTAACTTGGTTCTAACAACAATACTCTAGTAATATTGGCTCAATAATAATCATAACACTTTACGTTAACACGATCAATATTACTGTCATTTTCAGCTCAGTATCAGTATGTACGTATTCAGTAATAAATTGTCAATATTCCCACCACTGCGATTGATTCCCTAAAATCCAAAGATTAATTGTCTTTACATTAGTACTGCCTTTATATGATTATTTAAATAAATTATTAGTTGCCTCAGCTACTAGGGCTATTGGCCACCAGTTACATTATAGTTTACATGGGTAATATGTATTTATATTTTGTATATTATATATATACAAAATATAAATACATATGTGTTATTTAAAGTTATATTTTTGATGCGATGCTAATATCCTTAAGGTATTGGATGACTCTGGCTTCTATATCAGTGTTGTTGGCTAGCAGATCATTTAAGGTTATTGGTAGGGAGTTGTTTGCTCTTTGTATTTGGTACTCTTGGCAGTGAGAATGTGTTCCACGGTTAGACGAGTGTTGCATGTACTGCATTGTGGCGGGTCGATTTTTTTAAATATATGTACGTGGGTGTACATAGTGTGTCCAAATCTCAGTCTTGTTAAGATCACTTGTTCTCTTCTATTTGTACGGGAGGCCCATTTACCTACACTGTCTTTTATTTTGTGTAAGTGATTATTTTGGGTATTACGCCATGCCATTTTCCACTTTCTTTGAATTTTCTACGGATGTAGCTCTTTAGGTCATAGCTTGGTACGGGTATGTCCATTATTTCTTCATTTATGACTTCTTTAGCTAGATGGTCATTACTAGAGTTTATTACACTATTTTTAATGGGCTAATATTTGGGGGAAAATTAAGTACTGTTTACCTAAAAACTAGGTTATTAGGTTAGGTGTAGTTAATAAAAATCTAGGAAAGCAGATTTAATAAAATTAGGAAAACGATTAATAGATAATAAACATTTTACGAAGGGGTATCCGATCTTTCACTTGCATAACTCTTGTGTTTATGAACTCTTGAGTCAGTATTCGACAGTATTACTCATACAACTCAAGTGTGAAGTTGTATTTCAATGCCCCAGAATAATTCTTGTCTTTCCCCAATTTATTTGGTTTCAAAATTCAGTTTTCAATCATAGGATTCAGAATTTCAATACCTATTTCTATACCTACTCGTGTTGAAAAAATAAAACCAGATAATTTGAGTTCTGATATATGTATGTATGAGGGGGAGGGGGTCAAAGCAAAAGTAGTGTAAGGTAGTGCTTCTTAAATTATCGTATATAACAGACTGGCAGGTTTTATTTCGAATGTGCCACAGCCCGGATCATATTTGTGCCATATATTATGCTATTGTTTCTTTCTTTTCTGGAAACTCACCGTAAACCGACACTGGTCCACCACTTTAAATAGCTCTGGTGTAAAGCTCATCCTGTTCATATCGAGAATCAAACCGTTTCACTAGATCGCTGTATTACATATTAAATAACAAATCACTCTATTTAACATTCTTATATATTTAATACAAGGAAGAGATTTAATTGGTTCCACCTTGCAATTAACGTATTTGTATTTCTATTTTGCTACCACATGTAGTCAGTTTTTTGACAATATGACTTAATTGGCTTTAACCCCCTCATGTGTACATGAAACCAACATATTATATATAATAGCACATTTCAGAGTTTGGACCTTAAATTACCTAAGTAGCATGGTATATTACGTAAATCTGAATCAATGAGAAATCGAAAACATAATTCAACCTGCTAATTCCTCTTGAAAATCAGTCGCCTTTATAGAAACACCAAGATTATATATAACAGTTTACTATAGTATCTACCAAACTATAGTAAACTTCATACTTATGTATAACTTCGAAATGGCTACCTCAGCTAAATAGTTTTATTTTCAAATACTGATTTGTGTATTTGCTCTCATCCAAATCTGTAAATAGTAAATGGAGAAGCCTCAAAATAGAGATATATCGGAGCACTACGCTCACAGCAGTGTATCAGATAAAAAATAAGTTTTGACGAAAATGAAAGAGGACAAAGTGGCAAAAATATCTGGAAAGAAAGATTAAACGTTCGGCCAGTAGGAAAACCTCTAATTAAAATATGCAATTAATTTCAATGTGTATGAATATTTTTAATTTCTTTACTATTCTTTACTATTACTATGCGAATGGTAAAAAAATAAGAATTCGCGTCGAATTTTGTCTAAGGGGTTTTAGTATAAAAAGATTCTATAAAATAATGCGAGCCAAGTAAACCATATCGTGAGCTTGTAATCATCCAAGTATTTTCTTTATCTTCTTCATGGCACTATAACCCATCATGGGTCTTGGCATCCTTTATTAACCTCTTCCATAGAACTCTGTCCATGGCAATGTCTCGCCAATTGTTAATGTCTAGCTGTGGTAGGTCACGCTGGACATTTTCCATTCATCTTGTGTGCGGTCTGCCTGCACTTCTTTTACAAAGCGGAGTTCTTAAGATTAATTTCTTAGTCAATCTTGTACATTCTATATACAATCGAAGTCTTCCTACTCTAACCACTTTGACTACATCCGGTTCTTGATATATCCTGTATGGTGCATGTTTGTATCTTATGCACCAACCATCTTTCTAGATGTCCAAATATGAGACGAAGTATTTTCTTTTCCTAAAAGCCGAGTAATTTTTCCAGCTTCCTTCGTTAAATACCATATTTTTGAACTATAGAGGCCAACAGGCCTAATTAGAGATGTATAGAGAATGAATTTTACTTTTTTTTTTTTTTTTTTTTTTTATTTGATATTAAAGTGCTTCGACTTCAATGGTCATTAGCACTAGTATATTATTACAAAAAATTTACATAATATTTTTCATGTTCTTACAACTTATACATTGTTTAAGTTAGATACATATACTTCTAAACATATACACACCCACAAACACACACACACAAAGTTACAGTGCGTGCGCGCGCGTGCGTTTGGTCCAATTTTATATAGAGTTATATTTTGTTGAAAATGTCTATGTCTTTGAGATATTGTATTGTGTTTGTAATTGTATTGCTGGTGTTCCCTAATGCGTCCTGTATTTGGTGTGGTACATTATGTTTTTGTCTCTGTGCTGTGTATTTTGTGCACTGTGTGATAACGTGTTCTATTGTGATCTGTGTATTGCAGGTGTCGCATATGGGTGGGTCCTCGTGTCTAAATAGATGTTGGTGGGTATACAGGGTGTGACCTATTCTTGTTCTTGTCAGAACCACTTGCTCCCTTCTGGATCCAATTATCGGCCAGCTGGAAGTTTCTAATTTGATTTTTCTTAATTTATTAGTGACTGGGATATTTTGCCATGTACTTTTCCAACATGAATTTATGGAATTTTTAATTGCAGATTTGAAGTCTTCTGGGGTATCGGCGATGTTGGTAATTGGAAGCTCAAGGGCTGATTTGGCTGCCTGGTCTGCTTTTTGAATTTTACTTTTCTGTGCTTGATCTTAAATGGTTTTGAAGGCTAAAATAACTAATTGAATTAAACGGCTTCTTTTTCTTCGATATATGATCGATTAACATTGCAAAATGGTAATTTCTTATGACTAAGAAATCTTCAGTGTTCCTAAATCTTTTGAACACTTCTATGTATTAAGTTCTCGACTATTTTTCTCAAGTCCATACTTGCTTCTTTTTCAAATCCTTCGACGAACTTTCTTTCCATGTTTTTATTTGTCAATGATATCAATGTCGTCCGCAAAGACCAGTAATTGGTACTGCTGGGCATATATTGTGTCATCCAAGTTTGGTCACAGTTAAAAAAATATTTAAGCAGCAAATTTTATTTGGGATTTTAAAATGATGTTGAATAATTTCAAAATTAAGTCCTGCGATAAAATATTGCAATCACTGAAGAAATAATGTATATTATAATTAGGTACGTAAAAAATCTAATAAAACCAAATATAAGAGTCATTGTAATTTAAATAGTTCCATCTAAAACGATCTACAAAAAAGATTTCCCAGAATCTTTTTCATATCATTTTCTATCTAATAAAAACACGTCACTGATCGTTAATATTCTGTTATAATTGATAGTATCGTCGGTTAGATCAACGGTATTAAACACATTGAGAGTTGCGCGAAATTATCACTTACACATCCATATATTTGAGGGTCTTTGACCAAGTCAGGGCTACCAACATTGTAAGTACGTTAACCTCTCGGAACTTACTGCACTACTGTTTTCAATTGAATGCTAATTTTTTATTGAAATTGTCAAAGAATGTACAATATCGCTGAGCTTGCAACGTAAATGTCAATAATTTAAAATTCAATGCTTGATTTAACATTGCTATTGTATGTTAGTTATTAAAAAGATTTGCTTTAACTTTTTAGAAATACACTTTACTCCGGAAGTTGCAACAAATTGGTTTCTTTTTAAGTTAAATACATTTATATTAAAAAATGCCTTAGTATAAATACAAGCTTAACAACTAGTATAGACCATTGGCTTTATTGTTACATAGACCAATGACCTCATTGGTATAAAGTCAAAATTTTATACAGAGTTTTAATTAGGTAATCGTGTTAAATATGACCAAGAGTCTAAGGGTCTCTTGGTCCTTGGGCCCAAGTAGGAACGACCGTTTTTTTTTTTTTTTACCGCAACGGAATACAACCAAACATAAGCGAAAAACTGATTGTATATGTGATAGACCCAGACAATTAAATTTTAGGATATATGCATATACAGACCATTGACACAGATAAGGAAAAAAACCGAAAAAATATTGTCACGCGGGTGGTTCGATAGAAAAGGAACTTCTGGTTCCAACAATACAATTTATTAGGTATGGAGGCAGGGTGACCAGATTTCAGTTGAGGTAAACCCTAAGATTGAAAAAAAAAATGGAAATACAGTATATTTATTCAATTTTGCTCACCTTCAAAATATAAGTGATGAGCAAAAACCAAAAAGGTCCTCACTTCTAAAATACAAGTGATGAACAAAAAAAAGGTTCTCACCTCCAAAATACAAATGATGAGCAAAAAAAAGGTCCTCAACTCCAAACTACAAACCCGGAGATTTTATAACAAAACCCGGAGCCCTGAGACTTTGGCCAGAAACTCCGGGAAACTCCTGAGACTCCGGGTGAAACCCTGAGACCTGGTCACCCTGTATAGGGGTTACCTTTGTGACAACATAAACAAATATGTATTTAACGAAATATAATTTTAAAATTTTTAATGTTGAATTGTGGATCAAATGAAAGTTCTTTGTGAAATTTCGTTGATTTTGTGTTGATTAAAAACAAAAACAATATATATTATCACGAAATAGCCACGCCCATCTTAGGGCTTGGTCTAAAAATATTTAATTTATTGTGTTATGAAATATAAAAATAAATTTAAAAATTATTTTTTAAATTTATTCTGGTAGGTACATTAAAAGAAAGCTCCTACACGTAGATTAAAGGGCGCACAACCGTTGAGTTTCTTATACAAAATTAACAATCTGAAATAAAATTAGTAACAATCTTTATCTCAAAATTTGCAGAGAATTTTTATGTATTTAATAGCATATTTTAACTTAAAAAAACTCATATAGTCAATAAATTGCATTATAGACGCTATGTTGTAAACCATTCGACGCATATTTGCGTACAATGCGGCAACTTGTAGCTAAAGCTTGATTTTATAAATAGGCTTTTTAGCTATTTTGTTCTATTGTAAAAACTACTTATAGTTCTTGTACTTGGTAATTTGTTTTGTCACCATCTTGAATCTGCCGCGGTTTTCAATATAGGTGCTGCGGGTAAAAATAATTTAGTTTCTGTAAAGAACAAATATACCACGTGACAATCCATTATCACCAAGTATAATATTTTTCGACGAAGGTTCTAAACAATCAAGTCGAAAAAAATGTTGACGTATTATTTAAACATTTTTACACAAAACTATATAAATATAATAGTTATTTAAAACCTACAAACATATTTAAAAAAATTACAGAACATTATTGTCTGATATCTATTATATTACCTATTAAGTTATTGGGCGATATTATTATTACAATAATTTTTTCTTTTAAAAATATCGTACTAGATAGATAAAAATTCTGTGCAAAATTTGATGTATAGAAGCTTACTTATTTTAGTTTAGACTGTTAGTTTTGTATAAGAAACTTAAAAGCTGTGGAGGTTATACTTAGCGTTAAGGAACGAAAAGTATTATTTGAAAATCTCTTTATTTTAACGCTATTTTTATTAAAAATGTTTTTTTTTTTTTATCTCACACCTTGTAACCCAGAAGTGTTCTAAAGAGAATCTAAAAATCTGAGTAACGCACATTGACGAAAGACATGCTTCTCAACTATAAATATGTAGATTGACAGACGATAAAATAATTTTCAAAATATTGTTCATTTTGACGTGATTACGACAAAAAATGTTCCCAGACATTCAGCATGCAGGACTTTATTGTCCGCCTTCACTAACTAGACGCAGCAAGGAAGGAGACACTAGGGATAACTCTCCTTGGGCGCTGAAATTGTGTATCCTTCTCAATATGATTAATGCAATATAGAAAATATAAGATAAATAGGGCAATACAAGAGAGTTAAAATAAGCAGAAAGTTGCGCAGTCACGTAATTTGGCTTGCGTTTGGACCTAGTCTATGTGATAAATATGGAGGAGTAAGCATGTTTGACGTACGACGTTATGACGTTTTTTTTTTTTTGCCCCCGGAGGCCATGTATTCTGGCTACGTCACGCTTAGGAATCCTGAAATGTGTGAAAATTCACATATTTTTATGTTCAATCCACTTTCTATTCCGTATAATTTATTTATTACTAGGCAACAACATTTAATCTGAATAATAAAATTTAATTCATAAAATGTTCTTGACAAAAATGTGTAGGTACAAGTTGGTAATATACATTTTTACAAACAATAGACTATAAATCAAAAAAGTATAACACATAAATTATGTAGTAAGATAAATTTCAAATAATAGTTAAATGAATTTATAATGAATGGAATATTTTCTAGACAGAATCTAATAAAAGAAATCACCCACTTGGTCGGTAATACAGGCCAAAAATCTAACCATGAAATTGCACAGTAACATTACGTAAGTTATGCAGTTCGCATGCACACGTGTATGCTATCGGTGATTATTTATAATTTACACTGAAGATGGCACGTGTTGTGCATAATGTAGGGGGCATGCGCGGGTGGTACCACTCGAATAATAACATGTTTACTACCGCTTCTTAATGTTTAATAATAAATAAACGCATGTTGAGCTTCCGTGTTTATGTGCCTTGATGAAAATCTAAGTTGTTTTGTGGCCTGGTGAAAAGTTGGTTTATGTTTGGTTTTGATTGATATATTTATATCGTTTTATTGTTCTCATATGTATTGGAGAGAGATTTATATTTGCAGTGTTTATAATAATAGATATATTTAGAAAATTTCGATATACAGAAATCGAAAAGCTTTAAAGTTAAAAGAGGTTTACGGTAAAGGGACTCTACGTCATCTCTGTTTTTCAATCTTGTTCTAGAACGGATGAGACGAAATAAGACATAGGTATTATATATTTATGTTACCGATAATACCCAATAACAGTGAAAAACTAGAATTTACTAGTCGAGAACTAATTTTAAGTGATCCCTTTAGACAAAATATGTTTAAACTAGTTTTAACTGAATATAATCAAATGTTTTTAGTTAAATCTAGTACTACCTACCTCAAACTTGTTTGAAATTAATGTAATCTATTGTTTTTAATTAAAACTAGAATTTATTAAATATAGTTTATTGTATTTAATAATATTTAAAAGTTTATATTTATCTCTTTTATACGCAGTTACATAAAACCCTTTAAACTAAAACTGTATGGCAGCGGTTCTAAAACTGGGGTCCGCGTAGCCATTACCGGGGGTCCGCGAAACAATTTTGACATAAACTTTACATCCCCCAACTTTTTGCTTTTATTCAAATAAATCATTTAATAAAAATCCTAGATGGTCAAGACTTTTCGTATTTGTTGTTACCTAACTAGTTATTGACATAACTAAATAATAATTGTTATTCAACTGCAAATTATTTACAGAAAACATATTATAATAAGTTCTATTTTGACCAATATTTGACCAAGAAATGTTTGTATGAGTTTAAAGTATTATAATATGTAACTTTTTTAATTCTTTTTACTACTATTTTTATACATTTTATGTTTTTTATTCTATATACTAATAAAAATGTTCATCTCTATAAATGCTCAAGACCATTTATTAAAACAACCAGCGATACATTTTTACCAATATTTATTATAACGTAGTGCCTATGAGATTATTGAGCCAGAAATTAAGTCTCAAGAACGACGTAAAATGCCTACGGTTGGGATGGGGCCCGCAAATAAAAATGTTGTTCAAGGGGGGGTCCTCGGACTACATGAGTTTAAGAACTCCTGCTGTAGGTATATTGATTACACATGACTGCTAAAAAAATAAAATTTCCGCCGCTTTTGATTTTAAGGGGTGATTTAGTTGGAATAGCGAATCCTGATAGCATATCAAGTTTTAGTTTTTCTCCGTCACATCTAGTTT
This sequence comes from Liopterus haemorrhoidalis, assembly GCA_963971575.1. Taxonomy (NCBI): domain Eukaryota; kingdom Metazoa; phylum Arthropoda; class Insecta; order Coleoptera; family Dytiscidae; genus Liopterus; species Liopterus haemorrhoidalis. The sequence continues at coordinate 131,147,455 of OZ020611.1, forward strand.
TTTTGTAATTCTCAAAAAAAAGTATCATGGATAATATTTTACTATTAATACTTCTCATGAAGAAAAGCATTGTAGCTTTTCTCTTGTGTTTTGCGGAACTGTCATGAATGCATTTTTTGACATTACCGCATGTATGTGATTTTTAGCACAACACTTTTGATGTGTGAATGTTTACATATTATAATTATTGTTTATTTATATGAAGCTTAAAACAACTGCAATATTTACATTCGGATCTACTAAATATGAGTCATAGACAATAACCTCAAATTTTTAAAGTGTGGTAAATAAATAAATACGTGATAAAAAAAAAATATTATTTTCTAGCATTAGCACTACTTATCTATTAAAATTAACATAAATTATTAAAAGCGGCCATCTTTGGCAGCCCGGTGTTATAGCAGTGGTAATTAAAGCACTTATGTGAGACTTAGGTGGTTGGGGCATGTCACATTTTCCGAAGGACAAGGTTCCGAAATTAGAAATTGACTGACGAAGCACATATCGACCTGTAACTATGAACAAGAATATCTACTAGAATTTGAACAAGAATATCTCAAAACTGATACACCAACAACCCTTATACCCGATCAGTGATGTTTTGGTGAACCTTATATCGCCTGGAAGTGTTATCAGGTCATAGTTTTTCAAAGACCCCGCAGGAAAACTTACGGCAAACATAAATTATAGAATTGGGTCTTGTCTAAATGTGATTCAATCAAGACGACGCTACAATATACGCTATATTACAGTAACAGATTGTAGAAGAAATGGTTCTTCAATAAATCATATCGATAGTGATTGGCTTCCAAGAACACCGGATTTAACCGCTGATTTCTTTATGGGGCTAGGACAGAGTAACTAAAAGAGAATATTTGTGACGTGGTTGCAGAAATTAGCATTGAAATATGTGAAAAATATGGTTGAAACTGGGTGATATTTCATTGTGGCCATTTGACCGACGTTATATTTCAAACTAAATAATGAAAACGCAATATTTTTCTGCCATTGCCAATATGCTACATAATAATAGTATAAATAAGAAAGATATGAACTACATAAATTCCTTTAAAATGTTGTCCTGGCAAAGACTGCTAAGAATACCATGGATTAATGAACTAATGGCAACCTAAATTATCCTAAAGAGACTAATTATCCAGGGGAAAATATACCAGGGGGATGGATCTGACTAAAACAATACATGTTTGCTTTATTATAAAAGCAACAAAATAGACAAATCACGGAGGCCGTTTTAAACATATAATAAAGAAAAGAAAATATAGACATCATACATCACGACTCTTGTATCTATAAGAAACTGACATAGGTAAAAGAAGATATTCGAAATAAAACTCCCATGTCTCAATATAGGAAGAACGATATAGGTATAAGAAGAATACTTCTGCTTTTTCTTTTAGTTAGATTCTATAAATAAAAACATCATTCACCTTTGTTGCGTCCACCGTGTATTTCACTTACAGCCTCAATAAATTTAAATCCGGCTATGTTTGTTCACTGGAATTTCTATCTATAAATGTCAAACTAAAATTGTTTCCATTGTTTATCAAACCATCTAATTTTAACACAATCTGTTCCATTCAACATCCATGATATATTTTAAAGCTAACCTGAAAATCGACACCAACATAATTTTAAAACTGTTGCACAGCCTACTAATTACAATATAAACCAGTGACTGAAAATAGCCTGACAAATGTTGGTACAAGTCCAAAAAAGCGACTCTTAAAGCCATTAGTTGAAATATATTTTGAGATCTCTCAAATCAGCTGACTTGGAAGACTGTGAAGGCCATAAAAATGTCCTTGGACTTTTCTTAAGTCGACTTGACTTAATGACACAATGTCTGATTATAAATGTATTACTTAACAAGCGACTTGGGTTCTCCTTGACTTTAAGTGAACTTTTTTTGTTGCATCCCGAAATTATACGTAATATATGACGTCAGAATGTCAATTATAAATGAGAATGCAATTATATTGTACTGGTGCTGAATTGCACAGATAATTTCAAGTAAATACATGCCATTTACTGTTTTATAATAGTGTATTATTTGTAATACTAGGTGTAATTTTACATTTAACTCTTCATTCACAAGATCTTTATATTTTTATATCCATAATATTTCATAAATGACATTGACTAAGTAGAAAAATGTTTTATAAATCGCTTACAGGAGCAACCTTTCTTTCTAAACATTACAACCCATTATTCGGCTTGGGTCCATGGCCACTTCTCGTTATTTGTTGATTCCTCGATATTTTAGGCATTATTAGGTAGAACGTTGCTAACCCACTTAGAATATGGTCTATCTGCGGTTCTTTGGTAAATACATTTGATATCAGAAATGTATTAGTCATTCTTGAGTTGTCCATCCTTTGTACATAACCTAATAATCTAATTCTTCCTAGTTTAATTATTAGGTGTGTGCAAAAAACTTTATTTTCACATATAAAATAGAACTCAATAATCAAAATATGTACCGTCGCTTTCTATTACATTTTTGTCATATTTCTAGTAAGTTCTCGAATTCCTCCTCGATTCATTTTCGAATATGTCGCGTATGGAAGAATTTACCAGTCCAAGTTAAAGCTGGTTTGCTGAATAGTAGAAGTAAAATCGGACTTAACGTTGTCGTGCAGCAAAATTATTCTTGTCGAGTAAATGTAATTTTCTGTTTCATTTCATAGGCCAAATGATTCAGTTGCTGGAATGCCCGGCAGTAACCAATTTACTCGGTAGTTGATCTCGTAAAATAGTACACCATTAATGTCACACGAAATGCATAGGTTCTTTTTTTAGTTCGAAATGCATGAATATTCGATTTTTGCCACTGACGTTGATGACTGGCCCCTGCCAGTCCATGGATCTATTAATAAATGTGTGCATTTAGGATTACTGTACATAAACATTTTCATTATCGTCAGTGAAAAATTTTCCATAAAAGATTCTTACGTTATCTGGCAAGCAATAAAATGCATATGTTGAACTGATTGACAGTGCCTTGTTCGGAGAATTAATGTGGTACCAATTTTCCGAGCTTATTAATTTTTCCCATCTCATGCAATCGTTTCGAAATTGTGGTTCCGTCAACTCCCAGCTATTCTGCAATAATGTTTTTCATTCAATAATGTTTACTAAACATCGGCTGTTAATCTATGCGGTGTTCCATAGCATGGTCGATCACGGACATCGTATTGACAGACTTTAAAATGTCGAAATCAATATTTGCAAGTATTGTGAAGCATATCTTTACCACAAACAGATAAAATTGATTCGCAAGCTTTACCGACGTTTTTAACTTGATGAAATCGAAATATACCGAATGCAGTGTCGAATATACAGGTTTTCGTCGTTCATCGTGTTCAATAGCTACTATTTTGTAAGATTATGTTTATCATTAAATCATTACATATGACGTTAACATACTTGGATATCAACCTTTCAAAAACTAAAAAAGGTGGGAGTTTTTTGAATTTTTAATAATTTTACCAGGGGGTCTATTCTGTAAGCTTTTGTAAAATTACTTTTGCAGGAAACTGTTGACAGTTCCGATTTTCAACACTTCATGTTGGTATTCTACAACTTATCGATAGTGCACTTTTAACAGAGTCGTGTCGCACTTGAGAGGAGACCCAGGAACGTTTCCTGTTTGAAAATTGATATTGTTTTTTGATTTTTGTACTGGTTTTTTACATACGTTTGAAATATATAAGGTTAAAGTGATTTAAAATGTATTTTAGATATGGAAATATATACATATGTTTGTCTGTTTTTTTTTTACGTAAAATGTTTTAGTTAAATCGCAGGGATATATATTTTATGAATTGTTAGATGTACTGGAAGTGGAGAAGAGAAGACGGCTCGGTAATTTAATGAGAATATAATTTTTTCAGTTGTATTTAACTTATTTATATTAAACATATAAGATACTTCTAATAAAATATAACTAATCTAAATAAACTGTTGTACGGTTTTGCACCATTGCTCGAATGGCAACTGCAATTCTTTCCATCGATCCCAGTGACGATATCATCCTACACTTAATATTATCGAATGGCTGTACAGGCTGTAAGGCCAAATAAATAATTTAATTTAAAAAAAAATATTACCGAAGGATATCGATAAATTTTCAAAATTATTATTAATATTTTGTAAGAATTATGGCATTTCTATTCAAAATAACTCCCTGTTACAAATTTAGTCTGATTGATAACAATCAAAATTACAAAATGACTCTTTTTCCATAATTCTGAATGCAAAACATCATGACATAGGGGACAGGTCAGTGTACAAATGACTGTCAGCTAGTTACAGAATTGAACCCCCTGAGCGCTGAAAAAGAACGTTTGTATAAGCTGTTCACTTTTGTAAGATCAAACTAAGAGGAAATTTTGATTTCAATAGTTTGCAGCTTTGAAATTGTATGTCATGTGGCATTAAAAAATGGTAAAAAATGTCAATTTGACATATGTCAATAAAAAATGATATCTTAATTATAATGATCATAACCAAACAAATTTGAAGTCTGAAGTCAGTAATCCACTAAAGATCTAGTTTGTCCTTACAAAAGTGAACAGCTTATACACACTAATAGTCAATAATAATAGCTGTTGTTATACATAAAAAATGATAACTAACAGAAAAATTATATTTCATATGCATGGATATGACCGCATGTTTTGCTAGTTATACTTTCGTTTAATTGTTTTAAAAGTTATTCTTCAGTCACATCCAGAAGATAATATTTTATAATTTAAAACAAGATAATAATATTTATATTAAGTTCGGCTTGGCCTGTCATCCTTGTACTTTGTTCCAGAACAAATCAACTTATAATCTATTACTCACTTCCTATGTTGGGTGAATGCGGTGAACAGGATAGACTCATGAGCACCAATGCGGCGTTGCACTCGTCCATCAAAGTGTCCCGGTTACCGTTCCCACCAACACCATCGTCATGACTGTTGCTTGGCCGTCTTTTCCTTGACCTACACAAACAAATAAATGCATTAAAATATATATATAAAAAATCTTACATTTTGTACAAAAAAAAAACTCGCCTACTACAGGAATTTATATCATTTACATAAATTGAAATTTTGAAGGTTGGTATGTAACCTTTAGAATTTAATTAGGGTGTATAAAAAGTTGGTAAGTTGAGTTAGTGCACTGTAAAAGAAGTTTAAATTAATTGACAGAATGAAAAAACCTTATAACCGATCATGTAATTTTCATATCATGCTGTATGAAATTGCATACAAATAAGTTCTGATTAGTTTTTACTAATTAAATTGGTAGCGTTAAATTGATTCGATTGCTCACGTTACCATATGACAAACTTGTTACTGACAATCAACAGTGTTTTTTTTTTTAATATATTGTTTTATTGGCCATTAGTTTATACAACCATATTAGCCAGCAAATACATTTATACATTATATACAATAAAAATACAATAATTTTATAAAAAATTTCTTCTCGACAAAAATTTGGATTTTTTCAAGTATCTTCTTTTTTCATTAATTTCAGTGAGAATATTATTTTCTTCTTGCATAAAGGTTTTTTTTTTTTTTTTAAACCTGCCTTTTTCAATTTTAAACCATATCATTCAGCTTTAAATAATATTTTAGAATTTTAATTTAAATTTCATTACATATTTATAGTTAGCAGTATTTTTAAGAATTTCTTTAAACTGATTTACATAAGAGATATTATATAATAAATTTGGTCTAAGTGTGCAATGTAAAGGACAATGTAAAAAAATATGGTCCAAGGAAGCAGAGGTGGTATTATTGCATTTACAAATGGGAGAATCAATAATATTAAGTCTATGTAGTAGTTCTGGATAGCATGCTTGACCTGATATCAAACGGCATAACGTTTAAAAATAAACACTTTAAAAATGATTTATTATGGATTAGTTCAATCTCTATTATCTTACGGGATTTTAGCGTGGGGCGGTGCAAATAAATCAACCATCAATAAAATTACAATAACTCAAAAAATTATTTTAAAAGTAATGTTTAAAAAACCTTACCGATATCCCACTGAAAAACTTTTTGAAGAAACCTGCCTCTTAGATGTTACTAAACTCTATTTAGTATCTATGTCATTATTTCTATTTAAAAATAAAAAAATCGTTGAACATTTAATAATTCCTAACCATAATTACAGAACTAGATGCAAAGTTAATAAATTATTTAGAACTTTCAAAATTAATAAAAATATTGTAAACCGAAATTTTATAAATGCATTGCCTAAAATATGCAATAGTTTCCCTGATGATATTAGATCTTTCTTTTTTAAAGTCTCAAAAAGATTATTCATGAAAAAGATTAAAACTTGGGTATTTCAATTGACACAGGACCGTATTTGTACCATAATCAACAACTGATTTTTTGTATATATTGTATTTTTTTTTTCTTTTTTGTAGATTTTTAAATGTGCGTTATTGCTGTTTTTATACATCGTCTCTATTTTTTCAGTATCAAGATATTTTTAATTTTTAATTTTTAACCAAGATTTGTAAAGATTATTTGCATATTTATTTATTTTTTTCTTGTAGTGCCTCCACAAGACGTTAGTCTTTTATGGCACTGTATTTTTTATGTTATTATTATTTATGTAAAAAAAAAAAAAAAAATTGTGAATATTTATAGATGTATTAAATTATTTTGTATATTTACTCAATTTCAAAAAAAAATTTCGTTGTGATTGTATGGCGGTTGACGGTATTTTGAAACCATGGTTTCCTTGGTAGGTGCCCGGTTATGTTATAATAATGTCTACCTTTATCTTGACTGGTGATACACCACTGGTCTTCCCATTCCTTTCTGATATTATTCTTTATTTTATTAAATGCGTCTGAAATAGATAGTTTGATTCCAGTATTACAAATCAGGTTGGTATGTGATCTGATCCAGAGAAAGACAATTGTAAAATTTTTTAGGTGTGCAATATTAATTAAATTTAACAATTCTTGGATGGTTTCATCGCTAGGATGTTTTTGGACATACTTAATGGTGAGTAAGGCGCTGGGGCAGTCGCTAATAATAATAAATTTTGGGCTGACTTTGCTACTGATAATGTAATAACAGTGTAATTTAAGAGCTCTGAACGCAGCTTACAGTTTAAATAATTTTTGATCATTTTGTTTAGCAAAAGCTCACATCAATTATTAAAAAGTGAACTAGTGACAAAAAAATAAAAGTTGCATTTAGTTCCGCTTAAACATTTGGAATATTCGATAATTCAGCACACAGATATATATTATTGTCAATTATTCAGGGAATCCGTTGTTTTTCCATTTCCATCTTAATCTTCCTATAATGGTCAATATAAAAAATACAAATACCAGGCAATAACTAGTACAACTAATTATTTGTTGGTATTTTATGTATTTAGATTATTATTTGCAATGCAAAATGTTATTTGTTTGCGATAAAAGAACAATGCACAGTAAATGGTGCGTATGTTTACTAATGTGCTGTTACATAATTTTAGGTGTATTAATAATGTAATAAATATATCCTCTCATTATCATAATATGTTACCTTCATGTGTATCAACACATCTTACTATTGTCTCATTTTAATAAAATATTGTGCTAGCTATGTCGGTGATTATGACTTTTTCTTACATTTTGTAGTATAATAATCCGTGAGAAAAATTCACACCCCATCTCAGTATACGTGTAAACACGCATTAGTAACAAAAACAATTACTGTTAATAACGGTTAGTTTCCCGGTGAACTACATTGAAACATTAATTCATACTTGCATGATTTATTTTGGCACTGATCTATTTGTCAAAGCCTACATCATGTATACCAAAATTTATGGACGTACCATTAACTAATTATGTTATGCTTTCTTTACAGAATTACAACAAGATCTCGGTTAATGCTACCTCTTGCCAACTACCGACTTCCTCGGCAAAAATGTGTTTTAAGTTAATATACTCGTTATTCTAGACCAGTAGTTCTTAAACTGAGTGCCGCGGCTCCCCAGGGGGCCATAAGTATATTAAAGGGGTGACGTAAATATATGAAAGGGGTGCCGCGAACTCCATTTAATAACTACGGATATAATACGGAGAAATAAAAAAAGGGTGCCTTGAATTTTTCATATTTTATATTAGGGTGCCGTCACCTAAAATAGTTTGAGGACCACTGTTCTAGACCTATAACTGAACTGTGTTAGGCCCAAATAGCCATAGTTAATGTGCGCTAAAAATTCTATTTAACTCAGCAAAATTATCACAACAATCAAAATTAAGAATCAATTTGTAGAAAATGACACAATCATTTCACAGTCTGTCTGTCGGTAAGGTAAAAATGTAGCCAAACGACTGAACATAGAAAGTTGAAAAATGGCATGCTTGTACTTGACTCACATATAGGAACACTATAGAGAGTTCAAAAAGATCGCGGAAATAACATAAACATGTATGTAAAAAAAAAATCAAAATTTTGACTGGAACATCAAATGAAAAACTTTTATTTCACAAGCTATTTCCCAGAAAGGTTAATCTAAATCTAAAAATCTCCAGGAAACGACAGGAATTTTTGATCAGATTAGTTTTTCGAAAAATACAGAATGTTTTGTGTTTTATTGTGCGGTATTAAAAGATAGTTCATAAGACGTAGATTAAGAAACGAAAAGTAGATTTTTAGAATTATTTATTTTAACATAATTAATACAAAATTAATGTCCCGCACTCTTTAACGCAAAGGGGTTAATCTAAAAATCTGAAAAAATTCTAAGTACATTATCTTGCCATGAACATTAATCTAAACCGAAAACGTACGAGAGGAATTTTTCATCAGATTTCGTTTTTAGAAAATATTACAGTTCTTGTATTTTTTACAATACAACAATATTTTTTTAATTCATGGCTAAATTATGGCTAGTAATATTATGGATTTTTTGTATTTATGGCTAAGGCAGTGTATTTTAATCCTACTATTATGCGTCATGATTCAACCTATTGTTTGACTTACTTTAACTTTTTTGTTTTTAAGGTTTTGCATTTATAATAGTGAAATACTTATAAATTAAACAACACACAGTTAATGTTGAGAAATACAGTTTTGAAATTAAAAAAATATTAAGCTAGTTATTGATATATTTCTTATTAATTTAATAAAGACTTATATACGAAGCAAAAGCAGAAAAAATAGCTGGGATTTTTTAATTTAAATTTTACTGTGACGAAATTTTCGCAAATTATTTGAAATTAGTTACAAAAAAATTAAAGAGAAGCTCCTAGTACTTAAATAATATATATATGATCATAAAAAAACTGTTGATTTTGATGTGATTATAGAAAAAAATGTTGTCCTTGACATCCATTGACTTCACCACTTATTAAATACCTACAAAGCCCTAAATTATGTGAAAATTCACACTTCACATATATTTTTTTAAACATTGTGGTTAGAATTTACAAAAAAATATATATATATATATAACCAATTATTTTCTATAATACTTAATATATCAAAACACAATAGCCAAATCTGGCGAGTATAATTAAATAGTATGTCTAATTACACTTTAGTTTATTAGGTTATCACTATCATAGACGATCAAAACAATCAATTTAATTGTTTTGAAAATCCCAACAAGTTCAAATAATCGACGTTCAGTTGTATTGTAATTTAACCCTCCAGTGCACAACACCGCCTCGAGGCGGGTCATATATATAAACCGATGTAAAAATACATACAAATTTCATCGAAATGCCCGTGGCCGCCTACAGACGACTGCACAATAAAACATTTGCAAACGCTGATTGAACAAAATTACAAGAGTTTTTGCTAAAAACAATCAGTTGCGTGCAAGAGTTGACGTATTACGGATGTTGGCCTTGCGTTCCATATTTAAAAATTAAACAATTTACAGAACTAAAAGCAGTGCAATTCTTGAGTAATAACAAACCTTATTGTTCTTATTCCACAGATATAAATTTTTTGGCATATATAAACTCTTTTGAATCTATATGCCTAAATCCGCCTCAAGTCGGGCTTACTGTTTATAGGTCTACAGGCAATAAGTTGCACTTTAGGTTAAATTTGAATACAAATTTAGCATTATTAACCAGGGCCGGCTCAAGGGTACCTGGCGCCCCGATGCAAATTTAGGTTAGGCGCCTCCCACATATATTTTTCAAATAATTTTTTTCTAAATTTCCTTTTTGGCGCGTCCTTTTACTAGAAGCCTGAAGTGCCGCCCAGTAAAAAAAGTAGTTTTTTCTAAATGTCCTTTCATGTCGCCCCCCTTTTTACTAGAAGCCTGAAGTGCCACCCAGTAGAAAACATGTAGTTTTTTTCTAAATTTCCTTGCATGGCACCCCCCTTTTTACTAGAAGCCTGAAGTGCCACCCAGTAGAAAACATGTAGTTTTTTTCTAAATGTCCTTTCATGTCGCCCCCCTTTTTACTAGAAGCCTGAAGTGCCGCCCAGTAAATAAAAGTAGTTTTTGCTAGATTTAATTAAAGGTCACAATACTTATTACAAAAATGAATATTACTTTAATTAAAGCTATTTTGATATTGTAATAGGCTATATATTTTGGACTCGGCGCCCCTTAATCGTGGCGCCCCGATGCGGCGTATCGCCTGCATCCTGTCTTGGGCAGCCCCTGTTAGTGGCTTACATTGGCCAATGTAATTTTTTGGCCAAGAAAAAAAAATTAGGCACTAGAGCAGCGTTTCTCAACCGGGGGGCCGCGGCCCCCTGGGGGGTCGTGAAAGCTTCGTCGGGGGACCGCGAAGTCATATAAGATCGAAGCATGAAAATATAATAGAATGCACTCATTTTTGCACAAATGTGCTCCACTCATAAATATATTACATTTATATTCATAAAAATATACCTTCCATAACATAAATAAAATAAATTATACTTATTCTGATAATTAATTTAAATAATATCAATGTCAAATTAAGTGTATATGTTGGCTGATACGTTTCTGTGATAACGGTTCGCGTTGGAGGTACTTCAAGTACTTGTAAGTTGTAGTTTCAAGTGGGCACGACTTGAAAGTGCAATATTATTATTATTTATTATGTGCAGAGCTACAGATAACTTAAGAGTAAAGGAGCGAAAGTGATTATATCTAAATGGAAGGCACTTTGAACACTTGTAAATAAAAATAATTTACTTTCAAGTCATTATAGGGAATACAATTTTTCGTCAACCATAAAAGATATTTAAAAAATTGTTTCTTTTAAAAAAAACATAGTTGATATACGTTCCCATTTAAAAAATTGTCCTTGATTGAATTTCAATAAGTACTATAATTCAATTCTTTGGATAAGCTTTGGTCATCAAACATTCTTCCCAATTAGCTCACACATCGCCTTTTTTACTGTGCCGTCTTGCAAACATCATTTTATAAAACTTACTAAAGTAAATATTTTTTTATGCCATCTGTTAATGAAAAGAACTGAACTTTAAAAAACCACATTTTTTCATTGCGTTGTTTACAAGTATTTTTGTGTCGAGCTTGCTTTTATTTCTTTTTTTTTTTTTCCCACAAATACATATATAGTCGTGATATAAGCGTTTAAAATACGGCACAGACACAATAAAAACGCTTACACCACGGTTCATCATATATATATATATATATAGGGGGGCCGTAGACAATATTTAAATAATTTTGGGGGGTCCCAGGCCAGAAAAGGTTGAGAAACGCTGCACTAGAGGGTTAACATATCCCTGGAACCTTCAATGAAAATAAACTAATGCCATCTACCTCGCTTTCAATATACTATTGTTATTACACTTGGCAATCTAGTTAACTACGGCATTACTTCTGAAGTACTTGTCTGAACTTTACAAACGTCATACAAAAGGTACTTGATTTTGTCAACCAGACCTACGTGATGCCTGAGACATCTGTATAATTTTATTATATCAGTGCAAAAAACACTGTCGTATTCTGAATATAATTATTCTGTGTGCTCCATATAGCACGTTTCTCAACTTGCCATTCATGCAACCATGAGCCAGTACTTGAGCTTTTTAATTTTATGACTGTTTTATAGTGTAGTTTATGTATGTCACAAATTGGAGATACTCGTGACAAAATTAACAATTGAATTAAATTAATATAATAAGTAATACAATTTGAATGGCGTGTGATTGCAAATTCAATCAGTATACAAAAAGTTTTATAAGGCAAAGAGGAAAAGCGATAAAAGATTATTTATCATAAATTTGTTTTATTATTTGTATTAAAACTATTAGATTAATGTCCTCAGAAAAAAAAAAAAAAAAATTGCGACATTGAAGATATTGGTGGATTACCCATTAAGAGGCAGGAGGGTCGCGCCTCGGGCCCTTACCTCGTGATAGCCCTCAAATTATTAAAAAATAAACAAATAGAAATGAAAAGTATGTTATTTAATTTTTTTACAATTTCGTCATGTTTTCTATTATATTATCTTTATTAATTTATGAAAAACATAAATCTAACATTAATAATTCCAATTCTGTGTTGAATATCGTGTTTGTTTCGATTATATATGGTTCGGTGTGATCAGTTGGTAAAGAAGAATTCAGAGACGAATCTACACCTAATGAAGACTTTAATACGAATCAAATGCAGAAAAAAACGGTATGATTTTTAACAAATTATTTAAATTGTTTTTAAAAACATTAAATTGAAGCTATTAATTAGGAATAAAAATGGTTATCAAAAAAACTGTTGATTTTGATGTGATTATAGCACAAATATTCCTAGACTTCCAGTATTATTACAACTTGGTTACTGTACTGTGCACTAGTTCGACCTAAATTAGAGTACGCAAATACAATCCGGAGCCAAAAAACAATGTCCCACAAAAACCAAATTGAAAAAGTACAAAAGAGATTTGTAAGAAACCAGACCCTGAAATTAACCGGAACATATCCTTTTCGTATCTCTTATGCAAACCAGTTAAAAAACCTAGCTGTCAAAAATAGCAAGAAATTTCAAACATTATAATGGAGACGCGACATCCACACTTTGAATTTCGCGTTTAAATTATTTAATAATAAACTGGATGCCCCAGAACTTCTTCAAAATTTAAATATTCGATCTCCATTTAGTTAATCCGCCACTGATTAAAGAGTGTAGTAACATTTCTAATTCGATGTTACAATTCTATGCTAAAACTTGAAAAACGGCAATAATATGATAGGAATTACAAAAGGATTTCGTTGATAAATTAAATTGGATGTGTCTAATTGGATCATTGATATGTGTGTGCATCACATCAAAATTAGAATTTAGGTGACATTTCTAATATCTTTGGCCAATCTGGTATGGGAAGCAGATAGCATATATTCGAATTCGATATTTTATAAAAGGGGCTGCGGCCGCCTTTGCTGTTACTTTCATCTTTACCCAAGACATACCTTCTATTTACAATTTGTTTCTAATACTTCCTTTCCATGAACACGTTGTCCTCTTATTCTTTATCTAGTGGTTTAAATTTTAGAACTTGCTTTGTAATGTTAAATGACTTTCTTAAAGTACGTTCTATCCATCTCCATTTAGAGAGTCGCCGCATGGATGTCAGCCGCCCGTGCGCAATCATTCATAAGACCGTCCTCTACTAGAATCGAAACCAAATGTCGCCTGCGCGCCTCTTGTAGTAGGATTCTAGGAATATCGACTCCACTTAGACGTTGACCCACAAAATGGCACTACTTTTTGAGCCGCCCGTATGCGGGGCACACTCTGAACCCCCGATCGCGGCGTCCTTGTCCATTTACAGCACATTATTGTTATTTCGATATTCTCCTGTCCAGTTATTTCCCTTAATTCCTCGTTTATATTCATTTTGGCCAACAGGCATTTATTAATACAGTTCCATATTAAGTGATACTGATTTTTTAAAAACTATGGTTGTAAAAAATTAATATACAGTCCAATATTTATACTCACTAAATATATAAAATCACAACAAAATTCATCTTATATTTTACTGTCACCACGTATACTATTATTTATAATTTACAATATAAAATTACAATGTAATATATAATGTGTAATATTGTTTATCAATATAAATAACATTTATCCAATAAATTCAAATAAATAAATAATAAAAATCCGCAGTTACAAACTGTATTGAAGATTTTAAAATACAAATTATCTACAAAATAAATCGAACAGATTAAACTGGACAAAGTTAAAATCCATAATAAAATTAGCAATAATTTTTACTATTTCATGTACATAGAATTTTTACTGTATTGTCTAAATGAAGCTTTATATACCATCGATTATAAATTAGTAACAAATTAAAATGGAAATGAAATTACAGTTCCCCTTTCAATTATTAATTATTGAAAATTATAGTTAAATAATAATCAAATGGAAATTTATTTCACTCATTTTATATTAACAGATAATGCTTGATTTATATTCTACATTTAGCTTTACATATTATTAAAAACGATTTTATCGGATTTTGTTGCAAAGTGAACAAGAGTAATTAAATATAATTGTATATTGCAATTGTATTCTCACTTGTGTTATTTACATGAAAAGTTTTATACACGAGGTTTGGATCAAAGATTACTTGAACTAGCGTTAGGAAACTGAATAGTGTTTCCTAACATTTCCTTCATAAAATTATTGTAAATTAACATGGTTCCCTTCAAAATAATCCTCTGCAGAAACTACAAATCCCTGTCATCAGTAAATACTGGACGATCTCAATGCAATTACCAAAAACTGGAGTGATTGGTCTGGAAAAAAATGAATATAAAATTGGTGTGAGTAGAAAAAATATGGCCAGCGATTTTAATTTAGGATATTGTTATATTAATGAAGTTTTGAGACTAGCCTGGGAATTCTTGTCACACCTATACAGACATGCTAGATACTAGAAGAGTTATATATATATATATATATATATATATATATATATATATATATATATATATATATATATATATATATATATATATATATATATATATATATATATATATTATTCGAAAACGAGTCCTTAACCGACGTCCGCCAGAGCAAAGGTATGGTTCAACAAAGAAGGTCAAAAAAAAAAAAAATACAAGCGATGCTATTGGTTGGGATGGTGAGAAAGAACTATTGCCGTATTTCACTCGCTCTAGTCACAGCTGTTACAGAAATGCTTCATTAATAAGCTCGTGTATTAAAGACGATTCGAATTTATTAGAAACTGTTGACACCAGAATTGGAAAGAAAATGGCTATAGGACAACAATTGAAAGGTGAAAGAATTCATGATTTGAATACCTCTGATAATGAAGAACTTTTACAATCACCCGATGCTAAACTGACAATTAATGATCGTATTGAATTAAACCAAAAAGAGAACAGAGAAGATCAAGCGCAAGAAGATGATGAAGAAGGATTCCATGTCTATGGTTCAAAAAGCTATTGATTTTATTGAAAACATAGATCCTAATGGCGAAAGAAGGATCCAATCTGAAGAGGATTAAAAGCTCAGATGGCACCGTATTAATAGAGAGTCGTTCATGAACGAACCGGCTCACTGAGCCGGCTCAGTACACTGACCGAAGTGACACAGTTCACCAAATTGAAATGAGCCACGGCTCACTGTATAGTTTCAAGTTTCAAGGATACGACTGATCGGGCGATTGTGAGCAGTGACCGAAGTGATCCGGATCAGGATCGATGTCATGTTGAACTTCGCGAGAACTCGGCTTGTAATGTATTATCATAACGTGTATTTTGTCATCAATTTTTAGGGCAGTCTATTTGAACCTACATATTGCAAACCAACAACCGTGTTGAACGGTGGGAGATATGACAACTGACCGACCTGTTTCTCGGGGACTCGTTTACTTAGCCGAATCACTGAGTCGACTCAGTGAGCCGGATCACTGAGCTGAATCAATGAGCTGGTTCACTGAGCCGGATCAGCAAACTGAAAGACCTCCACTGATCCGGTTCCGCAAACTGAGCCGAAATTCCCATCTCTACGTATGAACTTAATCTAAAGGCAAGAAAACGAACAAGTAAGCAGAAGACCCTGTAGGTTCTTTATGCCAACAACATCGACAAAAGAGTGAACTTCAGTGATTTAATATGAATGATTTTGAAACAGATGATTTTAAATAAATATATAACAGTAAGATGCTTTATTTTTATGATTTTATTTCACCAAGAGCAAAATATTTGAGAATATGAAACAGATGCCAATTTGTTACACGGCTTTCTATTGCTCCATTTACACGGTTTTCATTTACGCGCTTTACGAGTTTTAGTGGGACCAATTACCCGCGTAAATGGAAGGATTACTGTATTAAATTAAAAAGAACAATGGATTATTTTTTCCTTAAACTTATAGACTTAACTTAAACACACTCTACTCATAAAAATTAGTAACTTTTATATCTATATATTTCGAAAATATAATCCGTAAACCTCCACGAAATAATTCTGTCGTAATATGAACATTTCGAAATAATCCCCTAATAAAAAATATTAATATTCTAAATTACAGTTAAGTAGGCGATTAATATAACTCCCAAATATTTCATAACTCACAACCATAATATATTCAAAGCATCCATTATCTAAATTTGAAATCTTCTTAAAAACCTAATCACCGGAATTGATCTCTAAACATATTCAAAGACAAATCATATTAAAATAAAACAAGTATTTGAAGGGCATCTGGCTACTGATTTCAAGCTACTGGCTACCGGTTACCAGCTACCGTTCACCCTCTTAATTTAAGCCGGGTCTTCACTGGTTAAGCCAGCTGAGAGACAAGGTCGTCGCCCAGACATACCGTCGTTCCATTAAATTGATTTTTAATGCTCTCTGTGAGTTATCGGTTGCAGACGTTTCAAATCGCCTGTTGACTCTGTCAGGTACGTCACTATTGATTACACTCACATGCTGATGCTTTCAACAATAATTTATGTTTTTTTAGATATAATATGAATAAGTTTACCCGATTAGATAAGATAAATATAGTTGAGCAATATCAATTTTAAGTATATTAATATTGATTAATAATGTTGCGACAATTATTCATTTGAAATCAGGGACGGCGTGTAATATTACGGGGCCGGGTTCAAACAAAACAAAAGAGGAAATCCAAATGAAATGATTCAAAAGACAGAAAGTGAGGAGCATAAAAAGATAGTCGGATCGAAGTGATGGTTAAAAAAAAAGATAGTCGGAGAGAAGAAAATCTAAAATATCGTGGGAATAAATTCGGATTCCTAGGAAACTTTAAAACAGCCTCGCGCTGGTCCTGTTTGAAATATACGCATACCCGCACTAATGAAAAGTTAGTTTGCAGACGACTATCGTAACTCAAAGCATTGGCGTTTTTAGGGTTTTCGAGATAAAACTCTTACCGTCAGTCATGTGTCTGTCTCTCTATGCCAGTGGTTCTCAATCCGTGGTCCGCGGAACACTGGTGCTCCGTGAAGCCACTTCAAGTGTTCCGCGACAAAATCAAATACAAAAATTGTTAAAAATAAAAATCAAAAAATCAAAATTTTGAAAATTATTTTACATTGTTAAACTGAACAATTCGATTGGATAAGAAATCCATTTGTTTCTTCCGACTTTTCCAGTTTTACTCTGAATGAAGAAGAAGAATTGACGACGTAGCTCTCTTCAAATCGTAAACTAAAAATGAAGTTCATTGAAAATACTCCTGAAAAATTCTGGATCTCTGTTCAAGATGAATACCCGAATGAATACTAATAATAAAGATGTCTAGCAAAAAAAAGCACAAAACGCATTATTATTTTCCACGTCATATCTTTGCGAAGCAGGATTTTCAACGATGTTTAATATTAAAACAAAGAAACGCGAGAACCTGCGAAATTTAGAAGAGGAGATGCGAGTGGCTTTATCATTTATTCGTCCCAATATTGCTGAAATCTGCAAAGCTCACCAAGCTCATGTATCGTATCAAATGAGTTTTTTTTTTT
The DNA here is from genome assembly GCA_963971575.1 of Liopterus haemorrhoidalis. NCBI lineage: Eukaryota > Metazoa > Arthropoda > Insecta > Coleoptera > Dytiscidae > Liopterus > Liopterus haemorrhoidalis. The sequence goes on from OZ020611.1 coordinate 131,165,444, forward strand.
TTAAGTATTATAATTTTAAGTGATTTTTAACCCTTACGTTACGGTGTCCTTTGGTTGCGGTGTGGAGTACAAATGTACACCATTTTTATTTTATCGTAAATAAATAATTTATTAATAATTTGTATTCAGGTTTACTATGGAATATATTAAAAATGTTTTTTAGCTGAAATTACAATATTCTCAATTGCAATTTTTTCATACGTCCAATATTCATAAAATCCTGTTTCATACTAACCAACTAAATTTCTAGCAAAGCATAGTATACGCCCAACTTGATACGTTCGTCCTGTCCGACGTCCAGATTCAGACTGAAGTGGTTGTTTACGCGGTAGCTGTTTTGCAATAATCAGGGAATTCACCCGAGTTGACTCTGCCTTTTACTTAAAAATAACCAATAAAATTCATGAAAAATAAATTAATTAATATTAGGTGTTTAAAATAATAAATGAAAAAAATATTTACCTACATTGTTTCATAAGTAGGTAAATAAAGTATTTATGGTATTTATAAAACTCAAGAACCATTATTTTATTTAAATTTTGTGGGGTACATTTTAAGTAGCACCGCTCCGTAAGAGTTAAATAAATATGTTTGCATCAATCAATATCGGTATTTTATTCTTTTATAAAAGCAACACTTTGAAGATGGGGTGGCCATACCCGCGCAATTGCGCCCACAATGCGCCCGTGATACGATGCCTTTTTTTCTTCAATAATGAAGTTATTTTTGCGAGCAATGTCCTTTTTTTTTTTTTTTTTCATTGCGCCCTTGATTTCAAAAAGGTTGGCCACCCAACCAAAAAGTTAAAATTTATGTTGTATTGGTAGTGTTCCGAGCAAAAAATTATTAAGAGTTTAGTGTTCCGCGCAAAAAAATATCAGAGTTTAGTGTTCCCCGACTTCAAAAAGATTGAAAGCTGGACCTTCTAAACAAACTCGTCATTTTGACACGATTTTGTTCAAAAATATTTCCAACTTGTCTACTACCCTATCACCTAGACAAATTGACCTAAATTATGAAAAAATCGGAGTAATGCACAAGGCTATAAATCAAAATAGTACATTTTTTCAAAGGTACCGTATTTGTTGTAAATTCACACTTCACATAATCTTTTACAGAAGTCAAGGTTATGGAACTAATAATTGAATGGAAAATTAAGCGATAACGCGAAACTTCGACATCCATATCGAATCTAGCGAGTATTTGATTAGAAGATACCTGGAAATTCTTGGTACTTAATGGTAAACTCTGGCAAAATTGAAACTTGAAAATGCTACTGATAATAAGCACCAATAAAACTAAAATGATGAATGGATCTAGGAGACCAATGGCAAAAATAGAATTGGAAATAGCTGTAGGTGCGTAAAAAACGCTTCTTAGCGACTGTAAACCGCTACGTTGAGTAAACTGTAAAAGACTCTGAGACGCATCCGGGCACCCGTAAACACCGCCGGTGAACTAAAGTACATAAGCTGACTTGCCTTGTGCATCTAAACTGATTTCAATCACACGCCCTGGCGTTGTTTTGTACTCGACGTAACCCGTTCTAGAGCGGAAACACCCGATATACATATATTCGTACTCTCCCTGTATTATTGCACAAAGTAAAGCTGCATCCAACAGTTTTGTATCAGCGTCTTTTTAATATTCGACATATTTTGTACTATAATTTATGCTTTATACTAGCGATTCCCAAACTGTGTGCCGCGAGAATATACCTCCAACTGCGTTAATTAGATCAATGTTTTGACTTGGGGCGCCGCAGGAAAATTCTGATATATTAAGGACGCCGGGGACCGAAAAAGTTTGGGAACCACTGCTTTATACATTCAACTAATTTCAAATTATTCACGCCACTGCAACTAAGATAGAACAAATAAACAATTTGTATTAGTTTTAAAGTACATTCCCCAGTTCTTATCGTCCAATTTAATTGTTACTTTAAATGCAATTTAACTTAATATCTACAATTAACAATTCTGTAACGAAAATTATTATTAAAATTTACCCCTTGTAAAACTATCCTAAAAACTATTTAACAAAGTACAGTCAGTACAGTTTAATTAACAAACTTTTTCATTTACAATTAAAACGATGTGAGCCGTCTTTATTAGGATAGGTCCGGGAGTATACCGAGAAATAATATGCTACTTCACCAAGGACATTCAGAATAATGCTAGTCGAAAATAATTGTGAACGTTGGCTTGACAAATGTCATCGCTAATGTGCTTTTGAAACCAGTTATTATATTTTTACAACACGACACAGTTAGGACAAGTTTTTTCGTTGACCGATTGACTTGATTTGTATCGTATTTGACATTTTTTGAGTAAATTAGGTTTAGTGTTTTGATATTTATATAATTTTATGTTATGCAAGAACGATGCGGCTGTTGTCAGGGTTGAACAAAATTGGTATTCTTCGTTGCTGTCGAGAAAAGCGAATAAAATATGAGTAGCAGAAAAGTAATGTGACTAAATTCTTTCTCGGGAATATAAAGTACTTATTTTTATTCCATAACCATGATGTTTTATCTTGAAGCGAAATGGTGTTGGGCAGAAACTTGTTAAAATTATGCAGAAGTATAGAGGCATCACAAGCAGACTCGCCCACAAATATCACGTCAGCGAACTGATCCCAATATTCACTGGGTTATGTTTTAACAACCCTTTTATTCCTATTATTTCGGCCATGACGCCATCGACGTCGATGGAGTCACTGCCGAAATACGTATAGAGTAACATTAAACTTATATTTGATAAACTAACCGAGTGCTTTATTTATTTATTAATTTTATAAAAAAAAAACCAAATTGATCCAACTATATTTGGTCTTAATTTGATGGCCTAAACAAATACATTTTTATGTTACGTGAAACCTAACTACATTACTTTCTTAAAGATGTTAGAAATTCAATAAAAGATGATGAGGTAAGCTTTCAACTTCTAAAACCGTCAAAAAGTATACCAAAGTTCGCGAATTAAACCGTACCAATCGACGATTGGCTGTTAGAGAGGTTGCAGAAGAAGTAAAAATATCATATGGGTCTTCGAGACATTTTGACCAATATTGACAACGCTTTAACCCACACTTCCTCCAAGTCACTCTTATTTCTTATTCACCAAACTCATCTGACTTTTCTTTTTCCAAAAACTGAAAAGTTCTTTAAAGGACACCGTTTTCAAACGACTGAAGAGATAAATAAATATCAGAAACTGATCTAAAAACAATTCAAAAAAGTGCCTACAAACTATGTTTACAGATGTAGAAAAGACACCGACAGAAAGGCAGTATTTCAAAGGTAATAATTTAAATTAAAACAAATCTCGTACCTTTGTGTAAATTGTAAGTTGCGAAACTTTCATTTAAAATTCATAACCATCTACTAATGATATGCCTATTGCATATTTTGAATAAATATTTCTCCACCAATAAATTCAGACTTATTATTTTATATTTAAGTTTTTTGACATGTAATCATTTGCTGCTGATCTTTGAGTATAATATAGTTATATTTCCAAAACCCTGATAAAAACTCTATTTCAGATACGTGAATTGCGTGACATATTGTTTTTGAAGCCCATATATAAACTAAAATCTATATCACTACATTACATTATTTGTCTCTGATCGTACAATAAAAATGTTGTAGAAAATACCAAACATAAATTTCCCTAGAGGAAAAGGTTCGATACAGTCGCTCGCAAAAGTAAAACTAAAATTCGTATTGATTAAATATTGTTTGTTAGTCCTGTTTAATATACTACTGAATATATTGATAACTATAAATATTGTTCTTACCCTTGTGATGTGGTAGTATTGGGAACATCAATAGTATGACTGGCTTGTCTCTTGCGGTCACCAGCCATATCTGCGAGGCGAGCGAAGTCTGTATCTTGATCCATCAGTCTAGCGGATTTTCTGGACTCTAGTAAACGAACTTCATCCAAACGTTTTACCAGCTCAACTGGACCCTGCAATAATGATATTAATCAGTAATGGAAATTGTATGGCATATAAAATATATAAATATAATTTTACACATTAAATAACACTTTGCCAACACTCTCAACAAAAATACTACATATATTACCCAAATTAAGGATAATTTTGTATAAAATAATTCACAATTTAAGCTCTAAAGGATTCCACCTCAGACTACGACCCAAACTAGGGTCACGAGAAGATATGAAAAATATAAGTAAGAGAAATAATAAGACAAAAAATTAAAGAATTTTACAGAAATTCAACTTAAATGGGAAATCCTGCTATAATACTTTAATTTTTTTAATAGACCTTTCCATTTTAATGTAAAACGAACAGAAAGAAAACGGCGCAAGACGATTAATTAGAATTTGAGAGACGGAGAGCTAATTTATGTGTGTGTGTTACTGTATCACGCCATCAATCGGTAACCTTGGTAGTTCTTTCCGCCAGTTACGAGTGGAAATTTTGTTTAAAGAAGACTTCTCTATGAACGAGTTACGTATTAAGGAAGTGGAAATATGTATTACGAAAAACAACAACTGCTACTGTTCATTGAAATGTTAATCTAATAATCTAAGTAACATTTAACCTCGCTCTTCGATCTATTCCCTACAAGTGTTTTAGTGACATCATATTGGTACGATATCAAGAAGCCCACTCTTCGCGATCTTGAGCCAGATGTGTCGCTTCATGTAGTTGAGACTTGTGGGTTCATTTCATTAACTCTCGGCTGACGTCTATCTACTTTTCTTTTTTGGATGAACTTTTCTATGCCATCTTCTGTTCTACATATATGTCCAACGTATCTAAGGATAGTTGGTTAATACTTGTTGTCAATCTATATGTGACGTTTAGTTCTACCAAAACTGAGATATTAATACAGCAAGCTACCCAGAGTATTTGTAGAACGCGATGATAGACTCATATTCTAAACGAATCTATTCATTTATTATCAGATTCTTTAATACTTCTTCCTTTTTCATTGGTCGCGTATCTTTGCTGGTTACCATAGATGAAGACTGGTAAGACACATTGATCAAATACCTTTCTCTTGAGGCAGATGGGGAAATCACCTTTTAAAATTTGCCTCAGATTTCCAAAGGCTGTCCATCCCAAACCAATTCTTCTATTAATCTCTATGGTTTGGTTGTCCCGGCAGATAGTGATTTCGTGGCCCATGTATTTGTAGTGAGACACTTGATCAATGGGTCTACCCGAGATTGCCAAATTACTACTCCGCTCTAAATTTATCATTACTCTGGTCTATTGGAGTCCTATCTCCTCGGCTTTACTATTTAATTCTTCCAACATTTGGTCCATTTCTCCCAAGTCGTCAGTAATTAAAAGTATATCGTCGACGAAACGTAATTTTTCGTTGCTTCGGTGTTGTGCGCTATAATATATAAACGCGTCAAATTTTGTTAGATTTGGAACATTAGGAGAAATCGAAATTATATTTTTATTTCTCTTCGCTTAAAGAGTTTTACAGATTTCAAATGAAAACGTATTATTTTCACATTTAAAAAGTGAAACTTGTTAATACAATGTGTCTAGTCCAAATTTTAAAATTGTCTATGAATGAAACTTTCTAATTCTTCATGATAGTAAAATTTAGGTGTAAATTAATATTTTTAAACTCGCAAATGTTAAATCTTCATATTTAACAGATAAGTTGAATTGAATTCATTGATATCTTATCGAATATAAAAAAGGACCATTATATACAATGTCATTTGAAGAATAAATGAAGAGTTATCTATGTTTACTTTCCAATTCATTTGGTATTTGTTAACAAAATTTACAAAGTAATAAATGTTAGGTTAGGTTATGTATAATCAAAATGTCATTATTGAATAAATCAACATTGTGCCACATTTAACCCCGAGACTTTTACCGTTCTTTCAACTTTTATTATACTTCAATTAAACTTTCAAAAATTGCCATTAGATAGTTTAATTAAAATGTTATTCGGTACGTAACCGTAGTCAAGATGATTTTGCGCTGTTTACGTATGGATTACGTCATGGCATTTAAAAATAATTCATCGAGTAACGAATTTAAAAAAAAATAAATAATAATAATACAACTGAAACAACGAACAATCTAAGGTCTTAGTTTTGTTTAATTTTAATGAACAGAATAGACTGGATAAAAATAGTGCACGCGAGATTTTATAGCATATTTAATAATTTAACAGATTATATACACACACACACATCAGACTTACCACAAAGTAAGATAATACACACTGCCGCACCCCAGACCCTGGAGATGTGCGGCAGTGGCTAGTGTATTACAACGTGTGCGCAGAGAACCAAGCAAACATGCTTTTTGCACTCTGCAGACCAACGAATTGGAAACCGGTCTGCAGGCAGGTACGATCTTAAGTTCTTGCTCGAAAGACGCCTTCGTCCCAACGACGACTTTCATAATCAGAACCACAAGCTTAATTCTGTGTTCCAGGTACTTAATTCTAAGCTATCCGCTATTTGAGTCCTGAACTCCGAATACGAATTGTGGAAGATGGAAAGGATGGTAAAAATTTCGAATAACCGGGCCGACGTGGCAGTTCCAATGGCCTTGGATATCAAAACTCATATCCAGACTGAAAACTGGCCTTTCCAAATTGTATTCGGTCAATAATATCTTGGAATCGTTCTTAAATTACTGCCCTAAACAAATAATTTGGAGACATTTGCACAACTAATGATTGATGATAATAATTTCCATAAAAAAAGAAGAAATAAAACATTATTTTGTAAAAATATATATGACTTAATCAGCATCACGAATATTAACATATTAAAAACGAAACAAAAACCTGAATAAAATCAGCTGATCTGTTTAAAAATCACTACGTAAAGTCTTTTATTACACTTTAAATATCAGAAAACTACTGTAATAAAAATATAACAGCATTTTTTATCGTTGTAACATTTATCAAAACGTACAGTAAGCACGTACGTGCCATGACGTCACCCGCTCAGCTGTGATAGATAAACGAACTGAGCCGCCATGCAGACTGCAACGACCGGGTGCGCTGAACAATAATTACTTATTGTTCACGGCTTTCTGCCATGATAATGCGAAATACGATTATTAACTAGTGACATCTCAAGGTTAATGAATTAACTGGTGGGGATACTGCGATGTTTTATATAGAATCATTAGAATTGTGAAATAATGTTTACAAGATAATAAAGTGATTTTTATTACAATAAATTATCAATGTCTTGCAGTCATTTTATGCTGAATGATAGTTGCAAGTTGTTTATATTAGAATAAGTATAAATAACTGCCATTCTGTATTGCAATTGGCACCCAGAAAAGTAAGGAGATGAAGATTAATGCCAATAATGAAACACTTCTAAAAAGGTCGAGAAAAGTCTACCAGAAAAGTTCTTCTATAGTTCACGAGACTTAACATGCCGAGTGGCCGACAGAGAACCGATAAACAAGAATATATCTATTTCACACAGTTCTATGTAAAATTCAGTGACGTCTGTGAACTTGTGATACCCAACGTACGTCTTCGTTTGCTATATTTCAGGGGTCGGCAACCTTTTTATCAATAAGGGCGCAATATAAATTCAAATGTTATTGAGGACGCATAAAAACGTAAAATATGTAAACACTCGTGGTTCGCAAGGTCGTCTAATCTAGCGCTGATCGCTCAAGTCGAAACACCAATAGATGCGATGTGGATATTGGGCTCAGTATGTGTGTGTCTATATAGCGAGGACGCATACAAATCTCACCGAGAGCGCCTTGGCACTGCTATATTTGAATATATTCAGTTAAACGTGTTTGTGTATTTGTATACACAGCCAGGGCCGCCGAGAGGATTTCTGGGGCCCCGGGGAGAAATTTTCTTTGCGGGCCCAATTATCAATTCTATACTTCTATACCCGGGGCCGTCAAGAGGGTGAAAACTAATTCTTTTAACTCGGACTCTGGACCACATACAAATGAAGCGGGAATTTTTATTATAATACAGGTGAAAATACAACTGATGACTTAAAAAAAAAGTCCTCACTTCCAAAATACAAGTGAGTGACGGCCACGCGCCCCTGGCACTTGCCTTGATGCCAGGCCGTTCTTACGGCTCTGCCCAGGACCCTGGGACCCCAAGAACTTCGGGGCCCCGGGAATTTCGCCCGGCTACCCTCCCCTCTTGTCGGGCCTGTACAAAGTGCTTCTATTGCAGTTGTATCCAGAGCGAGTGAAACAAAACAATAGTTCTTTCTCACCACCCGGACCAATAGCATCACTTAATTTTTATGACCTTCTAGGTAGAACCATACCTTTCTCGGGCGGGCTTCGTCAAATAAATCGACTCCGAGTATAGTTAGGTAGTAAAGTAAACGAAACTGAAGGAATAAATGGTGACATATACATATGTCAGGATACGCAAGGCAAGGCAAACTTTTAGCTCCCTCAATAAGTTCTGATAAACTCTTAGAAGACCAAAATAACCATTTTAAAATTAATATGTTTTGCTACATGACTGTGCGGCCTGTCAAGTTACAGAAATTCTTGCTATAGTTCACGAGAAATAATTGATAACTGAGAACCAAGTACAAGTATATCATACAACCGATAAACATCTCTTTCACACAATACTATGTAAGCTATCAATAACGTATTTGAACTACTCGTACCAGCGTAGTTTCTATGGTCATTTATTATTTTTGAATGTATTCAGGTAAATGTGTGTATTTTTTTGTATCTCCATCCAACTAACTTCCCTTGAATTATAATCAAGAACTATATTTAATATGCTTTGGCCACATACCATAGCCAAGAAACATCTTTAGCAGCTCACAGAACAAGCATAAAGCACCAAATTCTAAAGCGCAAATGGAAGTAGATTGGCCATAATCTTAAGACGAGAACGCAGGGTTTTGTCTTTTCCATCTTTACGGCACAGGTACAACTAAATGTTTCAACAATAAAAATCCCAACTTCTTTTCGCAAAAATAAACTTATCAAGAGTAAAACTAGGCTTGTGGTTGTTGTGTTTCCAGCCCGAGCAATATCGTTAACCCAATAACCTTAGCCCCATTCACCCCGCAGACTCATTTCATATTGCAACTCGTAAACGAAATAGCAGGACTGCGAATACAGAAGTGTTTAGTTCAAAATGAAATAAGTTTAGAGAAAATAGAACAAAAACATTTATAAACAATTTGAATGAATAAATTCATGTAATTTCGGAGGGGGTATCTCAACCAGCCGGGTTGAGATACCATGACAGATAGAAAAAGAGAATCAATTTTTGTGAATCTGTTTTCACTACTCGGTAACATGTTTCAACAGGAATCGCAAATTATTTTAATGCATTGGCAGTGGTGCAATTAAATAAAATTTATCGAAATGCTACCGTGTTGCAGTAACTGGTACCATAAATAAGTTCCAACATGAAGATTTAAAATTTAATCATTACCTTGGGTACGTTAATTTAATTTATAAGTTGTATTACAACAAAACACCCAATATTAACCTTTCATTGTTATGAAAAATGTTGATACTTTGCCAAAAGATATAATTTTATCCATAACCCAACAATTTAAGAAAGTGAGTAAGTAACCTGTTCACTGATCCTCGATACAATATTACAAAAGAGCTATCGATACCACAAATAAAATAATAAACCTAAGCAAAATGCAGTTGGCAAATCATATCAATGAAACACATAATTAAGTTAATGATAGGTCTGCGTTACAACACGTAAGTGAACCAGCATTGCTGCCAACGGTTTAGAGCGAAAAATCCTACATCCTGCATCGCATACTCATTACTAATCTCCAGACCCGTAACTAAATACATTTATATTGAATACAGGGAGGGACTAGCCCTCGAGCCATACGGAAACAGAAGCGAATGAAGATTGATCGTTTAGTTTATTTGGTTTTAACTTTGAAGATTAATTATATTTGTTGTTGGACTTAGGCAGAGTATTATACATAATGTAAGGTATAATTTGTGATTTATTTGATACTTGACTATGTGAAAATGTTTTGAATATATGATTTATTTGTTCAGGTATGCACTAGTTGTTTCAACAATGTAGATTTATTGAAACCTATTTAACAAGTCATAACTTGCTTAACAATGCCTTACTTATTGAAATATAATGTTAACGATGACTATTACGCATGTCATGGACAGAAAGAAGAACAAATCTATCAATCCCTGAAGAAGTCGATGCAAAAATTTGGCTTTCGAACGTCATTTTGTCACGAATAGCTATATACAATGTTTAAAAGAAAACAATCCCGAATCAGTGATGTGGTAGAAGGTAAAGTGCAACATGTTGGAAGTGTGATCCATATCAAAAAGATAGACAAAACAAATTAAAGAAATTTGGAGACTATTAGTTTTAGAAGCCACCAAGAAAACTACAAGAACGCAGCTGATATAGAATTCTATTCGATTTCTTCTAGCTTAGTGTTTTTCAATTGATGGTGCCACTGCCGTAACTAGGCAGATGTACAGGCAAGGAAGAGCCTAAGAAGAAAGTGGGTCGGAAATTACAATTGTCAAGCTCACCATCAGTTATTTTAATAAGGGATGTTATAAATGTAAAATGTGTTTCAAGATTTTGCTTCATTCATCATGATTTTTAAAGGATAAATTATTGATTTTGCTACATTAATAATTGGTGGAGCACATCAATGGTTCTTGGAGGACACACCAATGTGCTCCGACAAACCAGTTGAGAAACACTGTTCTCGCGAAAAGAGTCGTCACCAGTGATATCCTTATTTTCGGAATTATATTTTTCCAACAGCTTCAATGTTTTGCCCCTCTTGTAGTTTCTATAATAGAGCAATCAGTTCCTACAGGTAATCTATCTAGTAAGAGACCGGCCACGAAACCATCTTCCATCCAATTTCTTTTGTAGAATTAATCTCCTTAGGTTGCCACTACTTCATCGTTGTATATCGCCAAAGCAAGTTACTATTGTATTATGAACTATTGTCGACAGCATTATTTTTCCTCGATACTTGAAGAATTAGTATATCATTTCTGTCAATTATACTCGTACCAGCCTTCGTCAGAAGTACATTTCGAAGGAATTTATGTTGTTTATATTTCTTCCTTATCCAAATCATCATGAGGCAAATACCATGACAGGAAAAAAATCAGTTTTCTTCAGTATTATTTTGATTTTCTTAGTGATTTATCAGTCTATTTAAAACTTCAATAGATTTTTTGAGACGTTACTTGCATTCTTCTTTACTTTGGCTATAATTTACATTTTATACATGATTTATTCAATTGTATATGTTCAATTGGCTATTTTATACATGATTTATTCAATTGTATATGTTCAATTGGCTATAGAATTTCATCTAAGGTAAATTAATACTTTGTCAGTAGTATGGAATTTTCCAAAGCTTGTTTTAAGTCACGTGTGTAGGACAAGAAACAATAGAAAATCTAGCGAAATAATTCTTTTATTTCCATGCATATTAAGCATATAATTATGCTCAATGGAAATGATTTCATTACACATTTATATAATCGTTAACTATGTATATGTATGCAGTGGAACAATCAAATGGGATCATATGTCCAATAATTCTAATAACGATATTGATGAAGAACTAACTTCTTTGTACCATCATTGTTTCCTTATTCATTTTATTTTGGCTATTCTTGAGATATTACCATATAACTATTTTTACTAGCAATGCAATGATAACAACATAAGTGACCTGATGACTTTCATTGATATTTAATTATTGTAATACATTCTGCATCAGTGGCGCACCCGGGGGGGGGGGGGCGATGCCCCCCCCCCCCCCGTGAAGGATAGAAATTAGAGATGGGAATTTCGGCTCAGTTTGCGGAACCGGATCAGTGGAGGTCGTTCAGTTTGTTGAGCCGGTTCATTGATCCGGCTCAGTGATCCGGTTAAGTAAACATGTCTCCGAAACACAGGACGGTCGTTAGTTCGTAGGTAGAAAGTCGCTTAGAGCCGGTTCTCGCAATATATAAACTGTAAATATGATCCCGAGACACAGGTCGGTCGGTTGTTCGGTCGTAGGTAGAACGTCGTTTACACCCGGCTCTTGCTTAGAGCCGATTCTTGCAATATATGAACTGTAAACATGATCCCGAGACGCAGGTCGGTCGGTCATTCGGTCGTAGGTAGAATGTCGCTTAGAACCGACTCTTGCTCAGAGCCGGTTCTTGTAAACATGATCCCGAGACACAGGTCGGTCGGTCGTTCGGTAGAACGTCGCTTAGAGCTTAGAGGTAGAACGTCGCTTAGAGCCGACTCTTGCTTAGCGCCGGTTCTTTTAAACATGATCCCGAGACACAGGTCAGTCAGTTGCCGGTCGTCCGGTCGTAGGTAGAACGTCGCTAGCCCCGACTCTTATCTAACATTTTTGAAACAAGCAATTCACTTTATGTAGCTACTGTATTTTAAACCAGATGTGTTAAGTTTATGGCGATGTTTATTGCCCTTATAAATCGGACATCTGGGATTTGGGCAATATTTTTAATATTTTTATATAGTATGGTTGTAAGAAAATACAGACTAACCCTATTAGTTTCAAATAAAGTGCCCTACAAATTGATGACAAAATACACTTTATGATAATACATTACAAGCCAAGTTCTCGCGAAGTTCAACATGACATCGATCCAGATCCGGATCACTCCGGTCACTGTTCACAATCGCCCGACCAATCGTATCCTTGAAACTTGAAACTATACAGTGAGCCGTGAGCCGGCTCATTTCAATTTGGTGAACCGTGTCACTTCGGTCAGTGTACTGAGCCGGCTCAGTGAGCCGGTTCGTTCATGAACGACCCATCTCTAATAGAAATGCCAAATTTTTAAATCTTTTAGCATTGGTAAACATATAGATATGGATATGGATATAGAGATGAGGACCCTTTTTTTTTGCTCTTCACTTGTATTTTACAAGTGAAATTTATATCTTCACTTTTTTTTCTACCGCCCCCCCCCAACATTCCTGGGTGCGCCACTGTTCTGCGTACATTACTGCAGAATTATAATTATCACTTACAAGTGTAAAAATATGTCAATAAGACATATTTTAAATTAATTCATTGTAATCCAACTAAAATTATTGTCAACTCAAAGTATATGAGTAGGGTCCGGTAAAAATATGCAACGGTACTTTAGTTAGGTGTTTTTCGATAAAAAGCGGCACATGTGTTATCTGTAGAAATAAAATGTAATTATATATATTTGTAATATGCCCTGCTGACAAATAGAGTAGCATATAAAAATTTAATATCTTATCAAAACCTGACCAATGGTAAAGGAGTGACCGGAATTACCTATCTCGGATATATTCCCAAAATAATGAGGTGTCGTTATTAAGATAAAAATTCATTGCGGTACAAGTGTTTTATTCTTTTGTTTTTTGCTGCTTTTTTTGGTAAAATAAAGTTTAAAATAGTAAAATAAAATTTCACCTACTCCCCATACCTAGGTCATGGCTGCCATGGCTTTCTTTACAACATAATATGTATCGTCGGCTTACCTGTAAATACTTCTAAGTCCGAGAAGCATAACTTTTCAGGAGAGGCAATAAATTGCTACAATCATTATTTTAGAACTCTGTTTTATGAAATTTTCATGAAATATCAGTAATACAATTTCAGTTACAATGGGAAAAATATTTTATGATTATTTTATCATTTTTGCATTATTTTATGGAAATAATAAAACAAAAAAATCAAAACCGTCGAAAATCGGCCTTACAAGTTTTACAAGTAAGCCGAAGTTTTACTTTACAGGTTTTACAAGTAAGCCGACGATATCCTCATTCTCATTGTTCGATTGCTGGAAAGTATAACCTAAGTATTTATAATTTTTTACTCTTTCTATTTCTTTATCCTGCCATTTCCATATTTCTTATTTTACTCTAACTTAGTTCTATTTTATTCTATTAAAGCCTGATGTAACAGTCAAAATAAAAAAATAAATAAATAAATAAATTAAAAATGAGTTTGCAAATAGCGAAAACAGATGTCATCCCTAGAAATGGCTTTATACTATATTCATAAATTGAAATGTAAGAACCCCTTTTTCATAACTTTTTTGTACAGATGCTTTCTAGGAAGTTATACAAAAAGGGCTTTGTGACAGAAATACAAAAGATGGCGTCTAAAATATGGTTTTAATATGTTGAAGTAGATATATTTTTACTTATTTTACCACACCTTTTTTGTTGATATATTTGTTGAAATATTTCCCACAACAAAAGACAAAAAATGGGGAAAAATATAACAGCACGACAAAATTTGTAATAAGCACGACCAGTTACATAAAAACTATACGATTATTAAAAGGACAAATGATTTTGTTCTTTGCACGACGGCATTAAATTAAATCTAAACAGTGGGACAACGGTACCAAAATAAAATAATAAGAATGGAAAAGAATAACAGGGCAAGAAAATTAAACATACATGGACCTATCTGAGAACCTTGGAAAGCAGTGCTACTTAAAGTGTGGTACGCGATTTACAAAATTCCAAAATGAAGCAAATAAAATATGTTAATAACATTAATTAAGTATAATCTTGCAATTAAACCTGCAATTAACACCGAAAAAAAAAAACTAGTACACCACAGCATTAATTATTTTTTTCAAAATAGACCAAACTCAAGGTCCAATAACCAAATAGGTAAAAGAAATAGTTAATTTAATATATTATAGTACCGATATAATAGGGAGTTTTCATTTGGCAGGGTCGACAACCACATAACTGTAAATTAACTTCCTGCTATTTTTTCCTATTTATATATGACCAGTAGCAAGCAATAACAAGAATGTCACGGTTCGTGGTTCGCCTTCGCCTTTTCAAATGTGTGAAAGTTTCAAAAAAGACCACGCATACCTATGGAAACAGTGCAGTAATAAGGTACAATTTACTACGTCTATCAATAATTAGATTGTAATAATGCAGAAGCGTTATGCTTTAACACAATAATTCTCTTGCTTACAGGAAGAGAATGGATCGGGCTTCTGATGATATAACGTTTGATAGATATTGTAATTTCACTGTGAACATTGTGATACCATGTATGCAAATCTACTTATACACACCAGTGACGAATTGAGGAATTTATGGAGCACAAAAAAATGTATTACATGCAAGATCATATAGAACACTGAAACATGGCACCTAACACAAGATCAACATCACCTTACAGTCAGAGCCGCAGTAAGGAAAACTTGAGCTTGGGGCAAAACTGTGTTTTGGCGCCGTGTTTGGTTCTCACCTCCCAAAAACTAAATGATGAGCAAAACAAAAAAAGGTCCTCACCTCCCACAATCCAAATGATGAGTAAAAAAAAAGGTCCTCACCTCCCAAAATCCGAATGATGAGAAAAAAAAAAAGGTCCTCACCTTCGCAATGGCGACCTTTTCCTTAGAGCGCTAGGGACCGCCTCCCCCTTACTGCGGCTCTGCTTACAGTCCTTGAAAATGAATACGTCTCTGATTTTCTAATACGAAATTTCATTTAGTCGAATTTCCAAACCAGAATTCAAGCTGATAGTTCACACCAGTGGCGACCGATATATAAGTGTAGTGGGCTTCACAGCTGCAGCACGCGAAAACTTAAATTAATTTAAACATTACAGACGTTTACGATATTTTTCACTTTCCCCATCTCTAAATTTCTTAACTTATTATTAAATTAAAAACCTTCACTACTTCGTGCATCCTACGTAAAACAAGTAGTTTGTTTACAAGTAATGATGTGCAATTTGCTGCAAGTACTGGCAGCTCGTATTGCTTAAGGTAACGCGGCGATTGACATTGAGTGGGGGTAACGGCCACTTATACAATTTTGGTGCTGCAGTCGTTTGCAATTAAAAGCTTCGCAAGTGCACGTTTGGTTACAGATAATTTTGTATTTTTAAAATTAACGTTTTTAAAAATAATAAGAATTCAGGATATCGCATGTTCTATAAAACAAATAAAACATTAATTTTCTTTTACTTAACTCTTAAATATTAAATCATAAAATGTAATATTAGTATATTTTATATGATTTTATTTGTAAACGTATATGTAGGTAAACTTTTTATAACATCTTAATAATGAGTTACTTTCTCGAAAAAAAATAATCAATTTTAATTGAAGTATACTTCTGGTTGCAGCACCTCCATTAGAAGTTTCTATGAGCCACCACTGGTTCACATACGTCTCCCAAACAATACCCTCTAGAAATAATGTTATGCTCTAGCAAATTATACGTTACAGGGATGTAATGGCATAGCCAAGGGGTCGTCCTCAGAATCCGCAGAATTGATATCTACCTGAATACAATATTTTAGAGATTTTGAGAATTAATAATCCAAATTTATTCGCATTGTACATGAGTATCATTCGTATGGGCTCTGGCTCAAGTTTGCTACTCTATAAGACAAAATCGTGTTGCGTTACTGCATGCATGGCTCTGAAACATTGATCTTAACGAAGCGAGGTTCTCTACACACATCTTAACTGCTTACAAATGATATTTGTATCTATTTGCTAAAATTTGTCTCAATATAAAATTGCTGACTGAAAATAAAAAGCAACGAGAATGAAGACATCTGTTTAACTCCAGGGGACAAGTACTCCACATAAGCGCAAATAGCCTTTGTTTCTGTGCGCTAAAAATTTTAACTAGCTAACTTAAGTACTGCACGTAAAATAAGGGTCGTTTATGGTGTATAGGACAGGTGATAGGAAAAGATAGTTAAATCGGGTAACAACAGTTCTACCGAGAATTGGATGGCATTACTACTGGTCGAAGTTTGGTTATCCAAACAATCGAATAGGATGGGCAACGTTTAGGGCACATTTTTTAATGCACTCATTTACCTTAAAAGCAAAGTATTTAATCAATCTGTGTTGCCAGTTGTAACATATGAGGCACAAAGTCTTATTACTCTAAATATTCATTGGGAGGGACCCAGTATTGCCCTCTCAATGAATCACTCTTTCAGGTCGCAAATTGACCACAAAAGCATCATACTTGAATTGGCAATGGAACGAACCTGTTGCGAAATTGTCTGATTACAGATGGATAAGAAAATTTACCGAATGGACACCACAATACTTTACTAAGGCCCAGTTGCACAGTTACCGCTTAAGTATTAGTTTAGCTAAACCTTAAGCTTCAGCTTAAACCAAATACTTAAGTGTCAGATGTTGCACAGTCAAAAATAAAAAAATACTTAGCTAAGCCAACTGATATGGTAAATTAATCAAGTTCAAATTATCAAACCGATGCCTATAGACGGGAGTGCGGCGAGGGCGAATAAATAAATTAATGTATAACATTTCATCATAATCATCATCATATTCCTCATTCACTTCAACCAAATTAATTTTATCCATTTTAATATGACAGATAACCAAAAATTTGCAGCAATCTGACAGCTTATTTTGGTTAAACAAAACAAATCTACCGCTTAAGTATTTTCCTATTTAAGCTTAAGTTTAAACCAAAAACTGAAACTGTGCAACAACTAAACCATAAACTAAAACTTAAGCCTAAATAAAAACTTAAGCGGTTACTGTGCAACTGGGCCTAAGAGTAAAGGCTACGAGACCAACCACCTACGAGATGAAAAGACAATATTAAGGGAATTTTCGAAGTTAGTCCACAGGTTTGGAGATGTAATGAGGCCTATGTTCAACAGTGGACGAATTCGGCTGCCAGATGATGACGATGAAATGGGAGACGAAGAAACTGAAATAAAAGAGAGGGGTTAAAGGGTTCACGATTACCTTCAACCACACGGGGTCGAGATAAATTAAAATTATCAGCTATTTCATACGCCCATTTTAGTTGCCCGTTTAAGTTAGTGTAACTTAATAAGCCCTTTTCAATCAACTGTTTTTAAATTTTAAAAGTTGTAACATAACCTTGAAATTCGCACACAGAATCAAATTTACATCTCAATAGTTAAACTAGAAAGAATAATGGATGATAAGCCACTATTTGCATTTTCTCAGAAAATACCTAATTTATATGGGTATATTTACATACTTATATATTATATGCATAAAGAGATTATATTTTCATGTATATATTCATTACATAAGTGACAAGTTGTCATAATTATTCCTAGTAAGGACCATGGTTTTTGTTACACTTATATCAACATAAATAGGATCAGTTAGTTGTTTTTATAAACTATTTGTCAATGTTACTGAATTAATTTGTACAGATTGGCCGTCAGTTAATTCTATATCCTTGTGAAAGTTACACGCAAGATTTTAAGTCACACCTGACTTACTACGTAAGTACGTGAACAGCGGTTCTTTCACCGGCCGGTCAATTCTTAGGTCTATGATTACTCCAATCAGTTATTAATATTATAAGTCCCCAATTGAAGTTTCGTTTATTTTCTAATCAGATTTGTTTAATGGAAAACTACCATCAGAAAACCGTAATTTTGAACGAACGGTTTTTTCATCTGCTGATTGTTTCGCAAACAGCATATTCCGATTTTGTTGCTCTTATGTGCAGTCATAATATTTAAAGCAATTAAAAAATTCATTCTTCAACATTACCTTATTTTTAGTTTTCATCTTTTTGTATTTTTACCAAATTTAGCGTATTTTCAGCCTTCTTATGTCTCTCTCAATGTCGACTAAATATCTCTTCTCCGGCCTGCTTTACGTCTCCCTAGTGGTGTCTTTCTAAATACTAACTTTGTAAGGCTACTTTTTGGTAATCTGTCCACGTGACTCTATCCTACTCAAGACTGTTAATTTTTACGCTTTTGGTAGTACAGATCGTACAGTTGGTACAACTTAAAGTTTGGGCGCCGGCACCATAGATTGCCTTTCTGTACTTTACCAAAGATTGAACGTAAAATTTTCCGTTCATACCTATCTACTAATACCTCTACTAAGCAAGACTGGTTTGATTGGTGTGATTTACAGTTGAAATTTGGTTTTTCTTGCCACTCAGTGAGATGAAAGTTGAGGGCGAAAACCATGGAAGAACAGGTTATGTTTGCCATTACTATTCTAATTTTTTCAAGTGTCGTATCCCCATTACTACTCAGAAGTACGTCAAGATATACAAACTTCTGAACAGCTTTCAAATTATTGTTATTGGTTGTGATATAATACTGCCTTTTGGATTGTGCTCTTGATGCGCATGCATTTCTTTTTCTTCCATTAATGCGTAAACCCATTTTTCTGGCTGTTTATTCTATTTCTAGGAAATTTCCATCATTGAGCAAGTAGTTCGATTCATGTTTACGATCTCATATGCACATGCCAAAATCTGGATAGATTTGTTGAAGATTCATCCGCTATGCGTAATGCGAGCCAGATGGACTATCGCGGAGGGGTCCCTAAATGATTGTTTTTGTTTTACTGGTCGCGAAGTCTCTCTGAATGTCTTTGACGCGTGGTCCTAGTAGAAGAACGAAGAAAATTCTGCGTGGGAGAGGCAACTAACGTTATGACGCTCTATGGCACCTGAGTCATATTATTTTTTTGAAGGCAAAATAAATGATAGACACGAAAGAACATCATCTTGTCTTAATCTAATTCCTGCGACAAATGTATTTGATATGTGGTTTTCCACTTTTACTTGACATTCGATGTTAGTCACGCTGATTTTTGTCATTCATTAAGCTTTCAATCACTAATATCAGGCCCGTAACTAGTGAGTGGCGAAAGGGGCTTCCACCGCAAGCGGATCTGTTTGGAGGGCGCAAAATGTTTAATTTTTAACTTTTATTGTTCATTACTTCAACCCATCTACCTTTTTTGTCATCACCTCGATCCGTCTTCTTTATTTTAATGTTTCTTTTTAATGATGAGTTTTCCAAATAGGGGCGCCAAAATATTCGAGAGGGCGTAAAATGGAGACTTGCCACCGGCGCTAAGTACACTCTTTACAGCCCTGACAGATATAATAAATAAAATAAATTTAGGCTTTGTAGGGTTTTGTAGGTATAACCAAAAAATGGTACTCTGTCTGCCAGTCAGTCTGGTAGAAATTGTGTAATTGTTTACAAAGCCGTGCTTACAATATTTATCTGACTGACTGGAGTAGCTACTGGAGTAGTAACTGGGTAGCTATAGCTAGGTCTTGATGCAATCGCATTTGGTAATTAAGTACGCCTGTAAAACTCTAGATGGAAGCACGCGGATTATTCTTAAAAAATTATCGAAATTTATGATTTTTAATATGTACCCATAATTTGTTATCACTAACGAAATACCGACAAAACTCTGAAATATTCACACTTCAATACTGTTTAATTTATAAAATAATCAGGTAATAAACTATTCTTAATTATAGGTGATATCTATTAGGCTTGTCTAAAATTTGTATATGCCTTGGTATCTTGTCTTTTTATATAGGCCTTGAGTATAAAATGTGTAAAAATTCTTTTTAATAGTTGTAAAACGGTAATTTGCACCAAAAAAATGTTCACAATATTATTTTAATTACAAAATTATACATAATTACCCATAAATATTTATTTGTTAACAAAAAAGATGAACATGAAATTTCTTTTACATTCACTAAATTACATTTAAAATTCAGTTTTTGTAGCATTCACTAAATTTTTATTACCGTTAAATTAATAAGAATTCTTTAAGCGTAATAAAAGAAATCATAAATGTCGACATAAGAAAGGTTTAAATATGTGCAGTTGACAAATTTATTAAAGGTGATATAAGCAATCAGGGCCACTCTCGTATTAAAATAATGTGTTACTTTCGATTAGTGACATTTACGTTCAAATGGGGGGGATAATGATATTTAAAAATAAGTAGATGATACATCTGGTTTCTTCATGACCGTTGCGTAATTAGTTTACGTAAATTTAACTAAAACCGTGAACCAAAATGCATATATAGACCTCTTACAGACTAAGCACTTGTTAAGGCTGTTTAGCAGTATACTTCTCAGCACACTTTCAAATTTCTGACTACAATCAAACTTTTAACACTACCTTTTGAAGTAAAAAGAGGCAGAAATAGGCATTCAACATCTTTTATCTTTTGTTACCACTGCCAACTTAATAATTGTTGATATTGTTGATATGTTGATATAACAATTGTCGATGACAGATAAAAGTTTGGTTATAATAATCAATTTATAAATATCGTATGAGTAACTTAGCCAGTATAGTTTTTATTTACAAGACCAAATCACAAACAGGATTATTAAAAATGTCAGAAAAAGTAAAACAGAAAAGCATTAAAATAAACGTAAAGTTGGTATGCCTGGTAAAGTATTGGTACGTCAAACAAAAGTCTAACTGAATTTAGTATGAAAAGTTGGGTAGTATGTCGGATAACATTGAAAGTTTGAAGGAAGTATTATGTTTCACATTATACTTTTTACGTCAATACTACGCAAAATATCCGTAATGCTACTGAGAAAAGTATATGTAAAACAGATTTTATATTTGTAGTCGACCACAAACAGTGGTTATCTATAATCTATAACACTGCAAAACACTGAATTCTGACAGTAAAATGAAATCTGAACAAACGCTGAAAATGGCAGTCTAAACAATAAAATGAAAAATTCATACTATAAACATAACAATAATATTGACATCTACATATATGAAGTCGGCGAGAATTTACTTGCCGACGACGGTGAAAACTGAAAAGATTATCAAAATAAATAATGTTTATTCGTTCGGCGAGTGAGAACAAAATATCTTCAGGTTTCAGTCTGTCTGTTGGTGGGGGCGATTAGAACAGACGAAGATAAAACAACGGACATACGTTTGTACGAGTAGTTCAAATACATTATAAATAGTTACATAGAATAGTGTGACATAGATACACCGGGTGATCAAAATTAATTGACCGTTAAATGTACTATTTTTATTCCATTATGTAAAAAATTATATTCTATGAACTGAATTTTGTGCGATATGTCATTATTACGCATGAGCGGCGTCCCCAGAGCAACGCCTTGGCATAGGGGCGGGGCAAGTGCCAGGGGCGCCAGGTCTGATGAGGGACACGAGGCCTGCTAAGGGGCGGAAACGTGTGATTTTCTTTGTTTTTGGTTAACATTTGTAGTATAGAAGCGAGGATATTTTTAGTTGGTTTGGCTTGTATTTCGGAAGTGAGGACCTTGTGTTTTTTTGTCATCACTTGTATTTTCACCTGTCTATGAAGAGGGGGCTATTTTAATTAATTTGCCAAGGGCGCGAAAATTATTGCTACCGCTCTGGGCGTACCGTCCATTTCTTTTATAACCTATTGTTTAACACCTGTTTAATATGAAGATTTAGTTTCCTGTATCTATTTATCGACAATTATATTAAAAATTGTACGCACGAGTTCGTTATCAGATGTGTATAAAGAATAATCTTTTATAAAAATTTCAAAATCTACCTATGTATGTACCAGGCACGTCTATGGGTTTAGTCTAGTACACCGTAATTGGTAAGCGGGCGAAAAATATTGCGATGGAGCGGCCAAGACAATTAATATTGATCAGCTCTCAATGAGTATAGAGTATAGATGTATGTTTACCGGTTCTTCAAAACAATTGGACGAAGTTGATCAGCGAACAAATATTTTAGAATACAATTTGTTTGTTCGTTCGTTTTTTTATGCTTCTGTCACTGTTGAGATATTTTTGGAGCCCCAAAAAATAAATAGGCCCCGGGCTCTTTAAATAAAACACCAGCTAGGAATAATGATGAACGTTATAGCTAGAGCCCTGCAATCCGCGGGTATCCGCGGATATCCGCAACTTTTCTGCGGATGCGGATAAATTATTATTTAAACCATGCGGATGCGGATCGGATGCGGATAAATTTTCATATCCGCGTGAACATTAAATCATCGGTTACTTTCGGAGAAACATGCGATTGTGTTCTGACTACGCAGTCCAGGGTTATCTTCGGTTGTCTGTATACACATGTGATATTTTGTAGCATTCTAACTCACTCTATGTTATTGTTATTAAAACAATTGTCCATGATCGAGATTGAGTTGAGACAATCAACATAACTTTCTTTTTATTATTGAATATAGAAAATAATACTCTGCACAAAAGTTGTCTGGTACATTTTCGATGCAATTCTTCCTACCTCTGCTCTAATTCTGGCTTTTAAATCTAATAAACGTTTTTCTTTTTACATAAAACTGATTAGGTAGTAAGTTTTATTTAAATACCAAAATTTACCTATATAAATTTTTCTGGAAAATTTAATTATGTAACCTGCCAATTTTTTTATACTACCCAAAGTAAAAAGTCTTGCTGATTCTAAAATTTGAAAACGACACATGTTGCTATTTGAAAAATTAAAGTTGCATTGCCTAACGCATGCGCGAAATGGCGTAAGAGAATTACTAGGTCACAAAAATATACCTTCTACCAAGTAACTTTTCTTTGATTTTTTTTCTTTAAATTCGATATTATAAAAAATATAGTCACGTTGCATTACTTTTTCCTCACCTTGTAAAATGTAAAACTGACATGAGATGTTAGTTGACACAAATATGATACTTGACAGTACTATCAACACGTATTTCATGCGCAGAACGCTACCTGCTCCCTACGAAAAAGGACCCCCAAAATTGTTGTCTCTCTCTAGATTTCAAAGTTATTAGCGCATCTAGGCCCCAAAACTTTTGGCGTCCCTTAGGTTAGGTTAGTAATATATAAACTGGTAAATCCAAAATTTTTCAGTAGTGTTTTACAGTAGTACCAAATAAGGCGAAACATGTTAGTTCTTTTCAAACTGACAGCAACACCTGTTGTGCGGATATTTTTGCGGATGCGGATCGGATGCGGATACATAAAAGTTTATCCGCGCAGGCTCTAGTTATAATCTGTCGACAATTTTTTTTTTTTTTTCAAGCAAAAATTTAGTAGCAAAGGCCATAACTTTACTACTAAGGCAATTAGCCAGGAAAATTGTAATTTTTCGTGTTGAAAATTCCAGGCTTGAGCAGGATTGATCAACTTCTAACTACGGAAAGTAGTTGTTGCTCCCTGTCACCTACAATTTTGTTTATACAGGCCACAAACAAGCACCTACTTGTATATTATTAGTTTATAACATCGAAAGACATCTTCCGATTCCCATTCTTCAGCTTGACATTGCCATTCGTTCAGGCATCTTTTGTTTTCATGCCTTTTTAATTTTGTCTGTTTAATTTTAACTTAAAATTCATTCTATACGACTGTATTTACGGTACAGTAACAAATTCTTTATTGATTTTATATATTAAGTGTATAATTTTTATCAAGATGTTGGCAATCGAACTTAACCACTAGAATTCCACAGTTAATTCGACTGCTAGTAGTCGAGGACGGAACAGTGGTGACAGTTTGAACTACTTACTATTTTTTGTGGACTAAAACTACGATAAACGGTTTGCCCGTAAAATTTCATAATCATAATCTGATTACATGGACCAAGGTAAGTTTTCGAAATTATTATTTTATGGTTTTGTGGAAAAACATATCACCATTTAAACACGCAGATTAAGATAAAGAGAAGATAAGTTTCTATTATCTCTCAATGTACTCCAATATATTGGAATTGCCGAAAATTAAATATTGTGAAACACACTCATAGATATAACCACTACAGTACCACAGTGCCAAACTCCGGCAATGGCGGGAGCCGAAAATACAGTCAGTGAAATAAAAAAAATAGTGAAACAGTCTCATTTAATAACCAACAAGTACTTCGTTAACATTTGATAATGAATTCATTAATAACTTTCTTTCCATCAATTTCTTTTTCTCTAGACATAAGTTACGCGAATAGTGTTTCGTCGGTTAACCAAGAAACTCTTATATACTAGCGTCGGCGAATCAACGCACTTACGTCACACGACGTAACAAACGACTGTATTGTCTGGAACAATGCAATCATTGTTGCATCAAGTGCGTTGATTCGCCGACGCTAGTATACCATCGTTTCCCAAACTGTGTGCCGCGAATACCCAGGACCTTATTTTATGCGATCACTTTGTAGTTTAGAAGTGAGGACCTTTTTCTATGTATTGACTTGGGGCGCCGCGGAAAAATGTTAATACATAAAGGGGTTCCGGAACCAAAAAAGTTTGGGAACCACTGTCTTATACCATTACGCATGTATCTATTTGTTTGTCTTTACACTAGAAACTGGGGCCATTTTGCTGGATTTAGATAAATTTCGTATGCAAATACAGTTCTTTGATTCGCAAATAGGAAAAATACTGAAAAAAAGGATCACCGAAAAATGTATATACTTATATGACATACTGTACCTATTTAAGACCCGTTTTTCACAAGGATAATAGGACCAACTCCAAAATTAATAGACTATACGCTGTGAGTTATTTACTGTAGATTGTCACTACCAGTTTGCAATATGGTAACGCAAGCGACTGTTCACAGCTATAAATTTAATAAACTGTACGCTATCAATTACAGACAGTTTTTCCAAACTTATGTTTAATGGTAGAGATATATAGACAGACATTAACTATCTCCCTTTACATAACCTTAAAAATGCTGTCGCACAAATTTCGGAAATCGTGACACGAAAAAGAATTGCTATAGTTGCGGCTACAATTTTGTTGAAGTTGCTGAAGTTGACTAAAATATAGTAAGAAATCACGATCTCGCAGACGGCGAGTTCGCAAAAAGTGACATAAATGCATTTATTTCTTTTATAGTTTATTTGAAAAAACATAAATGTCACAATACTAGCATTAATTTTCAGAGCAGTGAACGCTGTTATTAAACGTTAAAACAGTCTTATTAAATTTATCCATTACTCACCGCGTACAGCCTATTAATTTAGAAGATGTGAATCCAGCATTAGTAATCAACTGAATAAAAATGTCGATGGTTCAGAGGAGTGGACTGTAAAAACCTCATTCAAACTCAGAAAACTTCAGATTCAATTAGAAAAAAAAAAAAAAAACAAAAATGTTGACAATGTCACAACAAATGCTATCTTTGGTCTGCGTCACCCGCCGATTTTACGTTGCCAGTTCTGTCAATCTTATGTTAATTTGTTCACAAAATCGCAGCTTACTATTTCTGCAACTCATCTACAAATCAAGCACATTAATTTAATTAATATACTATGCCACAGACAAAAATAATTATTCTCCACGACCGCTATAGAATTTACCAATTCTACAACCAATTTTGACTACAGAATGTTAATATTCTAACACAAGAGTTGGTATGTTATTCTAAAGCACTTATCTTCTTATGTATTTTGCGTGTATTTCATTCCATCACTTGTTATGGAATAACTATTCCATGTTTGTTGTCTTTTGTTTTTGTAGGGTTACATTAAGATATATGCAACGTTTACATTAAATAAATGCAACATAACTTGCTAACCTAAAATAGTGGCTGATGTACGGCAAATTAAACTAAAATTAATCAAATAATAAATAAAAAAATAAGTTTAATTAATTGATTAATTTGTTATGTAATATAAATTATTTGTTAAGATAAAATGTTTGTTAAAATAATTAGTTGTTAATTTTTTTTTCTTTCTGGTGGTCGTGGAGAAAGTAGAGTCTGTGACTCGGTTGGAAGAGAAAATTCGATGCTCATGGTTCCTCACGCTCGCCTGCGGCTCGCGCTCGGAATGTTCCACTCGCATCGAATTTTCTCATTCCAACCTTGTTACAGAATATACTATTCTCTGCAAGTTTACTTTCAAAATTTTATATGAATAAAAAAGTGAACATTTTGCACAGTTACCTGCATATGTAAAAATTCAAATAAATAATACGACCTTCAGCGTTAGGAGTGCCAAATGCATTCACGGACATACAATAAACTTGAATTTAAATTCTAATTAAAAAAAGAAAAATAAAACAACTCAAGGTCGAATAATTATCTAAAAAACTTGAATCTTTTTAATTTGTATTCACTTAATTTCTAGTTGTCGTGATAAAAACTTACGCAAGGAATACGAAAAAAGTGAATTAAACTACCAATTGTTTCAAGGCACGAGTTGATACAAGCTTCTGTTCCCACTTAATACCCAGTACCTTATTATTAAAAAATAATTATTATGCGTTGTAAAAAGTAAATTTTCTGTTACTATGACACGCTGATAACTAAATTACGTTCTGGTTTAGTATTACAATTTCTGTAAATTAATAACTGTAAAATTTTGCTTCAGGGAAAATATGATGTTCACATGTCGAAAAATCTGTTATGTAATAAATATACGCAATGTAGTCTATATAAAAAACACAAAAGAAAATAAAAAATACATATAGAACAAAATTAAAAAAAAAAAAAAAACGCAATTTATTGAATACTGTATCTGACGTGCCCGTACTTCATACTTTTTTTTTTGTTATATATGTTATATATAAACAAATATTAATACTAGGTAAATATAATTTCTTATAATATATTTAAAAGTAAATCTAAATAATTAATATTAATATTTCACACTTAATCTAAAGCAGCGGTTCTTAAACTGTGATCCGCGGTCCCCTGGGGGTCCGCGAAACAATTTTGACATTAACTTTACATCCTCCAACTTTTCGCTTTTATTCAAATAACTCATTGAATAAAAATCCTACATGGTCAAGACTTTTTGTATTTGTTGTTGTCTAACTAGTTATTGACATAACTAAACAATAATTAGTAAAAATTTAATTATTTTTATTCAACTGCAAATTATTTACAAAACAAGATATATTTTGACCAATATTTGACCAAGAAATGTTTGTATGAGTTTAACGTATTATGATTTATAACTTTTTTTATTCTTTTTACTGCTATTTTTATTAATTTTATGTTTTTTATTTTATACCTTTTATACATCAAATTTTGCATGGAATTTTTATCTATATAATAGAATATTTTTAATAGAAAAAATTATTGTAAAAATGTTATGAATCACTTAATAACTTGATAATAGATATCAGACAACAATGTTTAGTAGTTTTTTACATATATTTGTGGGTTTGAAATAAATGTTATATTTATATAGATTTGTCCAGAAATGTTCAAAAAAAATTTTTTGACACGTTTATATTTTAGAACCTTCGTTCGAAAAATATTTTACTTGATGATAATGGAATGTCACTTGGTACACGTGTTCTTTACGAAAATTAAATCAGTTTTACCCGCAACACCTATATTGAGAATCGCAGTAGATTCAAGATAGCGGCAAAAAATAACTATAAGTAGTTTTCACAATAGAACAAAATAGATAAAAATATATTTGTAGAATGAAGCTTTACCTACAATTTTCCGCAACTTACGCAAATATACATAGATTGGTTTACATGATGGCATCTATAATGCAATTTGTATATTTACAATTATAAACAGTTTTTGCTAGAATTAAAGTTATCAAATCAAATAGATAAAAGTTTTATGCAAATTTTGATGTATAGATTGTTAGTATTTTATAAGAAACTATACAGTTGTGCGCTCCCCTCAACAATTTTTGTCATATATGTTTCTGCTGTTAAATCAAAAATAAGAAAGATATTTCGATGGAACATCCATAAATAGATGTTCTTTTAGCTTTTATTTTTAAAACTGGAAATAGAAAATAATTGAGATAATTCTGGTGAATAAAATGATTGATAAAACGTGGTGATAACTAGAGCCGATTATCGGTCTTCGACGATACTTGTCCGGAGAACGGTCGGTTACCACCAGGGTGACCAGATTTCAGTTTAGGTAAACGCTTAGATTGAAAAAAAATCGGAAATGCAGTATATTTTATTCAATTTTGCTTTTATTTCGTAAACATTAACAACGTCCATCGACCGCAACCATCACCCGCTACTGTCTGACTCGCACTACCGGCTGACAGTAGATAGTCCGAGTGCAGCAGTTGGCGACACAGAACAGTCAAATAGTCGGCGACTGCTGCAGGCTCTATATATCTGGCTAATCGTCTTTAACCGTTGGCGTGATCGGAAATAGATAGAGTTAGACATACGCAGGCATTGCGCGCGAATTTTGCGATGATTATGTGAAACGTAACTATGTTATTTTCATTGCTATAAACTATTTACATTAATTTTAGATAGAATTAGCGTAAACCGGAGATTTTATAGCAAAACTCAGAGCCCGAAGAAACGATGTTGAAACCCTAAGACCTGGAGACCCTGTTTACAACCCGAGCTTGTATGAACATATTCGTCCATGTTGTTACCGAACAACATTACAGACAAACAAACGCCAGTCACAGATCAGTGACATGCGCACCCGGGGGGGGTAACGGAATTTGCCCCCCCCCCATCAAAAACATTTTATTAAGGGAGATATTTTACTTGTAATTTTTGTAACTTGTAAAGATTTTGGATTGAACACCCCCTAAGAAAAGATTTTTACTTGACCCCCCCAAGCAATTATTTTGGTTTGAGTCCCCCTTAAGAAAGATTCTGGGAGCTCACCTGGGATCAGTAATATATAAATAAACTTAATGCTGACAGTTTTCCGGGACAAGATTCTTTCGACCCGGTAGTTTATGAACAGTAGAAAAAATCCCGGGCACGACCCAGGTATAAATCAGCCTTAATAGTGGAGTATGCCTCTGCGTTTAACGTCGAAATTTGTTAATAGCCACATAGCTGCAATTAGAATTTAATTATCCATTTAGCATCAATCAGTTGAAACTAGTCAATAAAGTCAACTTCATTGCGTCAAATAATCAATTGCGTTTCGTAACAGTCGATTTCCTGTAAAAGCTTTCAAATTTCGCTTTTATTGAAATGGTGCTGGTGTAATAAACCATTTGTAAAATACTCTCCATTGGTGAAGTGAAGTGATGTGAACTGAAGGTGTATTATATGCCGGTAATGTCTGTACAGACCCACTTTCGCACAGAACTAGATCTGGGACATGGCTGAATAGACATCCTTGCTTGGAATTTACCTACAACTATGTCTGTTCGATATTTCGTCATAAACAACGGATAACGTCATTTTGCAATTCTCGCATTATTGCTGACTTTGTTTTATCATTGGAATGTGGAAAGGCCACCTCAATTTATATTTGTTCTGTAAAGATAATTCACAAATTTTAGCATATAGATTCAAAACTTTGTGACTAGAACGTAGAAATAAAACGAAGAATGTAGATTTTGTGACTTTGGTTTCCAATAAATATTTCCTTGGAATATCATGTCAAAACTCTTTAAGTTAACATCTTTATAAAAGAAGTTTCTTAAAAAGTGTTGAATAACATGTATTCGTCAAATAATATGGACGATGATTTAGCAATGCTAGCAAGTTTTATTGTTACTGTTATACTAACTATTCGCAAACAACGTCGTAAACACAGTAAATAAAGTACAATATCTAAAGCATGGTAGTTTAGACCAATTTTCAAACCAGATACGCTACATTGGTGTCAGCCGCCCGTGTTCAAAGACAGGTTTTTCTAGAATTGAACCGAATGTTGCCCGTGCGTAAGCTTTTTTAAGATTGCACTCTACTAGTAGGATTCAATAGAACTGACCCCAAATTCGGACCATTTTTTGCGTCGCCAGTGTGCAGCGCACACGCTGTGGCACTGTACGCCGAAAAGTTATCACAATTCGTTTATCTATTATATATTTAACAATATATATTCATTATTAAACAATAATCTAACAATGGTAATTATTTATTTCCCATATTTCAATACCGTGAACCCAGCAAATGTTGGCAGGTTCTATCTATATACATACGAGATATTGAGTACGTTTTTTCATGTTCTATCATTCTTTCCTATTGGCCGCACGTAAAAAAGTAGACGTGAAATATAAAAATATGAATATTCTGTGTGAACATTTCTACGCCTACGTCCATCTACGTCTGATTGGAAACCGTAGCATGCATTTTCCTATTACTTTTATTTTCACATAGACGTAGAATTCAACGTCTACGTCAATTGGAAACCATCCTTAAGATAGAAACATTTTAGAAGACATTTTCTTGAATATTTTAAAGCCGAACATTTGCATTTTTAATTAAAAATTATTTTTGTTATATGGCTCGAGTTCATACAAAACTTTTGCCATTTTTAGGATATCGTTGATATTATATCCAAGAAGCCCTTAGGCCGTCTTTACACACATCGGCAAAACGGATACCGGCGCTGACTCTAACCATTGCATTCTTCCACACACACCGGCAAAACCGGCGTCGGCACTGGTTTAACCACAACTTTCTTTAATGCGCACGACATCTCTTTGATTTATTGTACCTTAGAAGGAAGTACTGAAGAGACAAAAACAAAAGACAACACTGAGTAAATCTCCTTTTAACTGTCAGACACTTCGTAGACAGTTTTTACACGTTCTTTTGAAAACTTCACCCTACTTCAATTACTTTCGTATGAATACTAATAATGTCTTATTTCTCAAATTTTTCTTAAAAATGAAAAATGTATTATATATTTTATAATAAATATCGTTTAATAATAAAAACCAGCCTGCAACATGAAAGAGTAATGTAACTAGGTTTCGCGCAATATAAATATGCATTTATTTCGGCCTTAGAATTTAGACTAAATATAATCGGATCAATTTGATTTTTTTTTTTTTTCATTTGGATATAAAGACTGGTCTGTCCGCGTGTTGAAATTTTTTTTGATTTTTTTTTTTTTTTTTTATTTGGAGATAAAGACTGGTCTGTCCGCGTGTTGAAATTTTGTTTGATTTTTTTTTTTTTTTTTTTATTTGGAGATAAAGACTGGTCTGTCCGCGTGTTGAAATTTTGTTTGATTTTTTTTTTTTTTTTTATTTGGAGATAAAGACTGGTCTGTCCGCGTGTTGAAATTTTGTTTGATTTTTTATTTTCAGTTTTACAATGACCTACACTTTACCTAACTTCACATCACTGTCATTCAGTAAATAAATAAAAATTGCAAATTTCAACTCAAGGCCACACTAGACCAGGTGTGGCCAACAGTTATTGCCCCCGGGCCGGATTGGAAAGAAAACTTTTTTCACGGGTCAGACGAAATATTAAAATTAAAAAATATAAAAAATGTAAAATTAAAAAAACAGAAACGATTCGTTTAAGTAAACAAAATGTTATTATGGAATTTGTTTATGAATAAATGTAAGTAATTTACTACAACAAATTAACAAAAAAACTAATGTGACGCGTTGAGGCGCTTTGCATCGCCAATTATTTGCTTAATATCTGGCTCTATACTTGTAGTAGCTATTTCTTAATACAGCTTCCTAATGTAAATCATTCAATCTTGATCTTGTTGTATTTTTATTTAGATTCATCAAAGAAAAAGTTTGTTCACAAATATAAATTGAACTGAAAATTACTAAATATATCTTTGCAAGTTTTTTTAAATTGTTGTATGTTCCATCAGTCAATTGCTTATAAAAATTGTTCAAATTTTCTTGCTCTTCTCGATATTTCTCATGTAATAATTCATCACATTGTAAATTAGTTATTTCTAATTGTATATCAACAGGAAGGTCATCTACATGTACAAAAAAATGGATTTCGGATAATAGTTCATATCGAGTACAGACGAGTACAAAAGTTGTAAATCTTTATAATGGAATCTTTTTAAAAAATAAAGAAGTATCGCGAATCCATTCGACCAATTATTGGAAGAACTGGAAGATCTAATATTGAAAAATTAATCGCGGGCCGCATAATGTCATTACGCAGGCTATATGTTGGCCATGCCTGCACTAGACTGTACTGTTATCTTTAAAATAAACCCTCTGCTTGTAAAAATTAATTAATATTTAGTAACCCCACAACCGAAACACAATTTATATGATAAAGATTTACAAATATACGAAGTTACCAATCTTAGCGTCATACCGGGGTCAACCTTTTTAAATTAAAAAACAAATCAAACTGATCGGACTAAATTTGGTGTAAATGCTATGGCCGAAACAAATGCATGTTTATGTTACACGAAACCTACAGGCTATTTCCAAACATTTATGCGGAACTAACTGGAATTTTCATTTTTGTAAGTTGTCATGAGCTTTTCTTTCATGGATTAAAATAGGCTTTTGCTAAACAAAATTATCAAATGTCTCACTTAATCTGTAAAAGTAACTATAATTGAAAATCTAGGTTCGCCTAAACCAAAGAAACAGACTTTAGCTACATTACCCTCTGAATTGTGTCTAAATTCATACTTTATATATATTTTTGCTAGAGTTTATTGCAGTATATATTTATGTATGGCTCCATGAAATTATCAAGTCACATTCAACGATCTTAAGTGCATAATTTTAAAATTCAAAAAACAAATTATATTAAATTATAGAAATGAATCCTCTGTTTAGGTAAGTGTTGATAACAGTAAATATACAAACATTCATATTGTTGATTTAGTCTCGTTGACAGCTAACAGTTTTAAAGAATCATTTAAATAACCGAAACTAAATATAACACTCATTTAAAATTCAAATTAACCATTTCAGATTCCCATCAGAGCTTCAGAAGCGCCTGCCATAAATATTATTTACTATGGGACAATAATTTTGCTTCCAAAATGCATTTTTATGGAAATACTAAATGATTTTTTATCCATCTCGTGATAAGAAATAATTTTGAATAAATTAGCCTCAAATGCAATTTAATGTACGGGTCTAAACGGGTGCGGAAATGTGCTGTATTGTACGAGGGGTGATAAGTCAGTGACTTTGTGAAGGGATGGCGCTTAGATAGCAAATTTGCCGTTATTTGTAGCTCTACACACTAAGTTTCAAATAGATCTGTGAAATAGTACATTATTAACAGCGTTTTTCTTTTAAAACAAAGCTTTTCTTTTACTAAAAATACATTAAAGAAACTGAAGCAAAGCCCCCCAAAGTTCCCAAAATATTATGGGATCTCTGCTCCGTTGCAGCGAATGGTTCACAAGTGGTACACTGAATTTCATTATGGTCATACGAGCACGAATAATGCTAAGCAGCCGGGACGACCGAATGAGGCTCCAACTGAAGATATGGTCAGTAAAATTCATGATATCGTGTTGGACGACCACCGTGTGAAGATACACGAGACAGCCAAGAAGGTAAATAACTCAGACGAACATGAGTTTCATATCCTGCACGAACATTCTTGAATGAACAAGATGGTTCTGCTCACATTGGATCAAAAACGGAATCGTGTGACCATTTTGAAGCAACATTTGGATATGTAAGAGCAATCCAAGTGAGTTTTCGCAGCGTTTCATAACCGTTGGTGAAATATAGATCCATCACTACACAACCTATTTATTGTTTTTAATATGTAGTGTAGTCATTTAGATGGACGCAAACAGCCATCGTTGCTGTGCGCCAAAAATTTTAACTAGCTAACTTACTCCAGACTACACACCAGAAATGAAAGAACATTCAAAATAGTGGTTTTGTTCTGGCGAACGTGCTCCAAAGGCAAAAAAATTTCTCTCGGCCAGAAAAGTCATGACCACGATTTTCTGAGATTCGCAAATCTTGATCGAGTATCTGGAAAAGGGGAAAACGATCACAAAACAATATTATACCGATTTACTGGATCGATTACACGTTGAATTGATGGAAAAGCAGGCCCATTTGGTGAAACAAATTTAAATCAGCTTACTCGTCTGCAATTGCAACGTCGAAATTGGTCAAATTGCGCTAATGCTTTCTCATCCACTCAATTATCCAGATTTGCCTCCCCTGAGATTTCTTTCTCTTTCAAAACATGAAGAAATGGTTCGCTGAAAAAATATTTGCATCGAACGAGAAATCCTACTATTTGTAAGGCTTAAAAAAGTTGGAATATCGTTGGGCAAAATGTATCGACCTAAAAAAGACTTGAAAGATGTTGAAAAATATAGTATATGCGGGTCAAAAAACCCTATATTTAATATATGCCAAACTTTAACTTTCAGGGTTTAGCTGTTTGGCCACAATTTCTACTGAAAAGACAGCGAATGATGCTATCAGAGTTTCTTGCTTATGTCTACGAACCCTTAAAATATTTACATAACTTACGTACTGAGAAAAAGAAATTTGATAAGTTTATAAATTAGTACCTTCTGTACACTGGTTGAAAACCACTGACTCGAGACAAATGCTCCACCTTGCTAATAACGTATAAGATAGTTCCAGGTATCCTGTATTATTCACTAGATTTCCTGTCATTTGATCACTTTATCTCTTAAGAGGTCATCCGACTTATCGCCGGATATTCACTCTTCCTTCCCAGATATTGTTTAGAAAAAAATACATTTAAAAAATGGTATAGTTAAGTTCTTATTTCGTAGGGATAATTAAATGTGAATCAAATTTCGATGAATAAATGTATTTAAATTTAAAATATGAAAAACCGAACTTATTCGTTAAACTAATGTAGCACTAAATAAATTCCTTGGAAATGTAGTCTTGGCAAAGGCTACCTAATACGTAACAGAACAGCTACTTTATTGGTCATGAACAACGACGAAGTGACAACCTAGAAAAATTCTAACATTCTACAGGTACAAGCAAAATTTTATACGAAGGAAGAAGGTCTCTTATTCAGTCTTGGACAGATCAGATTAAATAGCTAACCGGTTGCTCCATTCAAAAAGCAACAAAAGAAGCATAACATGGAAACACTTTGAGAAATAATAAATAAAATAAAGACACCATAGGTTCTAGCATTAAGAACTGCGAAAGAACAGTTTCTTTCGCAGTTCACAGTTTCACAGAAGAAAAACCTAACTTTACGAAACCTATTTTCAAATTATATGCCCATAATAAGTAGGCAACCCATAGAATTATTTCATAAAATACGGGCTAGCGTACACGAGGCATTTTGTAGCAATCGGTGGAGCTATACTCTATTTGCAGACAACATAAAATCGACGTTTGTTAATGATCGTTTCTATGGATTACCAAACATTACGCGATGCGGCTTTGTATTGAAGATATCGCCGAAGATGAGACATAAGACACAGTTCTGGTTGTGCAGATGACAAGTCAGCGATTAATAAAGGACGTGTTCATATATTGTTGGATGATTTGGTAGAGCATCCAGCGAAATTTCCCAATTATTACTTTAATTTTGTGTCAGTATACTTTTGACAAGAAAATCATACCGTCGAGATGTCGTTTTCGAACTGAGTTAATGAATTTGTCATAATCGATCTCCATGCTTGTCTGACGACTAGTCCAATATCTTACATCTTACAGGAAAGTCCGTTTGGACGTACAAAAAGAATACATCACATCTGGAGTGTTTTTCCCACAAGAACAGGCCAGTGAAGTCATAGTATATGCACCAATGACGTCAAACTAAAGGAAATACGATTTGTAGACGGTTCGACGTCCGTTGCTTAGCAACGCAGCAACTGGACGAATTCTGGTTTCTGCGCATGTGCCGTCAGTAGCCTGTTCTCGTGGAAAAAGCACTCTAGCTACGACCGTCTGGAAAGACGGATGTGCGCTCTGGCAGTATTTGTTTTAATCACATATTTTCCACCCCTCCCACAAACAGGTAAAAAAAAATTGTATGCATGTATCTTTTTTGTAGGTCCGTCTATTTTGTCGACCTGGTGCATATTCCAATATCAACCAGTAGCAGGTATTTCGAATGATTCGAAGCTTGGTCGCCGACAGTCTGTCGTGTGTGTTTGTCCTAAGATATATTAAGAGGTGAATTCTGAAAACTAATAACAGCCTCGTGCTGACTGTCATAATTTCATAACTCAAACGTCATTTTCTATATTTATGAATAAAACACATAGCACTTTACATAAAATGCATTTATTGCAATAGAAATGTGCATAGAAACACTTAGATTCCTCATATCTGAACAGTCGAGTTATCAAAACAGATAAGACAACAATTTTTACAATTATATACAATAAAACATCGCATAAACCTACAGTATCTGACGACACTGCACGTGCCGTAAACGTCAGGCCACAATATAGCACATAAGCGTACAGTGATAGACAGTTCTATACAGCTGACATAGTCATTTGAATTGAAGTAGGTTGTGTTTTAACAGGTTTACTACTTTATTCCAAATATGTTCATCTCGTTTTTTATGAGCAGTGGATCCCATTATGTATAACCCACTCTAATTTTTCTCTAATTTGTATTATTAATACTTGTACAACAGACTATTTTCAATAAGTTATACAGCATTATGACTTCTGCAGATGACACTGTGATCCACCAACAGAACATTACTAGCAGAGCCGTAGCAATGTTTTTGGCGCTCTTGGCAAATACTTAAAAAAACGGGAAATTCTTATAGCAGACACTTGTAAATTAATTTAACCTAAAATAACGCCCTTTTATCTTTTTTCATTTTATTTAAAGAGTACATCATTGTTATTTTAACAGGGTGACCTAAAAAAAAAAAATTCTCACTTATCATGACCAAACAAAAAAACGTCCTTACTTCTAAAATACAAGTGATGACAAAAAAAGGTCTTCACTTCTAAACTACAAGTAATACGAAAAACAAAAACATCCTGACTTCTACAATACTAGTGATGAAGAAGAAAAAAAAGGAACTATGGCGCCCCTCAGGCTTTGCGCCCTTGGCACTTGCTCCGATGCCAGGGCGTTGCTACGGCTCTGATTACTAGTATTAATCGATGTAATAAACTCAATCGAAACTGAAACCGAAAAAACGGAAATGATAATAAATACCAGTAGTACTAAAATGATGAATGTTTCTAGAAGACCAGTGACGGAAGCAAAATCAGAAGAAAAATAGAATGACTAAATTAAACTAAAAACATAATTAATCTGAAGAAATGAGGGAACTATTTCATAAAAATGGACAGAGGATGACAATTTGTCATAATAGTGATTTTTTTAAAATTACTATTATTATAAAAATTAAGCTGTTTTTAGACATATTGGCATATTATAACATATAAAACCTTTTACAGTTTCAAATTCCCGCCATTGTAATGTAGCTGCCACTAACGGTTGTTCTGCTTATTAATATTCGACGTACGTGTATCATCTCACTTTTAAGTGCATGCACATTCATGCATTCATGTTATCTCTTGTTAATATTGTCAAAAATAAAGTTTGTTAGTTACATATGTTTATATTTTGATCATCTCTTTTAAAAATGAACGAATGTGAAAAAATAATGCTCATCATTAACGTCATTGGCGCACATACTAATCTAAGACACAGTGAAGGTAGGGGGAAAAGATTTTTTGTTAATAATAATAATAATAATAATAATTTATTGATCCAGTAGATTACATACAAGTAATATTGGATAAGTCATTTTACAAATTGTCAATAATTAATAGGAAGAGATGTTTAAATAACTCGAATTTAACTGAACGTATTTAACTGAATCATCAATATCGGGATATTAATATCATGAACACTGTAAAGTTGTATAGGCTTCGATGACTGGCCCACCTATGCAAATTAAATGTTGCCATCCTAACTAGAATAATAGTCGAATACACACCAACATTTTAAAGACCCAGATGAAGACCAAAGCTCAGTTGGAAGTATGGTGTTGAATCAGATATTAGAATCAAGGGCATTAAAAACTGGCGAGAAGAGCAGAAGAGATTGGAGGATTGTGATTATGGAAATGGTTATCTCTTAAAGATAAGAAGCCAATCATAATTGTTTTAATATTTTTTTAAGAACGTGGGTTGTTCATAACAACGCTGATCATGTTATTATTGTGCGACCAAAATTTCATTGTAGTCCTGAACTACAAAGTTTGCTTAATTATGTTGAATTTTAGGATTCCTGTGATATGAGCTGCTATATTACACTAACAACAACGTTGGACAAAAGTTTTATGTTGAATATTGCACATGAACATTCAGTTATCTCCTAACTAATTAATAAAATAACTACCAGTTGTCTTAGTATAAGTGAAGTAGAATTAAATAGTTATAATCTACAGTACTTTATATATTCATTATCATCTACCTGCCAAATTAGTCCACTAAATAAATTACTTTTTTTCTCTCCATTACTTCTCCAAACCTTTCTACCTTGAGTTAACTGTACCCAGTTTTCGGTAATTCTGTTAGTATCGTGTACCTATCTAGTAATTGAGCTACTTCTAAGCTTAGGAGAAAGAATCTCGTGGTATTCATTAAAGAATATTTCTACGCAACCTACCATCAGCCAATCTCGCAACATGTCCGATCAATTTCCACTTCAGGTTTGGCTCAAACACTTGTTTGTTTTACCCATGAATTTGTTTTGGGATCGGAAAGATGGATATCCAACATCGCCCTCTCCATGAATCTTTGTGTTACACGCAGCTTATCTAACGATTTTAATATTAAATATGGAGTTTCTGTTTCATATGTAATAACTTGACAACACATAGGTATTGATCTAATACTTTCCGTTTAGGACAAATCGGCAGTTCGCTTTTAAAATTAGCTTTGTAACAAATGCAGTCTTTTATATTATGCCATTGCATTGTATTTGGATACGAGAGTATTCATAGAGAACGCATCAAATGTCATTGGTTGGTGTGATTGAAATAAACTGTCATAAATGAACTTTGGCACTTGCGGCCGGCTGCTAAAGAACGAATTAAATGTTTTAACTAGAGTTAGCCCGTTAAAATTGTATGTTTTGTTTGCGTTTTATGATTTAGGCAATTAGAGAATCGTAATGTAGTTGTAAATTAATAAATATAATAAGAAAATTACAAGGTTGGTGTTAATGCATTATTTTTTAACTAATACTTGTAAATAAGCCTCTAACCAAGTTTTTTTTATGATTTATCCCTGAACGAACGCCACTGGCACAGCATAGTAAAGGATCAACGATGGCATTGAATCAATTGACGAACGGTACATCCGAAGTTTATATGGGATGGGCCAAATTATTCTCAAGGCTACGACATATTTTTTCAGTAAACTAACCTTGAATTTAGTATGTTGTACATATACCATGTATGTTTATTTGTACATACCATATGATTCCTACTTAACAGTTCCATAATTAGATCATTATCTGTTTTGAAATATTTTTATAACGTTTTTTTAAAGTGATAACAACAGTAGTTAATTATGGTTCTGAGTAATTATATTGTAATTTTGAGGTTAGATAAAAGATATATTTAGAGATTATTAATAAACACGTATATGAGTATTTGATTTATTAAAATTGCTAAGTGGGATTATGCAGGGAGTAATTTGCAAAATTTTGTCTTATGACAGACAAACACATATAATATTTATATTAGCATAATCAAAATAGCTGTACATAAATTTTGGCCGGTTTGTTATTTAATTTTTTGTATTATTTTGTAATATAGTATTTGTTTCTTGTATTATAATCATGGCCCAGACTTATTCCTTCTTCTTATAGTGCCTATCCGGCCCGAATGTTGGCTATCATACTGTCAATTTTCACTTTGTCTCTACAGCTGCCCGGAAAAGATCTACTGAGGTAGCTGAAAACTATTAGCGCAGATTCTGCAACCAGTATATAGAAGGTCGAATTGGTCCTCTTGGGCCATATACGTTGCCTTACAATATTAGTTACGTCAAGCCATACCTGTCGCTTTTTGTCATTCTATGTACAAGGTATTCGAGTTTTTTCC
Source organism: Liopterus haemorrhoidalis (assembly GCA_963971575.1). Lineage (NCBI taxonomy): Eukaryota > Metazoa > Arthropoda > Insecta > Coleoptera > Dytiscidae > Liopterus > Liopterus haemorrhoidalis. Next base: position 131,205,953 of record OZ020611.1, read on the forward strand.
ACTTTACCGTAAACAGTATTTCTGGCTCTTTCCCCATTTTGTCCAGGATCTCTACGGTAAACATGTGTTCTGTCCATGATACTCTAAGAATAGGGCGATAATACAAATCTCGGTGTCCTTGTCTCCAGACCATAGCCAAAAATTGAAAAGACATAGCACCTTAATATCTGAAGCTTAGTTTGAAGATTTACATCAGAATATTTTCTTTATCTTGACGGTGCTCTGGCTACCTCAACTCTGCATCCAATTTCAAGAGAGTGATCCATTTATTATCAATTGTGCATCCTAGATTTTTATATTTAGTGACAAGTTCAATAGACGTATTATTACTTATAAGTTGCCCAGGTATTAAGTACTGCTTACTTGTAACAGTCTACTTAGATTTTTTCATGTTTACTGGCAGACCGCTGTCATCACTAGGTTTTGCTACCTTTTCCCAATAATGCCTATAAACATTATATACTGTTTGCAAAAACTACAGTATGTCAGCATACCTAATATTATTGAGCAACTTGCTGTTAATTACAATACCACAATATCAGATGCATCGACCCATATACCTCCTTGAAGATTTCAGAAGATGAAGAGTAAAGGAGAAAGAATGGACATATTTAGGTGAATTAAATGAAACTTAGTAAAATTTTCTATATGAATTTACATTATTTTTCATTTCAATTTTATTTGAAAATATATAGACAGAACTCTATTAATAACAGCTACAACTTTGAGGTTGTAGCACGCCACATAAAAGATTTTTTGCCCAACAGAGCCTTATTATACATTTAGAGCACTTATTTCGAAAAGGGTATCAAGAAATACCAAATTTAAACTGCACTCATCTCTTGTAAAGCCAATTCTGTTATACACTTTGAAGTTATACGTTTTGAAAAGAAACGACTGTCTACAATCTTCGAGGATGTATAGCAACAGGGTATATAGCGCACTTAAACTTCGTATTGTACAATATCTACAATCAACGATCAGCAAGTAGAATACCTTACTCAGGAAAAGAAGCCATTGCTGCCATCGTATATGCGCCAAGAAGTGACATAAAACTAATGGAAAGACGGTTCGTAAACGGTTCTACGATGTCGCTTCTGTTTTGGGCATATGACGCCACTTCCCCTGATGAACCTACTCTAGAAGCCTCAAACTTAATCGTCTACGATGGATTGGCCATGTAGAACATATATCAGGCAACAAACCGATAAAAAAAGTATTTAAAAGTGTTTCTTGAGGAAAAAGAAGCGCAGAAACACCAAAGAAATTACAGTGAAAAAGATCTAAGAATGCTAGAAGTATGGAAATAGCCACAAATTTGAAGTGACAGAGAAAGTTGGATGGCATTGTTGAAGAAGGCCAAGGCTCATTCAGGGCTGTAGCGCCAAATATGACCACTATCGGCTCACAAACGCAGTTGTTATTAAGAAATAGTTAGAAACACTACTGTGCTGCTACTGTATTAACAACAATTATAATTCGCATGATCTAGGATTTGACTTGAAACATGAATGCGTAGTGGACTTATTATCAAATTATTGGGTGGACCACAGTACTACAGCTAGTATCTTATACGCATTTCAAGGCTAATCTAACGATACGTTAATTATAGGAGTTAGCGGTATCTAAAAAACTGACAAATAACATTAATATAATTATACGTTTTATAAGCATTGGACATCATTCCTAACTTTTCTTTCGATTCTCGTACTATACTGTTTCCAAAAGTTGCTCTCGAGACGTCAATACTTCAATGTTATAAAGTTGCAAAGCTGGAAATTGATTGGATTTAATCAGACAAAGGACTACCTTGCAACTAATTTATTTAAAAAACTTACACTAATAACATAAAACAAAAGAATACCCCCACATACACCATATCGGAAATATCCATTGTACTTGTTATATCTTGATATCAAAGATGAATCTCTATCAGATTAGACACAATTATTTATAAATAAACACAGCACAATCATTAAAACAAAAGCTGATTTGACATGACTCAAATGATACACAATCTAGTCACTTATAACTTTTTAACAAAGAAACATTAAAACTTTTGTTTAAAATCCATAGAAAAATACCTTAGAGCAACCAGCTGGGTGCAGTTACGTCACAATATTCAATTGTCACCGATGTTCTTTTGTTTGCAAAACTTATGACGTAAGTTATGCGTAAGAATCGGGTTGAAACGCACACTTGATCGTGACTTCGCTGATTACACTTCCGTCTGCGAAAACAGTAAATTCCGAACTGATCAACGAAGAAAGGAAAACTTTAACGGAAAAATAACACATGCTGTAAATACTACGTCATGTATTTGCGTGGTATTATATTCTTTTATAATGATTATTTCTACATCAGATGGTCAAGGTTGATCAGAAAAAGGTGCAAAAAGTTGCTGTAGATCACGACTATTTATAATTTTACACTAGTAACAAGTCACTTTCGTGCATTTTATCACAACGTAGGACTTATTGCAAGTACGACGTTCAGAACGATACTGCGACGATAAGTAAGGGACTTGCCAAATTATTTACAACCGGCAGTTCTCAAACTATAATTTATTTATAATAAATTATGACAGTATGGAATAAAGTAGAGGTCCTCGAAAAATCGAAAATTGCAGAGAAAAGCTCAATTTATTGTAAAATAAATGTAATTATTATAAAAGTAGACTATCGAGCAATCTCACGTCACATAAAATCTATCTTAAATCAGGTACATCTTAAAAATCGCCTAGGTAAAGAAACTCGAATTACAAAATGGCTATTAAACTCGAACGAAATAACTTAGCGATATGAACTCAACCGCAATTAACTTAGAAATGACAGATTCATCTAAGGCTATTCGTATTAGGTATTTAAAACGCGCACGATCCGCATGATTTGTGTTATCGTCTTCGATCATTGTTTTAAATTAGTGGATGCACTTTACGAATGCTTTTACAAAAATACTTTTTTCATTCAATTTAAATATATTTAGTAAAAACAAAAATATAGGCATAATGATATTATAAACTTTATTAACATAAATAGCAATCTTGATTAGATGAGTTACGTCCGGAAGTTGTTAATTATAGTTGATAGATAATGGGATTCGGACCAATCAGAAAATAAAACAAATTTATTAACTTCGCTTACGTTTCGATTTAATTTAAATCTTCATCAGAGCTACAAACATATATAGAAATATAGAATTATTAAATTGGTAAGTTTACATGTATAAAAATATAATAATGTTCAAATTTAACAAGTCAAGTAGTTAAAACATTAAAACGTTAAAGCATTACAAAATTGTCGGAATTTAAAATATAACATAAAATAATTATTTAAGAGTAAAAACATATCAAATATAAGTTAAAGAAGTTGTTTGTTATCTTTAACTTATATTTATATATTTATATATATATATGTTTTTACTGCAGCAAGACAAACCACCTAAAAGCAGAATTGTCCCAAAAGCGGGATGTCTGATCACTTTACTTATGAAAAACTCTTAATAAGTACTGGGTATAAAATACTGTATTTCATAATGTTTGATGGAGTTTAGGAAAGCTTATGACAACATCGCGTAAGAAAAAATCTGGGCTATTATGAAAGAATATACGACTTCTCCAAAACACTTATCAATATAACAATGATGTGCGTATCAGGATCGACAGTCAAAGTAAGAAATCTTTTGTCACAACTATTTGAAATTCATACCGGAATCGAATAAAGAGCTTACACCTTATTACTCCTCTCAAATTTCTTTCTTTAGATGGTTCTAAACAAGCCTTAGTTACGAACTGTAGTCTTACAATTCAATGGATATCATTTAGGATATGCAGATAACGTGAATATGACTTTATATAAAGTTGAAGACGTAATACATTTACTGATAACGATGCTCCAAAATCAGGAGTGCTAGTGGTCAAAAGTCAAGTCAAATAACAGTGCTCAAAAGACAGATTGAGAATTTTAATATATGGTTCAAATATTTAAAAAAATAAATAAATTATGTGATAATAAAAAACAACTTACCACCTATTTTCACGAAATAAACAGCAAAATTAATTCCAACTCACCTGAAACAAAACAATATAATTAGAAAACAATCAAATAGCAATTTATCGGTCAATTCAAAAAAAAAGAAAAAGCACTTTACTCAGAATAGTAGTCCAGTGGTGCACAAACTGTGGGTCGCGAGCCCGTGGAAGGACCGGGGGGAAATCATTAGGGGTCGTGGTTTATATTTTTATCAAAGATTGTTTCCTTTTCTTTCCAATCTCCAGTCCACTAATTTATTATTTTTATAGTTTACTCCAGTAATTTAGATGGGCTGTGTAAGGCGCAAATAGCCATCGTTGGTGTAAGCCAAAAATTTTAATTAACCATTAGAAAATAATATACCATACACAAAACAGAAACTAGCCCCATTTTATAGGAACTATTGAAATTTTTAAATATAAAGCATTTTTTTCTGGCTAAGGTAACTTGCCACTAGATAGATTTATATGTTATTTATTCAGATTTATCAAAAACGCAGTTTATCAAAAAAATTTAGTTGGAAGGAATTGCTTGAGCGTCGTCGATATGTTAAACGACTATTTTTATTATTATTACTATCCTTATAAATGTGGTAAAAAAAAAAACTACGGGGACGCGTCGAATTTCTGTGGGGTCGCAAATGTTAAAGGATTGCGTCCCACTATAGAACACTATAATAAAAAAAAAAGTTAATTTAAAGTTTTGTCGGTATCTAGTAAGTGACAACAAATGGTGGTTACATATTAAATATCACACTTTTGAAAAAGATAACTGAGGTTCTTTCATTTAGGGACTTACAAGCATACTTAAATACAAGATGCATGCGCAACAAGCAACTAGCTTGGGTAACTACCCAGTTCTACAGTTATCCAGTTAACTGTTGTAGCACGGTGTTGCGAAAAAATCGATAACTTTCGAAAAAATAATCAGATCAAAAATTTCTATTGTACTTTTCCGGTTCAGATCATGTACATTACTTAGATTGTTAGTTTTGTATAAGAAACTTTTAAGAACTAAACCGTTGTGTTTTCCCTTAAACAACTCCTAGGTTTACAATACAAAGTGACTCGCGACTTTGGACAACCAAAAAGTTTAATACCCGTACTTTATATATGCTGAACGCGACATTACTAAGGTTGCATAATCAAGTTGTGCTACGCCTTCCGACTCATCTTTAGCCAGAAATTTCCCTTGAATTATAAGTTGATAATTAGTTATAGCTTGATTATTAAGATAATAATTAAGAAATTTTTTAAAGATTTGGCCTAGATAGGCTTGGACTACAATGACACTTGAACTTATAACCAATGCTTTCTAAATTTTAACACATATATCCTGACCCTGGATGATGGAAAATGATTGATGACGAAAGTTTGAAAGCAGGGTTTAACACATATATTATTATATTTTCTTTCAACAAAATCACAAATGTTCGTTATACTGAACTATCTAAGAAATGATTTATTTAATTTCAGCTACTCGTCATAAAAACGTTATAAATTTCTCAATAAAATTATGCAAATTAATAATGACATTGAATAATATCACAGATAACATCTAACAAAAAAACTGGGCGTTGTCGAAAAATTTGCTTGGCCCAGTTTTCGATAGATAAAATCAATTTATTCAGAGATTTTAGCAAATTCAGTCCACAGACAAGATCGATGAGGTATGATGAAAAATTTCGCGGACTAACTTCATAAAATTTTATGATGAAAAATTTCGCGGACTAACTTCATAAAATTTTATTCTTAACCTTTTTCTTATATTTAAATTATCACCTTCGGAATACTGTCCTTCTTCGGCTACACATGGATGCCAGTGTCTTTTCCTCTTCCGGAACACATTTTGTAGATTTTTTGGAATAGCTTTTAAATCAGTTTTCAATTATTTATAACCCTTCAAACGTTTGAAACCCATCTCATCTTAACTAACACTTGTTTTGGGAACGAAAGATCACATGGGTCCAAGTCCAGTGAGTAATAGGACAAAGTCCGAAAACTCGAGTCGGACGCCTACAGCCGGACACCCGAAGGGGTGTGCTCAGTGAGAGATTTGGCAAAGAGACTCGTTAGAACCTTGATCTCGGACTCGAGAAATACCGGAAGAACAACCAAGGAGTACCAGGAGGAAGAAGACAGAAGGAAGAAACAAGATAGACATGGAGAACTAGCCAATCCGTCACGAAGAATGGTCCATTACGACAGTTCCATGGCGGATTCGATGCGAGCAGGGGTTTTAGTCGGTATGCCAATTGTGGAGGATCTACCGTTACCTGAATATGGTGTCTTTAAAAAGATTTCTCCTGATAAAAAAAAAGTCCAGTGAGTATTGTGCATGGAAAACAACAGTGACTTCGTATCCTTCGCCAAAAACTGTCGAACTATACAGAAAGCAAGCTAGTGCGTTGTCGTGATTGCCAACATCAGTCAAAATGCCTTGACAACGCCCACTTGATATCCTACTTACAACCATTCTAACAGTGAATCGTCGAGTGGTAGGGATTAATTCGCGAACCTGGGTAACATTTTCCCGATAAGGGTAACCTGGGTAAGACCTTCCCGGTCTCTTATCACCTTTCATTGAATTTCTACCGTCTTTAAAAAGCCCAAACTAATTAAAACACTGAATTCGACTAGGAGCACCCTCACCAAAAGCTGTTTTCCAAGGTTCAAGCATTTTTGTCGTCGTTTTTCCAAGTTCGAAACAAAATTTTGCACAGACACGCTGCTCTTCGATCAGGTTCATCTAAAAATCATCGGGGTAAAGAAAATCAAATTATAAAAATTACTATAAAATATTAATAAAATAACTTAGCAAAACAAATACAACAACAATCAACTCAGAAACGAGACTGCATAATACCAAGTCGTTATTTCCCCTCTATATTTACTAGGTATTGGGAAAAGCGCGCAGATCGCGAAAATTTTGATCAAATCTCGTATCAATGAAAAACACCATGTGTTTCCAAATGTTTTTCCACCTCTTCCTGTCCTGCGCTAGAGATTTCACTTCACTCCAATTGATTCCCCTCTCTTCCGTTGCGAGTTTCACCTCTGCTTACCATGTTTTTCTAGGCCTTCAGACTGTTCTTTTTGTTGATAATTTTGCTTCATAAGCTTTACGAACAATTCTTTTTTCCCCCATTCTTATCACATGTCCAAGCCACCTTAGCTGCCCTTCCTGTATGCTTGTTCTTGCCGGTTTTGTTTCCAGTTTTTCTCAAAAAACTTCGTTCCTGATTTGGTCTCTTCTGGTTTTTCCTTCTATTTTTTTGAGAAATCTCATCTTCTCATGCTTTGCACCCTGGTCGTGTGCCTTTCTGTTGTCGTCAATAATTCATGCGTGCGATGGTACTCGCACGGCTATTTTACAGAATATGTCCACCTTTGTGTTGGTATTTCTCGTTTCCCCAGAAAAGTTGTTTTAACAACGTTGTACAGCCTATCAACAGTTCATACTCTCTTATTTATTTCCTCGTCTATCTTTCCGTCCCCGCTTATTATTACTCCTAGGTATCTGAAGTATTGTATATGTTCTATCTGTGTTCTGTCTATTTTTATGCTGTGGTGTTTCTTGTCTTTGCTGATAATCATAATTTTACTTTTTTCTTCAGTTATTTTCATATTTTTCTTCTTTAATTCTTCATGGTATACATTTATATTGTGTTGAAATTCCTTCTCATTTCTTCCTAATATCACCATGTCCTCAGTATAGCTTAGCTCGGTAACTTTGACTTTCTCCAACCTTCAATTACCTATTGTGTTCTTTTATTGCATTGTCCAGAACTAACGAGAATAGTACATAAAACACCATTATCAATATAGTTATTTGCCAAAATGAGTACATATACAGTTAATGTGTACATATTGCAAGTCAAAAATAGGTTAAAAAGCAATCAATAACATCTTAATTGAAACGTTTATATAAAACAAAAAGTACTACTGCAAAATTATTCTTGCGAAACATTTAATAAAAGCATTATATAATTAATTATTATCTAATACTAATCACTCTCCATTCTCTTTGTTTTCTATTTTGTATAACCGCTCCCATAGAAATATTTTTTCAGGCTCCAATGTCATTGAACGAGTTAAAAATATCTTAACAGGAATTAAATCAATCACGATTAACTGTATCGATATATGGTGTTTAATGTTTTTTTTTTAATCTAGAATGTCCTTGTGTCACTGTTTACAAGCTTTAGTGTTACAGGGTGTGTATGAAATATTTGTAAAAACTCAGGCGCCAGTCACTTGACTGAAAGTCAATGACGTTCAAATGAGATGTTTAGATGAATACGAAAGCAGGTTAACTGACATATGAACTGTTTATATTATATTATGTAATAATTATGCATGAAGAATCATGACCGTTACCAGGAAATTTTACTGGGGTATAAAATACAACTTTAACTGGTTTCATCAAGTACGCTGTCAAATAATTGTAAAATTGTGCCACTACACACGTACAGGTATACCTGTGTGGTACGCCTGTACAGGCGCACCTGTCCAATATACAGGAATGTGTAGCTATAGTGCGTTCAAAGGTGAGTTTGCAGTACAGGGCGCCGACGGAGTAGTTCTTTTTCATACTCTCTAATAGGTTTACACAATGACGCTATACTTTTCTTGCTTGTCGACGTTGCCAGCTCTAAAACGCGCTGATCTGTGAAGACGCAGTATTCTACAAATAGCCATTTGTTTTTGTTGAGTGTTATTTTGAGTTTTATAAGAGTTGATTTTTGTAAATCATTCGAGTTTTTCATATTATTATAATTGACACATTTGACACTTTTAAAACATTTGGCAACACCGCTCCCATTTGCCATAAGATCTATACTGCAAACTCACCTTTGAACGTACTATAATTCGATATTCCTGTGTCAGATCATGTCTATACAGGCATACCGCATACTGTTTGTCACACGCTCGTGACAAACTGACACTTGCTGCGTTTAGTTTATATTCCATTCCATTCCATTATAGTATCATTCTTCTTAATTTTTGAAGTAATTAACGACAGGGCAACACTAGAACTGCTCTCTTGGGTCTCAGAGACCCAAAGTCTCGCTTATCGTAATTTGGCATTCATAGGAATGCTTTATTTTCGCAACCGTTCAATGTAAATTTAGTTTGTAGTTAATAAAGCCGGATACGTTTCGTTCGTTATATTTTAGTGAAACAACATGATAGGAGAATCAAAAACACAGTATCATGACTACGTCAGACCTAAGAGTGAGATTTGCGGTATTTTTACTTATAACTTATTATTTAGTATAATGGCTTCATCAAACTGGGAAAATGTTCGCTAACTAAAAGAGAATTAGAAATTGAAGAAGAAAATATTTGGCATTGACGATATTGCTGAAGAAACTTTTGTTGACGACTGATGAAGATTATGAAGAAGAACAACTTTCGGACAGCGGAAGTAAACAAAGCGATACTAATGAAGAAAGTGAGTAGACAAAAAAACAAGTTTTGCTTGTTTTGCATATTTAATTAAGAATATTGCTTACAAAATTTTAACAAAACCTGAGCAATTCGATCTTACCTTGTGACGTCATCAGATCAATCTAAGCAATCTTATGGATTGATTAAACGTAATTGCCTAGCATTGCCAGATAATGCCTCCAGCCCAAATATCGTATTTAATACGATCTGCATGTGAAGGTCGTTAGTATGTCCATTTTAGGTTCTCAATAGTCTAGAAGTGGTTATTATGTTTGCTCATTTTGCGACAAAAGCGAGGACAAATTTTGATTAAATATATTCACAATACCAACGTAATGTTGGCCTCTGTAATGTTCCACCAAATTTAAAATTTCGACTGACAGAAACAGACCAAACCAAAGTGACAGTCAAAACACATCGTTCAATTATTTTTTGTATATGCTTTATAAAACGAACTTACAAATTGTCCTACGAGAAAAGATTTAATGATAAACAAACTTGTTTCAACCCGATAGTCTGGTTGAAAAGTGGCTAGCGACTAATATCGACAAGTATAAACTTGCAAACATTAGCAGACACCACTGTAAATAAAATTACCTGAGACAACAAACGACAATGGACTTGAAACGCTGAAACGATCAATGCAAATTGTGCATTAGAAAATATAATAAAAAACTCGACAATTTAAAAAAAAAATGATAATAATGATAATACGTCAAAATAGGCCGAGAAAAAAATGTATTTGAATAAATATGAAACGTTAGATCTACTCACATAACCTTTGACATTACAGAGCTATTGAGCAAATTTAAATTTTGCTTTAAACAGTTAGTTTTTCTTAAAAATAAATCTTGTTTATTTATTTATTTTTTATAAAATAAAAATGGACACAAACATTTAAATAACCAATCTCAAATAAATAAAATAATAATCTTATAAATTAAACAAGATGGTAATTGTATTGTAGTATGTGACCAACACCTTCATCAATAAAGATTCTCCTGTTAAATGATCTAAATTATAATTTCCCAAACTTTTTTTCCCCGTAGACCATTGCCGATTTTTTTGTTTTCCGTAGACCCCCTGCCTGCCTAATATTGAATTTTCCCAAACTTATTAATTTCAAATGTGTTTTAGATAGCTGATACAGTGCTGCTCACTTTGATAGTGTTTTTTGTAGAGAAAAACATGTACAATTTTTATTCATACCTTTATTAAAAAGACACAAAATGCAAGTAATTATTTACATTTGGAACGAAACAAATCAGAACCTAGTAAAATTCTTAAATAAAATGAATACACAAATAATGCTGCTAATGAAAGGGATGAACCTGATGCTCTGATAGCAATTGTTCAATATTTGGCTTCAAATTAGTGAGATATAGTCTTAAATCGCCACGTCCAGTGATTTGCAATCGATTTATTTTTTTCGTAAGAAGATTAGCAACCGCACTAAAACCCCTTTCCAGGATGTTTTTTCTGAACTGCACCTTAAGTTCTTCGTTAGTGCTTATTCCGATCAGTTCTTCTGGTAATATGACATCCAATTCTTAAATGGCACCGTATGGACTGATAAGTGGTATTTCCATAGTCAAAACATCCTCAAACCTACGGAACGCCTAAATGTTGATAATGACCTGCCTAAATGGGGTCCGCTCACGTGGACCACCATTTACATCTCGTGCACCACCTTTTTTTTTCTCTCTCGTTAACATGGACCCCCTGCAAGTCGAAATCGACCCTTAGGGGTCCATATAGACTACTTTGGGAATCATGGATCTGATTCATTTTTATACTAACACAATTTTTTATACTTGCTAAATTGTCAAAAATTACAGTAATAAACAGTTTTCATTTTTGTCGTAGTTCGATTATCAACAACATGCCTTATATTGCTAGTTTTCTTTTCCACGGCTTACTCTGACGATTTTTTTTTAATCATGTTGCTGTATTATACCGTTTACAGTAATACATACTTTATTATACAGAACAGATACTTTTAAAAACTCTATTAATTCCTGGTTTAGTTTTTCTTCATTAATTACTAATTTTCCAATAATTCTACAATTATGAATACAGTTTTCAACAATATAAACCTTTCAAATATGTAAATGAGCTATCGATATTATGTAAAAGTAATGCATTGAGTTAATTGTAGTATGTACATAGAATTCTTACATGAATGAAAACAATAGGATATAGACAATCAGGCATGGCATATGACGTAACTTTGCATACTAATTACCAGGGACACTCTCATAAAAAAATATATTTCAAATGAAAAAAATGCAATTGTAATATTGCACGTGACAAACTTGTTTATAAGGTTGAGTAAGCCTTATATCTGCTCAGCGTTAGACTTAAATTTAGGAACACTGGACTAAGCTGCTTTCACAGGCAAAAAAATCATTATAGGAAATAAACTTGAGATTCGAAATATTCTGTTTATTTTGTTTATAAATTTGAATGAATTCGTTTTCAAAAGTTAAACACCTTTATACACAGCGTTCATAAATGATTAATAAGCATTTGAATTTCCAGCTCAGTAGATTTTAATTTTATAGGTTGGTACTTACCAGTGGCGCACATGGGAAAACGAAAACGATGGCGAAACAACAATTAAACTATCGGCGCACCTCAGGCACTCAGGCCAAAGTAAATTTGCTCCATTTGTCCCTCCATCTAATCGGGCCTGCCCAATTATGGATGTCAGTCTTGCAGGACTTCAAATCTGTGAGCTGTCCATGTTTAACATCCATAGAGTAATGTTGTAATAATGGACAAGTGAATAGAACACATAGAAATTGAAAGAATAAATGGCAAATTTGATCTGGGGAAAAAAAACGTGGGATGTCGTCGCAAAAGAATAGATCACTTAACAAATCAATATGAACACTGGAGGCTTAAGCGGGTTTCAGATGTGGCGGTCGAGTTCGACTAAGAGCCACAGGGGCCTGTGACATTTTTCATTGTCGAAAATTTTCGGAAGGCCCAGAAAAATGTACCGGACCGGACGTCAGTTTTCGACGTTTCTAAGGTCCCGCGATCGCCGAAGCTGCAAGAGTTTCTCTAGTAAAAAAACATCTCTGGAAAACAATGTTATAGAAATCAATTTTAATAAAATAAAATAAATAGAGTTCGAAATTTAATACATTATTAAATTCTTTCTTTATATTTTTTGAGCCATAAGTTTTTACCGCCAGGGGCTCGGACTGAATCCGTCCTTGCATATGAAGACTTTTACGAGTGAGACCAGTGTAGTGTCAAAATGTCTATCCAAGTCTCCTGACTGACAATGCCTACGACAAACAGAAAAAGAAAGAGAGAGATAGAGAGAGCTGACTGTGAAATTCGTGACCATTATCTGCGGAAATAAACTTGTAGAAACTGGAATTCTAACAAACTTTTGACATATCCCATAAACTAACAGTTAAATTTAACAGAACCTAACCTAGCAGAAAACTTTACTACAAAATTCTTTAAAGTTAAAACGAGTATTTTCTTATCTAACATATGCTTTAGTAGGTAACATAACCTGCTCTCAAAATACAACCTAACCTAGCATAATACGTAAGTACAGCGGTAAGATAACTGCAAATTTTAGTATTCAAATACATGTAAAATTTTTCTTGGAAGCAACATTTGATGCAATCTTCAAATTCAACATTACCAACATTTCAAATCCAAAGTACAATAATTCAGAACTCTGAACAAACCAGATATGATCACACTCCAAAACAGGAAATACATACGCCACATATAACAGTTAGCTATTTTAAAATCAGTAAGTAAGCTCAAGTTAAGTATGTAGCACACGGGCTAATCCGGCTTAAGTGAAAACCTTGACTATATATTACAAAATCTATGTCATTTCCATAACAACCGGCATTCATACATGTCTGTACATGTTCTATGTTGTGTAGAGAAAATGTCTTTGATATAAAAAAATGTCCACGTGCAAAGCTTTAACCAGGAAGTGTAAACATTGTAAAAAATATTTTATCAATGTCATTTAAAGTGAGGTGAGAATGGTGTGTGGATGCCGGGGTGTGTGGTAAGATGAATGGCGTTCACCTTATCGACTTTTTGTTTACATTCTTGATTAGGTGACAGGTCTTTTATGCAAACAGTGGCGGATAGAATTACAGAGTCTTTAACATTGTAAGTGGGCTATTTAAATATGTATGTTACAAGGGATCTATCACGTTTAGCTACAAGCGTTTTGCCGTTGGGATCATACGATACAAAGTTGTTGACAGCAAACGTTTGCATACATACAGGGTGATTTCAAAAGATTATTATTATACAATATATGTGTCGTCTTATGTACGGCTACAAAATATCCTGAATGGAATATTTAATGCTGTTACTTAGTTACTGTGACGCGCAGTATATAATTTCAACAATTTCTTGTACTCTAAAATTTGCGGGGCCCTGGAATAAATACAAATCTTCTTATTAAAAACTGCATTGAAGAGGGGAAAATATGTTAACTGAGATATTTCAAGATATTGGTTTTAGGGTGTCCCCACGTAACTACCCAAATATTTATCCAATTGATAAAGTATATAAAACAAAAAGGATTTATTTTCTTAATATCAACGATTTTTGTAATATGTTTTTTTATCATACAATAAAGGAGATCATACAATAAGCCAATAATAAGGGAGATATTTCAAAAGAGGTATTTATTTAGCCTTAAGGTGTCGCTCCGTAACTCCCCTGATATTCATGTAAATGATAAATGGCATCATAATAAAAAAAGTGTTATCTCATTTAAACTATTTTTGTCATACATGATTCCGCTGTTAAGTCAATAATAAGGGAGGTATATGCAGATATTAATTATAGAATGTCCTCCCCGTAACTCCCCAAATACATATTCATCTGAATGAAAAAAATAAATAAAATAAAAGATCTGTTTTCTTATTATAAACTATTTTTGTCATATATGATTTTGTTGTTGTCAATAAAAGGAGATATAGGTAGATTTTATTTTTAGGGTGTCCCCCCCGTATCTCCCCAAAAATTCTTTTAATTGAAAAATGCATTGAACCGTTTTCACCCCATATAATACAAATTTTGAGATGCCTTATAGCCTATATTCGAATCCTGGTTTTCCTCTACCATCATACCAAATTGCGTGAAAATATGTCCAGCCGACAAACAGATAAAAATTGATTTTTTTGCGGATATTATCTAATAATCTTCTGAAACGCGTAGAAAACAAACATGGGACCTAAAATATATATATATAAAAAAAAAAACAATAGATATAGCCTCCAATTGTATTAATATAGAAATTGTAGCCTGGACCTAAGGAAATAAAATTTGCCATTCATATAGTTTTCTGACCAGCATTTAAGAAAATATATTCATTTTTTTTGCCAGAATTTTTGCCGTTGCTGCCAATTATCCAGCGCTCAGAAATAAAGAAGACTCAATTAAATATTTAATCGTGACAAAATACTGATTTAACTTGATATTTTGAACTACACTAACGAGTAAATAATGATATAGTGAGTACATATTAGGAATAGATGACAGATAGCATGTAATTCTAACGCCTTCAGCTGCAAAACGAGAAATATTCAGTAAGATTGATATTCATGATCACAATTAGTAAAAGAAAAATATTACAATCCATAACAAATTTAAAAATAAATTATGATGAAATAGAAATGAAAAATTATAATAAGTCGTTCACGTTAGAATTCCTTAGTGTTTGTTTAACATATCTTACATAAATAAATACAATAATAACACTGAACCTTCCATAAAAGCCATCACATAAGTTGAAATTACGAAATAACAAATACGACAAATGAACAAGTTACAAAATAACATTAAAAGAGCTAGTGAATATTGATCAATTCCAAAAGGACAAGTCCAATAAGAGCAATCAACAAATATTGAATAAAAATTACTATACACGTAAAGCCCGGGTGAAAATAATTAAGGGTTAGTAAAAGAAGAACCCAAACGGCTCGAATCAAGCTTAAAAAGTCTTCTATAGTAAACTCTGTCTTATTCTTAACGTTAAGCCAATAAAAACTAATGTTCACCTAAAAACTAGATCATTAGGATAGGTTATTATAGTGAAGAGTTATAACAGAAGAACCCGAGAGGCTCGAATTGAGCTTACAAAGTCTTCTGAACTAAACTCTTATTCTTAAAATGAGAAAGTAATATTTAAGCAATTATTTTGACACACTGGCTCTTTTGTTGCACTTATTCTTACGGCTTAGTTTGATGCAAGTTTAACGATTTTTTTGGAGTTTTTATTTGGTGATGAAAAATGGAGCTTGCTTTATGTAATAATTATAAAAATATTCTTCTGTTTTTAGGTGAAAAAAATGCGTGTCGTATGAAAATCATATTCCTGTTCTCTACCACTTCGAGAAAGGAACGGCACAGTCATTTCGCGATCTCAATGAAGGAACAATCGGTCAAAAACAAGTTGAAAGATGGTTCCACAAGTTCAAATCTGGTGACACAAGTTTTAAGGATGAGAAGGAAGAAGACGGTCATCAGATTTCGACGATCAGGCAGGTTTGTCAGCCGTGGAAGAAGACGATACCATGACAACCCGGCTACTGGTCGAAGATTTCAATGGCGACCAATCTACCATCGTGCGTCGCCTAAAAAAGCTGGGAAAGGTGTGCAAATTGGCTGGATGGGTGCCTCGTGAACTATCCGACAATAACAAAGCCGATCGTGTTCGAATTTTCACCGAATTGTTGGTGATGAATCGTGGTTGCTTTTCAAAAACTTCAAAAGAAAGAAAATTTGTGTATTTCCAGGTGAAACACCGAAAGGAATAGCAAAAGTTGCCCACAGTAAGAAGGTAATGTGGTGCGTATGATGGGACAGAAGTGGAATCATTTATTGGGAGATCCTTGCAAACGGCAAACGCCAATCAACATCAACAGCGACGTCTATCTGGCTCAGCTTGATCGTCTCCATACAGCATTTTTTTTTTTTTTTTTTTAAATAAACTTATGTATAAAAAAATCGTGGTTAATTTTGCATCAACCCAATACTCCAATTGCTGTTTTTCGCGTGCTGAATTGTGGCAAGTTTTTTTGTTACTTGTTTTAATAAGTTCCCGATGATGGTGCACGTGGTCAGCTATTATCTCTGTAACAGGTAATCATTTTAAGTATTAAATATTTAAAAATAAATATTAAAATATTACGTAAATTTGCCACAGAATCCAAAAAATATATAATTTTTATTCATAAATGATAAGTACAAATACAAGTATCTAAACCGATTTTATTACGTTGTTTTCAGCAAATTAATCTTAATTCTACAAAAAAATATCTCCTATTCCAAATAACGGTTATAGCATTAGTTTTCCTTTTTGTAGAGCGTACTGATCACATTTCTTATGGTATTAGTCAACCAAATCATTACTTTTTCTTACAACATACTTAATAATAAGATTTACTCTCACTTTAAACTTTTTGCTCTAAATACCAAATTAAAATGTTACCTTACAAAAAGAAAATTGTTTGAATTTTTATTCGTTTTATTTTAAGAAAAATATGCAAGTCGAACTGTTCAAATATACATGTTTGTTTAAAAAATAACTTAAGTCCATTAAGTATTGTCTTCATATCTATTTTTAAAAGCTCTTTTTTTAGTTCCGGGCTTTTTCTGTCACTTCGCGACAACCGTCTTCCTTTCTAATGTTAGGGTGTTCTTGACTGTCAAAGGCTAGATAATTTTAAAAGACAAAAAACAAGTTTAACTGTTAGCCAAACTGGCAAATGGAAAACAGAGATGTATTAGCACAAAAATACACAGGCATTAATACAATTTAAGAAGCAAAATTTCATTTATTTATGCAGATATGCAGACTGTACAATATTATAAGCTAAGTTTGGCCAACCAATGGCCCACGGGTCGCATACTGTGCGCTATATTATTTGAAACTGGCCAGATTACAAACTGCAAGTACATTAGCGGGAAATCATTCAATTATCTGCACTTGGATAATAAATAAAATACATTTTTGGGCGACCCTTTCAAAAACAGTTCTTCTTCATCATCTAGTACTAGACAAAAAGTAAATCATTTTCGGTCTAACCCGATTCGCTTATTTTTTTGGCCGCTGGATGCTAGAGCCATCTATGTGTCATTTCTTAAGTTACAAGATCTCCATGGTTATACGGAAACAACTGATAGTCAAACATTTATAATTGTAATAATTGTTCAATAACCATAAATTATCCAATGTAAATAAATAAATTTAATTTTTCTAGTAAAAATTACTTTTGGTCGCCCAAAAAATATAATGTGCACCTTTGCCAAAAATATATAAAGTACTTTTTGGCCATAGTACACAAATAACTGTTTTTGTTCTTACATATAAATAGAGAAACGTAAGTATAATGTAAGATTTAACAACAAAAAATAATAATTTAAAAACATTATTCACTGCTAGGGTTCCGATAAACTGGACAAATAGTAAGAAGAAAATCACAAAAAAAAACATAATGGAAGAAAAGCTTTATATAGCTTTACAAAGTGTCTTTATACAATGGTCATTAATACATTTGTTTTAAATAATGATTATTATTTATTTTTGACTTAAATCAATGAAGAATGCAAGTAGTCTAGCAGTACCAAAATACGAACAAAAACGTTCTTAGTATTTTTTAAAAGTTTTCAAAACATAATTTTTGAAGGATATCGCAGCAGAGCCAGCTCAAGAGTACTTGGCGGGGCGCCAGGTACTCTATATGCATAGGGGCTATGCATATATTTTTTTAAATATTTTTTTTGTCTAAATTTCCTTTTTGGCGCCCCCCTTTACTAGAAGCCTGAAGCGCCACCCAGTAAAAAAAGGTAGTTTTTTCTAAATTTCCTTGCATGGCACCCCCTTTTAATAAAAGTCTGAAGTGCTGCCCAGTAGAAAAAGTAGTTTTTTCTAAATCTCCTTTCATGGCGCCCCCCTTTTACTAGAAGCCTGAAGTGCCACCCAGTAAAAAAGGTATTTTTTTAAAATTCCTTGCATGGCGCCTCCTTTTACTAGAAGCCTGAAGTGCCAGTAAATAAAAGTAGATTTTGCTAGATTTAACTAAAGGTCTTATTACAAAAATACTTATTACAAAAATGAATATTATTTTAATTAAAGCTATTTTGATATTGCAATAGGCTATACATTATTTCTTCGACTCGGCGCCCCTTAATCGTGGTGCATCGCCTGAATCCAGTCTTGGGCCGCCCCTGTATCGCAGGCGATTGGAGTTACTAAAAAGGACTTGATGACGTGTAAAGCCTGATTTATAATAGCTCCATAACATAAAGCATACCATGAACATATATATATAAGTACAAAAAACTGTCATTGTTCTGAACATCTGTTTATCATAAACAGAATAAGGTAATCCTAGGATTCTTATGTTATGCTTGTACTTTGGTAATTAAATTTATTAACGCGCAAAATCCGAGTATGTGGAGACGAGATGCACCGTTTTATATGAATCGTACGGTATAGTTTTTACTGATTTCTAAATTTATTTACTTATCTTTTAATTTTTTTTTTATGTTTAGTAATTCCGAAATATTTAATTATTCAGTTTTTGCCACAAATGGTGCACATCGAGCATAACATAAATTTGAAATGGTATAGAAGACACAAGAAATACAAAATAGACTACACTATGAATTATCTGAGTAATAACCTTGCCTGAAAACATTAATTACAATTCGTCTTATGCTGATATTACGTGGATTTGATACTGCACTGTGTTGTCAAAAAGAAATGGAGTGGACTTGAACGCATAAACAAACGTTAATTCTGAAAGACGTTTACGTTAAATTTAAAATGACTATAATACGATAATGGTTCATGGTAGTGTTGCTAGTGGTCGTAATTTTCGTAGTTTTTAAAGTTAATTCACTCGATCGATATATCAATGTCAATCGATGTTACGGAAGATCTAAGCGACATCTAGGCAACATGCTAGCGCGTACAAACATTTATTTTATGAACAACTAAAAAGTGTCCTAGTTAAAACTGCATTTAACACGACTACTACTAAGGATTTAAGAGCTATTACACTGGTTACACTTATTATTCATTATTAGATATTACATCAATAAACTTAACGTAAACGTCCTTTAAAGGGGTTAAATGGATAAAATAAATCCAAGGATACAATATTTTGATCTGGTTAGAATTTAGAAATATCATGTTTTACCGGTAATTTCGTTCAGGCTTACATAGCCACAAAAGGAGTTTTTTGGGTAGAACAAACGGTTCAAAAAAATAATTATTTTAGAAATATGTCATTGTATACATAGCGAAGTTAAGTGGACTTCCTTCAAAGTTTTGTTTTACATAGGTGACCTCATTTCTACTTCGTCTTTTAAAACATCTATATTTATATCTTCCTTTTGCACTACCGAAGCCTCTGCCGCAGCCATTTTCAAACCAATGCGTAATCTCCTTCTTCTATGATGTCTAACGTAACACTGGCTGGCGAGCAGCGACATAATTGTCATCAGTGCGCGCTCATTGATGTAAATATTAAGACGCAGAAACAATTTCGTCACCCAAAAGTCCTGAAGAACTGAAATGTTACCCTGCTATCACGTCGCTTCAGGCGCGCTTTTATATTTAAAGCTATGGATTTGATGGCAGTGACTAAACTGTTAAGGATGATTTCCAATAGACGTAAACGTAGAACTCAGAAGTGAAACGTAGAACGCAGATTTTGTTGCTTTGGTTTCCAATTAACTTATCCTGTCAAAACACTTTAAGTTAACCTCTTTGTAAAAGAAGTTCTTTAAAAAGTGTCAAATAACAGGTATTCACCAAATAGTATGGACGATGATTTAGCAATGCTAACAATTCTTATTGTTACTGTTATGCAAATTAGTCGCAAACAAAGTCGTCAACACATATCTAAAGGACGATGGTAGTTTAGACCAATTTTGCAACCAGGGTGGCGGTTTCAGCCGTCCGAGGCAAACGTAAATAAGACCGGCTTTTCTAGAATTAAACCGAAATGTCGCCCGTGCGCAAGCTTTTATAAGACCGTCCTCTACTAGTAAGGTTCTATAAAACCGACCCCAAAATCCGCCCATTTCTCGCTCGTGTGCACAGTAGCGTAACTAACACCCCGCGATCGCGGGGAAGCCCATGACCAAAAAGGCCCTTTTTGGTTTCATTACTTAACATTTTTATTGTGGGAGGCATTCCAAACCAAAGTCTTCGGAGGGAACCAAAGACGTAGAATTCTACGTCTACGTATATTGGGAACCAGCCTTTACGCCACAAAAAGTCTCCAGTGCAGAGTAGCTCTTAAAATAGGTTACCAAGTTAACGCGTGTTAAGGCTTTCTTACGTAAAAAGGGCACACCCCCAAATCGCACGGGAAAGCGTCTGTGTGTAAAGGCCTCTATTAACATCTAACTTTAGTACCCTATACCATATTTCTTAACTAGAAAAAACTGCTACAATTTGTTTCACGTAACACGCTTGTTAAATCAGTTCATTGGCAACATCTGAACTAGTTTATAAGATTAACACGCATGCGTTGTAGTGTTGCGTAGTACCCTTCATACACCTGTAATACTTCTACTAGTGATTAACTTTTTAAATTGTGAAAGTACCAGGGGAAAGTCTACTTAGTATCTTGCTGCTAGCTACTTGGCGAAAGTCAGACTCTAGCTTCAACAGGTGAACAGACACTTTGCCACAGTGTTAAACAGATCTTATCTAGCCGTCGTGCATATACATATTCAGTAAATCCCATATATCACTTTATGATTTGATATCAAATCGTTTTAAAAATTTAACGGTAGATATGTCAGTACTGTGATTACGATATCAATAATTTATAATTTACAGACAAAAAAGTTTTATAAAACGATGTACAGAGTGATTTTAAAGTATTGGTACTATGCAATATATGTATCATTGTACGTACATTTTGATATGTAGTGGGCCGTTTATAATTAGCAATACAATTGAAATGTTAATTGTGTGTATATCTAAATCACACGCCGATATAATTTTGATTTCTTGTAAATTTCATTTAACAACAATTTTGGTCCACCAACAAACAGAAGATCCTACGTGAATTGCATCATACTTAATATTAATATAGGTAATAAATTATAATTCAAAATACGTGAAGGATAAATATGATTCACACGACCTTAACTTAAAAATTCCAATACGCAACATTTCCCTAAAATAATTAAGAAATAATTTCCCAATCAACAATAAATTTAACAAAATCTGTTGAAACTTTTAGAGATTTTCCTAAGTCGCAGCGCTGCTATTTCTTATACCTGCAGTGTCTAAAACCAAGGTATTCACCGTTACTTGACTGATTTAAAAGTCAGGTGTGTGCGGGAAATCACGACACGAACTACCGGACAATACTAACCGGTAGGTAATATACGCTACCGGTTACCGGTAATAGCGGTTAACGTTACAACACATTCTGGTTTCTAAATTCAACGGCCACTTGCTGGATGGAATATAGAATTGATGTTAATTTCGTATTCTTTTTAAATGGGCATAGTGAAACACTAGGCGTAGCTACTTGGAATGCAATATAGTAATTAGAGAATAACTATAAAATGTCTCTTTGCCTTTGGTATTACACTTAAATAATTTAATTATGTTGTACATAATTATACTATTCAATTAGAAATTTTGAACATTAAAGTCTATTTTAGACGCTATATAAATTGTGTATATGAAATTTGTAAGAAGTTATGATACATAAAATTTGCAATGCATCCGTCCACACCTTATTCGCTGTACTCTTAAAATGTTTAATAACTTCATACTATAATTAGATATAAAGTGTCTAGATATAAGTATAATTAGATAAAAACAATAAAATGCATATATAGCTTGTTTTTCTTTTATAAATAACTCGGAGCAGGCCATGGAATATTAACGTATGTCGGTTTCGTACGGTAACACATGTCGGTTCTTTTTACAACGAAACTTGACTTTAGTAACGTTAAATAAAATAAAAAATACCTTCCCAACTCCTAGATAGGAGTATTGAGACAGAGAAGGTAGTTCTCAATTTCTAGCCCGCCGGTCAGAGATATGAAAACCACGTGGTCAGTGTGATCTTTTCGACCGGTCCTATTTATTTATTTAGGTAACGGTATTCATTATTTTTTATCATAGTTTGATATTTGTTTGCATTTTATAAAGTAGAGGTTATGAATGCAAATTTTATCATGTGATTTAAAACATACAGTCTATTTACGTTAAAATTATACTTATGCAATAATTAGTAATCAACTATATCATGGTAAAAATGATCTGAACGTTGCAACTTTTATAGATTAAAAGTAGGCAGTCCTGTACAGTGTTGCCTAGTTGTTCTGAAATTTCGACTTTTTTAAATATGTATATATCAATGCAAATTATTAAAAAAATAAAATTCATAAAAATGCCAAAGTCAACTAGAGTTTATTTATTTTTCTGTTTTACTTAATATGCTACTGTTACTGTCAAATTTATTTTACTAAAATAGCTAAGATGACGTAAGTTAGATTTTCCCAAACTTTTTGAGCCGCGGAGCACTTTTCACGAAAATAATTCTACGCGGAGCACTATCGTTGCTATATATATATATATATATGTATAGGCTGACCAGATTTCAGTGAAGGGAAACCGGGACACAAGGAAAAAAAAAGAAGGTCTTTGTTTCCTCCCAGATCCAAGTGAAGAGCAAAAAAAAAGGTCCTCACCTCCCCAAATTTAAAGTGAAGAGAAAATAAAAAAGGTCCTCACCTCCCAAATTCAAAGTGAAGAGCAAAAAAAAAGAAAAAAGGTCCTCACCTCAAAAACCGGGACAATCGGCCGTCCCGAGAACATTTTTCGGGACACCGGGACAATTGACTTAAAACCGGGACAATCCCGAAAAACCGGAACGGATGGTCACCCTATATATATAGCAACACTAGTAGATTGCGGAGTACTACAGACGCTCCGCGGAGCACAGTTTGGGAAACTCTGACGTAAGTAATACCTATTTAATATGATGCAGCTGTCATTTGTGACTTGACAGCCGCAAAGTTTGTTTCGTTAAGTTACTTTGTTTCAATTTCATAAAGGTTTTTGAAATCCATTTTTTTTTTCACATCGACGATATTTTGAGTCTTGATAGACAATTTAAAATTGATAATAAGTTTATTCAGGTTCGAACATTAATTCGTAAAGGTTGCAGAAGATAGAAATATTAAGATATACAGATCTAGGTCAAGACGTTTTCACCTATATCGAGAATCACGAAAACAGAAAAATTTTTAACTGAGCAAGGAAGAACAAAATCGTTATCGCTTCTCAAACCTTATACCTGATAGGTGAGTATCTGACAGCATCGTGCAGTGTTATGTTCAAACGTTTTTCTCCAGGGTGGAAATTGCATTAGCTGGGGGGAACACTACATGAACCTGGGGGGAACTACAGGAGGTGAAGTAGATAAAGCAGGTATTATAGCTAATAAATTTCTCCGAAATGAAATGTTTGCTATCTGGAGGAGAAAATCACTCCTCCTTGGATTCTACGCTGACCTAGTTTGACTTATTTTTGTTTCCAAATCTGAAAAGGTCGTTAAAGGACGCTGTTTTCAAACTATTGAAGATAAAAAATAAAAAATCGGGAACTAATTTAAAATCTGTTCCAAAAAGAGCTTACAAAATGTGTTTTCAGAAGTGGAAAAGACGTTAGCGGCGATGTGTAGCAGCAAAACGACAGTATTTGGAAGGTGATAATTTAACCGTAAACTAATTTTTGTTAATAAAGTTACGTCAGTCTGCAAATTTATTGTAGGCTTCATGTACAAGTTGGATATGAGTGCATTCTTTGCTTTAATTCCATTTCCTGTACTATAAATATGTATTTTAATAATGTTGCATTCGTTAATTGTTTGCAAAACATATGACACAAACATGTTACAACTCATTAACAAAATCAAAACATTACATAAGCGTGTGTTGCATCGCATCATAACATTGGTCTGGTACAGATGACATTTGGCAGCATCCATATTTATACACGGGTGAGTCTGATGACGTAACGACTTGCGCGTCTCTGCCACTTGGAATACACAGGCTAAAAATATCACTGGCATTCCGGAACGACGGCCGGCATTACCAACACAAGCACGTGGTGTGCCCATTGTCTCGCTAAATGGACGGGAATTTTACTTCCGAATTTAAACGTGGGCTGATTATACGAAATTTTGTGAATAAGTGACGACATTACTGATCACGTAGGATTTTATACTGTTGTTTTTAAGTGGGATTAATTATTTTGAAATTGTTTTCTTATTGAATTAATCATTGAATTAGCGATATTTACATAATTTTTACTTTTTTAACACTTGTATTACGTTAGAGACGCTAATATAAATTATTGCTGCAACCATATGCTTCCATGAGCATAGTTAAGTTTAGTGTCAGTGTTGACGCTGCGTACAATCGTTGATTGAAAAATATATTATTATTAAAATTATATTAAAAATATATTAAAATTATTATATATATTATTCAACGGTACAATGTAGATTATTTTAGTGTGTCACAACCGGCAAATGGGCAGTCAAAATGGCAGAAATAGGATAGGCAGTATATTGATAGTTATGGGATTATATATAAAATGTGCCAAGGACTTTTAATTTGTTATTATTATTATGAATATTATGTTAAATCTTATTCAATAAAAAAGTTTTTAACACTAGTGTTATGGTCGTGCTTCTGTACGGCTGTGTAACTTGGAAGACCATTACGGTAATAAAGAACAAACCACAGGTGTTTTTAAATAAATGTATCAGGAAAATACTACGTATATTCTGGCCAAATACAATATCCAACGTCGAATTCTTGGAGAAGACAAGTAGGAGACATATATCGACAGATTAAAAACCGTAAGTGAAAGTGGACTGGCCATACACTCAGAAGCTCCAACAAAACTACCGAGTTTCTAGATTGGAGTCCTCAGGGAGCCGACCAAGAGGAAGACCGCCCATTACTTGGAAAAGAACTGTACAGAAAGTGGTGGCGACAGAGGGGGAACTCCTGGAATGAAGTAAAAGCGCTAGCAAGGAACCGCGTCCGTTAGAGGAGTTTCGTGGATGACCAATGCTCCTTGTAGGCGTGAAAGGATCAATATATAAGGTGTTTGTACAAATTACAGGACTTTTGACTAACTAAAGACTCAGTTAACGCAGTAACTATCCACAACTGCGTATGTGAATAGTAAGAAGCTATATATAGTTTATATTCTTCCCTATGGCGTGGAAATATGGGCTCTTATTCATATTAATGTAAAAAACTGGAAAGTCTTTGAAAAGTGAGTTTACCGATTTATAAAGGATATCGTGAACAGATCGGGTAAAAAAAATGGATAATACTGCAGAAAATGAAAAAAACTTTGGAGATGAAAACTACTTTACACCATCTGGAAGTGCAATTGTTGTAGAAGAAGAAGAAGTTCAAAACTGAACCAGGCTGACAGTGTCAAGAGTAAAGAGGGAGAGAGAGAGGGAGAGAGAGAGGGAGAGAGAGAGGGAGAGAGAGAGGGAGAGAGAGAGGGAGAGAGAGAGGGAGAGAGAGAGAGGGAGAGAGAGAGAGAGAGAGAGAGAGAGAGAGAGAGAGAGAGAGAGAGAGAGAGAGAGAGAGAGAGAGAGAGAGAGAGAGAGACACACACACAGAGAGAATCTATTCCTACGTATCTTATACATGGTTGTCTTATGAAATTCAGTGAAATCGAAGTGTTCTAGTAATTCTGAAATCTCTTACAGCATGATAAAACGGAAACTAAATACAGTATAATAATACTTAGAAAAGTAAAATTATTTTTTACAGTTTTAGCGGAACAACGTTAAAATTTTATATTCAACATAATTATTCTAAAGAAAGCGATAGCATAGCGTAATACCGTTAAAGTATTTCATGCAAGATCCTGTTACAATTTTAAAAATTTTAATTACAGTAATTTTAAAAAACGATACAGATTTCCGAGAACAGTTTAACTGGGTAGCCCGCAAAGACGAGTTCCGTTTTAATCATACAAAATATTTTCCTGAAATCATGATTCCACAAATTTTTAAATATGATGTCAAAAATTTCTATTTTATAGAATAATGAACTACTTGTATTCAAAAAATTCTGTAAAATACGTCGTTTATACCTGTAGAATGACCCTACATTGCAACATAATACGGTCATACTACCTGTTGCAAATTATGACAAGAAAACATTAATAATGTAAAATGGAGGCCCATGGAAAGGCTTAATCTTCGTTTATAATAGATCCATAACATAAACGCATCGCAGATGCACACGGTGAATCAATGGTGTATCACTTATAGTACGAACTTAAGTTCTGCTTCTAGTACGAACATCTATTTATAATAAACAGACAATATACTCCACTGATACATCTTTACGCTTATACCAATGCACTTGTGCTAGGATTCTATTATAAATAAGGCATTATGCTCGAAATCCTGCAGCAAAACGTATGGCATGGTGTGTCGCTGATACAGTTATTGGCTCCAGCCTTTCCCTTTCGATCGCTTGACTGTCTTTTATTAACCAGAATGCGTCAAAGAAATTAAAATAGTTTTCAGAGAATGTAAGTTGTAAATACTTCAATTTCCTCGAAGTTTAGTAGATAGTTTTAATGTTTAAGGCAGCGTTTAGTTAATAGTACGACATCTCTGTGTCTTTAAACCAACTACGGTGGCTTCGTATAATGTTTATTATCTATTATCATTTTCCTAATGTTGCTGTCCTAGATTTTTACTAACTAAACAGAACCTAATTATCTAAATTGATCATTTTTACTGTTTGTAATTCTGGGCGAGATTTGTTGTAATCGACGTGATGTCATTTTGTTAGGTTATGTAAAGGCATACAATGTAAACGTTCTCTCCGATGTAGGCTGAGATAGCCAATGTGTTTATATGTCTGTCTCATTAAAACAATTCACTAACTGTAAGTTTGGAAAACTATAGACAATCGACAACGTATAACGTATTAAATTTAGATCTCTGAACGATTGATTGCTCGCTTAACCATATGATAAACTTGTAGTGACAATCAACAGTTCACAAGTCATAGCAACTTAAGAAGGTAATGCAATTTCGCGCAACATATGATATAAACAAGCATTTGTTTCGGCCATAAAATTTAGACCAAGTATAGTCGGGGCAATTTGATTTTGATATATTCATTATTTCATCCAAGGTATTATTTTGGATTCCGTCAAATAAAAACATCTTCAAATAAAATCTATTAGTAGTTAGCAAAATAATGTTTAAAATATGAATTTACAAGCATTTACTCACAATCTTCTGGGTCGACTGAATCTCCAATGAGAAAATCACCACGACAATAGACTGACAACATTAGACATGAAGATGATATAGAAAAGGAAACTAGAATTGGCAATATCTCATGGCGAGCAAGGACAAGTGTCGGATCTATAGACCATCATGCAAGGAAAGAAGGGTATCCTGGCTCGCTAATCAGAGGAAATGGTCCTGTCATATCCACAGAATGCTTGAAATGTATAAAATACGCATTGGCGATAGCCAACGTGTACAGCAGAAGTTAAAAGAAGAAAAAAACGATCTTTAAAACGTAGAAAAGAAAATTATATATGATACAAATAATCTCTAATCAACTCATTTTCCGATCTCCTTATTTAGATGATCAATAGATCGAGTTGATACAAGTCAATACAAGTGTTTAATGTAATAAATTAAACATAATAAATTTTAAAAAGTCCCATTCACTTTTGCTACATAAATAGAGCTCTTTACCTTGCAAGTTCAGACGTGAACAATGCCCCAGTATCTCTGTCGTATACAATGTCTAATGTAAAACACGAGGAATCATGTTGTTGTTCCTTATACCGTTTTCATTTCACGGTAGCTGACTCTAAAACTGCGTGTGTTTTAATACGCTAACATGTCACAAAAAACTATGTCACGAACATTTTTGAGGTCATTGTTATGTTAAATACGGTAAAAATATTAAAGAAAAGTGGAAATTTTTACATAATTTTAAATAAATTTGCTATTGTGTCGAGGAATGTTTGTTAAAATGTCAAAAATTTTAAACTTTTATAAGATTTAAATTTTTTTTTTTAAATTACCTGGTGATAAATATGTTATTCAATGTTATTTACGAAGCATTCTCGTTAATTTAATAAACCGAAAAACATATAACTTGTTTAGTTACGTTATATTTCCGTAAAAATAGGTCTGTTCGTTTCGCTACTTTGCGTCTACGGTTTACGACTGCATCAAAATTTTCTGTTCATTTGAATTGGCAGTTTACTGAAAAGTCAATGTTGTTCGTTTCGTTCAAACAACTTCTGGCAGTAAGACCCCCGCGTCAAGAAATCTTGCAACTACTTCTGAGCCCGTTGAATGGGAACAAATAAACACAGCCGTAAACTGAAAATTATTGAAAGTGTGTACTGTACTTATGAAGAAGACAATACATATAAAGGACTAAGGAAAAACTAAGGTTATTTTTTAATCTATTTATTGCTGGTTCAACAAAAGATTTGTTATTCACAGAAGTGGTAACAAGTAAAAGAAACTAGCTTAATAACATGGGACAAACTTAACTATCCTAACAGTACTTAAAATGTATCACTTATACCGCGCGATCAAAATTTCTTGTCAGTTACATAACAGTAAACAATGAGTTTAAAAATATCAAAACTGTGTTCTAATCCACAGCTGAAAATCCCAATTAAACAAAGAACCAATCAAATTACTTCGTAGGTCCGAACTCACCCGAGAATCAACGAAAATAT
Organism: Liopterus haemorrhoidalis; assembly: GCA_963971575.1. Taxonomy (NCBI): domain Eukaryota; kingdom Metazoa; phylum Arthropoda; class Insecta; order Coleoptera; family Dytiscidae; genus Liopterus; species Liopterus haemorrhoidalis. The sequence goes on from OZ020611.1 coordinate 131,235,274, forward strand.
GTGTTTCTAACTTAATACCTGTTGTCAACTCATTGGCGTGTAGAGAAAAATAGTGTTCATTTAATAATCAATTCGTATAAGGTAATAAAAATAGAATGTACGCCTATGTGTACATGTCCTTGGAAATATGTTTGATAACTAAACGTTTCTGTCAAGTGTTGCATAACGGACAAGATTTCTTGATCGCTCTGTATCTGTTGTATGTATAGTTTCTGGTATCTACGCTAATATTTAATCTTAAATTAAGTCACGTCACTGGCACTGTCATTGTTACTGTTGTATATGTCTTCAGGTAGCTGTCTTTTCAGTCTAACTTGTATACCTTTTTGACCAATGTTGTAGGTTATCGCATTTAAACAATTTTTTATATTGTTTATAAAACGTTTGGTTACTTTTCTAATAAATGATTCTATAGTTCGCATATTTAATTCCTGGTGAAGTTGATCATTCCGGATGAACCACGGGGCATTGACTGCTATTCTTAGAATTTTGTTTTGCAGCGTTTGTAGTTTGAGGATATTGGTTTTGGAGGTGTTTCCCCAGACTTCGCAAGCGTGCATACACAGTGGTCGAATTAGCGATTTATAAAGTAAGGTACATTTTACTTTGGGAAGTCCATGTAAGTCGTCCATCGAGATGCACTCCTAGGTATCTTACTGTTGTTGAGTTCCAACACACTGGTTGTTCGTTTATTCGAATCTGTTGTGGATGTGCAGATTATATTCATCTTACAACTTCATCTGTACTTGAAGAATTACTCAGTATTCAGACAATAATAACAGTTCCTTTGAAAAAGTTTCAGTTACGATTGAGAACAGACGCGCACCCATATTTTTTTTAAATCTATTACAAGCAAAATGTGTCCCTTAAAAACGTGTTCTTGAATGGGGTGGGGGGGTTAAGACAGTGAACTCCCCATCAACGCGCCTGGTTTAGAAATATCAAATTTTATAGGTTAACTACAGTCAATTAACGTCTTCAAGTAACAATTTTTTACGCCGTGTATTCAACTGATACTGAAACGAACAGAATTTGCGTTTTTAGTAACTTAAATTCTTATACCCGTGTTTTGCTCAGAACAAATATTTGAGAAATTACTCGGCAACAAGTGCTGACCAAAAACACTTTATTTTTGAAAATGCAAGTTTTGACTACAAAAAGATCTTCACTTCCAAAATATAAAGTATGATCTAAAAAACAAAAAACAAAGGTCGTCACTTCTAAAATATAAGTGTCCTTAAAAACACTAAAACCACGTGTTTTTTGAGTTGTAGGGGGGGAAGGGGGCTCCAGCCCATAAGCCCCTCTCAATTAAGTAAATTTAGAGCTAGAAAGGGTGGAAAATATCCTTAGTTTTTGTGGTGCTGCAGTTCCGCAGCTCTTATGTACCGGCCGCCACTGCTACTTTATTAGACTCGAAATAAAAACATCACCATTTCACTATACGAAAATATTTAATGAATGCGTGACCTGTCAAGTAGGTGAACATATGCAAAACATACAAAGAATTTGCAAAATTTCTTCAACCAAGACCTAATTTTTTGTTTACATTTCAAAAACAAAACGTTTCGCAAAAACTTCTATCAAAAGGTGAAAGTTAATTAAAAAATTCTAAAGACTCTATTAGACAATTATCAATAGTCTGTTAACACTTTACTTCAAAAGTCAGAGTTCAGTTTTGGATATACTTAACTATTTCTTTCAGGGTTATAAACTATTATCAATGTTTACATATTTTTTTATTTAAATAGTAATGTTATTAAAAATAACGAAATTTTTAAGTCTGTGTATATTTTTTATTTGTTTTCGAAAGAAATATTTACATATTATCATGTGCTAAATATATAAGTAAATAATCAGTACAAATACATTAATTAAATAAACAATGGAGGCAAACGATAGTCAACCGCGTGGCTATGGACAGTATAGGTTATTACAAATTGTCTTTGCATAATAATTATTATTATATTAAAAAATTCTCCTCGTCTTTAATATGGCGTGGAAAAGGTTTCTGAAATTTGCAATGGATGCTTGTCAAGACCTGCCAAATCCAAACAATAACAATAATAATAATAATAGCCAACACTTAACAATTTGTCTTTTGACACCCCCCCCCCCCCCCAGAATAATTCCCAGTTGTTGATAATTCCCAGCGCCAGATGTTGATACTTAAATAAACACGTCTTTCGAAATTTAAAATAAAAAATAATAATATTTGAAACCTGGAACATTTGAAAATTCACACTTTACATCAATATTTAGGATTTGTAGGTATGACCACCAAAAAACCCTCATAACGTGACTCATGTTTCTGTCTGTACGGTAGAAATTGTAGCCGAACATCTGAACAAAGTTAAAATTTGGGATGCTTATACAACTCTTTGGGTCACATATAGGAAAATAGAGAGAATTCAAAAAAACACATTACGAGATAAATATAAATAAATATATAAAACTTAATGAAAACAATATTAGTTTATTTAAATTTTGAGTGGGGTGAATCAAATAAATTCTCATGCGTGGATAAACAAGCAAATTTTAAATTTATAAAAACGGATTTTTTAAAATTAAATAAAATAATTTTTTTAAAGTGATTTTCGCCAACGATATGTCAAAAAACTTTCGTCTCCACCCTATTTCCCAGAGGAGTTGATCTAAAAATCTCAAAAAATCTCAGTAATGAATATTGATGAAAACCGGAATAGTTGAACAGAAATTTTTGATCAGATTAGTTTTTCGAAAAATATCGATTTTTTTTATTTTCATGCTTTAAACCAAATTGGTTAAACTAAACATCTGAAAAAAATCTAAATAATATATATTGATCTGAACCAGAAACACGAATTTTTGATCAGATTCCGTTTTTGAAAATATTGCAGTTTTTGTGCTGTTGACGAAAATAATAATTTTTTTTAATTTATAGCTAAATTATTTATGGCTAAGGTAGTGTATGCCTTCTTTTGAAACCTATTGTTTCAATTATTTAAGTTTTTTGTTTTCAAGGTATCAAAGATAAAAAAATCATTTATAGCAGTGAAATACTTATAAATCAAATAACACAGTGTTAATATTGAGAAATACGTTTCCGAAATTGTAAAAAACTGAAGCTATTATCATTATATTCCTTATTAATTTAATGAATAATTGAATATGAAGCAAATGCAGAAAAAATCTAAGATTTTAAATTTGTTAAATACGAAGCAAATGCAGAAAGTATAGCTGGGAATTTTTAATTTAAATTTTATTAAGACGAGATTTTACCGAAAATTATTTAATTTTAGTTTAAGAAAAAATGAAAGCTCTTAATACTCAAATAACGAACAAAAATGATAAGCAAAGAACTGTTGAGTTTGATGTGATTAGAAAAAATATTGTTCTAGACATCCAGCATTCTGTTGGCTTCTTACGCCTATTCAATAAATACCTACAAAATCCTGAAATGTGTATAATTTCACACCACATCATCTTTTTAATTTAAATATAAAATTCCTGGATCCTCATTAGAAAATTAGCTTACTAAAGTAAGATGACATCTTCCAACAGACATTAAGTTTATATGTATTTGATATGAAGACTATTGTGAACCGTTTATTTTAATATCTATCCATTATAATCCCATTCCCAACATTTACAACATTCTCGTGGCCATAACTCACAAAATTCTTTTTCTAATTGATACAAATAGATTTAGAAGTTAGCTTCATATTTTTAACTTTTTACAAAATTTCAACAAAGTCGTTAATATCATTATTCAGCACATGTTGCTCTGAAGACTTGTATTCAAGTAGGAGCCATTAATCTTAAGTGCAATTAAGGCCAAATTACTTATGCATCATCTACAAGTGATGCCAGGTTTAAACATGAAAAATGAGGCAAAACTATAGAACAGTTCAAAATCCATAGCAGGTATCATATTTTAATGACAAATAAATAGACTGACGAATAGAAAATAGAAAAACAACCATACAGACTTGATGACAAACAACACTGGTTCAAAAAAGCTATTAGCTTGTCATTTGTACCTCATAATCCATGTTAATCCGTTGATTAGTCCATTAATTATCCAACAAATGCATTTTATTTATTCTGAACAATGTATGTGAAAACAAGTTAAACAGGTATTCATTCATTCACCAATGGTAACGATACCTATTTTTTGCTGAATGTTTTAATACTAAAACTGAATAAACAGTTTAGGAGAGATGGCACTTTTTCTTCTTCGTACCGCTCTTCACAGAGCGTCGTGGTCATCATCAGCTGTCAAATGAATTTACTATACTTCTATAATTATCTCTCTTCATGGCATCTCGGACGTTTCTTATAAGAGGCATATTTGTTAAAGCATTCACTTAGTCGGGTGAGCCATCGGGTGGGTAATCTTCCCCGAGATGAGATCCTTGGATCAAGACATGACCAAAGTAACGCAAAACACGGCCATTCATTATTACTGATAATTGCTGATCTATATGTTCTGTCGCCCCATGCAGGGGCGGATACACCCGGCGGGCTACCGGGCAAATGCCCAGTGGGCCGATCACTAAATTGGCCGTTCGGGCAGATAACAAAAAAAAAATGCCAAAAAAAAGTTGTGGAAGTTATAGCGTTAAAATTATATAGATAGTGTAAAATTATCTATTTATATCTCTCATATAACTGAATAACAATTGTTCATAGAATGTCAATTCAGTAATGCGCAATGAATATAATAAATATTAAGGTAGTATGAAAATGATGACTAGGGAGCCGATATAACAATCAGACCACATCTGTAACTCAGTTACTATAAAAATAGTTACTAAATATGTCACTATGAGCAAGATCAGTTACTATCATGAATGAAAGGCATTATACTTTTTATAATATTTTATCTTGTAGTAACGTCTGAATGTCTTTCATAACAGCTTTGAGAAAGATATGAACAGTGGAAAAATCTGCACATACATTTAATATAGGGTCTTCAAATTTACGTAACATACACTGAGAGATTGACATAAAAATAAGTACTAATTTTACTGAAAAACGGTTAAGTTGTGAAAATACCTTAAGTAGTTGATAATCCTATTCAAAATTTGTAAAAGAAATTTGAAATTGAAACTCACAATGTAATTTTCGATATATTAGTTTCCAGTTTAGAACAACTGACATGTACTTTTATCTCCTGTAAATTTTGACAAAAATTTTTGGTAAAAATTGAAGGTAAGAAATGGAATAACTTCTAATAGGTTAACAAAACTAGTTGAAGTATTGAAAGTTTTTAAAGAAAATGCCAGCAAAGATCAATTACATGAAGGATTATACAATTTTGTATCAAATTGAGAAGATTTTAAAAAATCTCTAAATAATTTTTCTTCTCGCCGTGGCGACGAAATGGAAAAGATGAAGTGAAAAATGAAGAAATAGTACAAAATGAGGAAGAAGTGGTAGAATGAGCAATCATCCACCAATTCTTCACGCTTAGCTTCCTTGTACGTATAGTGTAAAATACCATCCTTCCAACTGTTTTAAAAGGCTTACTTTCCTCGTGAATAGGGTTCACTGAAAATATTTCCGCTAGGATCTTGGTACTTCTTTTTACGCAAACAATCCAATCGCAGTATATCGATGTTGTATCACATTTTCTATTGAAAACGCTTTATTAAGTTTGAAATTCTCCTAAGGCGATCTACACAGGTCCGTACAATTTTCTGCAGTGAATGAAACCTCATCATCAACAATGGCGAGGATTAAAGAAGTGTATATCCAAAAGGATAAATTAACGCTGAATAAAATAATGAAGAAGATAGAAAGCAAAAAATGTATATGCTTATGTAATTATTAGAAAATATGTTAATTAAACACTTCTCTTGTTTGATTAGAAATGTCATATGAAACCATAATATTGACATAAACCAAAACCCGGAACTAATTAAATAAAAAATACAAATTACATGCCAAAGATAAACTTAAACCGTCAGGGACGTAGCTTTTAGACCTTGAGTGAGTTTGTGCAACCAAAACACTAACAATTTACTCTGTAGAAAATTAAGTTCAAATATTCAAAATAGTTAGCAAACATGTTTAACCATGTTTAGTCATGTCACTTTATTGTTCTACATAGGATACGTTCCAAAGATGTCATTATAGAGCAGTGGACTCCAAACTTTTTTGTTCACGTACCCATAAACCAGCAAAAATAAATAGCAAGTCTGTTTGGATGGATCAATTCGTTTAGGAATGTCAACGGTGGATATAGATCGAAAAGCAATCTATAATCAGATATTACACTTTTTTCGCATACCCTCAAGTATCGACGTATGTACCTTTGGAGTAAACGTACCATATTTTTGAGACCACTGTATCAGTGTTGTAATGTATCTAGATACAGTAACTAGATACTTTTTCAAGTATCTAGATACAAATTAGATATTTTTTGAAATATGTATCTGTATCTGTATCTAGATATTTAAATTTAAGTATCTTGTATCTGTATTTCAGATACTTTGCTCGTTACTTTATTTTTATATCTTGATACTGAGCTGATATAATAGTTTAATTATAAATTGTCATTTTGAATATTTTATTTTTGTTACAAACAAAATGCAGAAAACAATTCTGACGTTTACAAGGAATTTATATGGAATGTCAAAAAAAATGTTATTCTCACTCGTTTTTCGTATCTTTTGAACGGCCATAAAAATAGTAGGTTTCATATGCAATACTTAAGGCTGCGTATAACCCCTAGAGGTTACCAATTTCTTATACAAAACTAACAATCTGAAATAAAATTAGTATTAATTTATACATCAAATTTTGCACCGAATTTTTGTCTATCTAATAAGATATTTTTAATTGTAGAAATATTTATTGTAAAAATATTATCGCTTAATAACTTAAAAATTGACATCAGCAACATTGTTCTGTAATTTTTTAAATCTATTTATGGGTTTCAAATAATTATTATATTTATATAGTTTTGTGTAGAAATGTTCAAATAATACTTCAACATTTTTTTCGACTTGATTACTTATAGTTTAGAACCCTCGTCGAAAAATATTATACTTGATGATAACGGAATTCCACTTGGTACACGTATTCTTCACAAAAATTAAATCATTTTTACCCGTTACACCTATTTTGAGAACCACGGCAGATTCAAGATGGCGGCAAATATAGACTACCAAGTACAATAACTATAAGTAGTTTTCACAATAGAACATAATAGCTAAAACCCTTTTGTAGAATGAAGCTTTAGCTACAATTTGCCGCATCGTACGCAAATATGCGTCGATTGGTTTACAAGATGGCGTCTATAATGCAATTTGCTTGATTACAATTACATGACAGTTTTTTCTCAAATTTAAAATATCCTATTAGATAGATAAAAATTCGCTGCAAATTTTGATATATAGATTGTTATTAATTTTATTTTCAATTATTAGTTTTGTATAAGAAACTATTGGGAACTATAGGGTTGTGCGCTGCCTTAAGGAAAATAAGTAATTATTAATGAAAACTAAGTTTTTGAACAAATATTGTTGCAATTTTGATGACCAATTTACTAAAAACATTTGAAAAATTGTAGCCACGCACGTGGTTTGGGAGTGGACCGTGGTTTTGTGAAGCCTTGGACAAGACAAACTAAGGCCCTTCAAAAGTATCCAGTGATTTAAAGTACACTTTGATCTTTTTTTTGGGGCAATTCATCACTTAAGGGCCGTGCTAGTGTGGATATTAAGTTCATTTCCTAATTGAAATTAGTAAGATAAGTAGGTGTGTTTCCTAAAGGATGTAGAAAAACATATTTTTTTTGATATTTCGTATAAATTTAATTTGTACGCGTCAGAATGTCAACTTAAATTTTGTTTATAAATTAAATTTATATAGAATGTCGAAAATCACATATTTCTTATCAGTAATTTTTTATTCGTGATCAAAAATTAGGGCTAAAATTTGATTTAAAGGAACATCCCCTTAACATAGCTCCGTATATGTAAGACTAACATTAGTCTTATACGTTAGTACATATAACTAACATAATATAAAATACATACGTTACTTAGTACAAAATTATTCCGTAGAATAGTTATTTACTTTGAATTTAGTGAGATTTTTGTGACGTCACCGTTATTTTTGAACAGCCTGTATAATACTGATTAACATGCACTGTTTATTTAATTATAATGCATTGTTAATTGTTAGCTTACTATGTATTTCAGTAAAAATTAATTTCTTAAACATGTTTTATATGGTATTTTAATTTTTCAGTGGTTTTTTAAATGTATCTATTACAACACTGACTGTTATAGAGTATCAAGTAAAGAGAATTGGTCCACAGCATGCGTACATGCATTTAAAAAAAAAAAAAAAAAAACGATTGGTCGTCCTCAGAACCTTTGCGGTTGAAAAGTGTATAAAGAAGTTACAAAGAATGGTTGCAAAACCAGCTTTGTGCCCATCTTTTAGGCCAGGGATTCCCGGTCTTTTTCACGCATCGACCCTTTATCCAATTCCATTGACCCCCTTGGTAATTGAAACTACTAACATCTCATAATATACAAAATGCATTATTAAATAGTTTTCACGTTGACACATTTTTTTAAACCGAGATTTTAAAACTAACTGGATTTTTTGTCAACATTATTATGCCTCACTTTTTCACTTAATGAAATAAGAAAAAATGAAAAAAGAAAGTATCTACTTTGTCCATCGATCCAACTTCTGTCGACCCTTAGGGGGTCTGTACCAACCCGGTTGGGAACTCCTATTTTAGGAGTAATATATGCTAGTATTCCTTCTCTCATCTTCACTGAAATAGATACATGAGTGACTGTATGAAAACAAAACTAAACACGCGAGTTTAAACTTGCAATCCGCTGAATTAAATCATTGATTAAAATAACTATTATTAATTTACTGCAAAATATATTAAAAACAAATAATACAAATAATAATTATAATACCGAAAATAATAGGTAACACCAAAACTAGTAACGAACAAATAAAGAAATAGAAAAGTAAAGTATTAAATATATAAATGATAAAAGTAATCGTGTAATGAGGACAAGAAAACTTCCTAGCATTAACGAAACACTTGAACAACGCATACATATTACAAAAACAAACATTCTTCTTCTTGTAACAGTTCTTTACGATGCCGTTAGTTTGTGCTGTGGTCGCTGAAGCAAACGCCAAATTAGGTCACCGAATTGGCACCGCTATAAGCAACGTCACTAGGTTAGCGCAGGCGCAACAAGTATTCAGGTCACAAACAGAATCCATCGTTGATTTTAGGTTAATTTTTAGACAAGTTCTAAGAGAGGATGTTACGTTTTTAATTGATACGTGAGATGAAACAATAGTATGATGCGTCCTTCCATTGTTTGAATACGGAGTTTGCGCAAGATAGAAAGTGACCATGGATATTAGACATTCTCCACATTCTCTCGACTCTGCCATTAGTAACTGCGATTTGAATGGTTTATATTTCACGTTAGGTAACTTTCAAATATTTGCAAAATGGCGAAAACCATCATTTCTAAAATTGGGACAGCCATAACACGTAGTACTATAAATTTGTTTATTTATTTTTTGTGAAAACTTTTCTAAGCAATTTATTTATTTATTTTATCTCTGTAACACAATAAATTATTGCTAACAGTAATTGTTGTGGTAAGCTCAACAGAAATTTGAAAAAAACAGAACATATAATAAACATAAGAACAATGGCAAAAACAAAATTTGAAATAGGAAGACATCAATATGAATCGGTATTTAATTGACATATAATTCAATTTTTATAAGAAGCAGCCGAGTTACTAATAATTATTTATCTTTCCTTATTTATATACGTTTACACAACATATATAAATACTTAACATAATATCGTATAATAGGGTTAAAATAGGGGCACTATTGGTTTTTCCATACCGAACAGTATACTAAAGCACTTAATACTATCTTTGTTGCCCTGTTAAATAGTCGAAAGACACTTATTGTAAAATATTTTCACCTAGATTACTGCAATAAATATTTTTGATCAAGGTTATTCTGATTCTGATAACAAAGTCTTCGTGAAAAAATTCACTTCAGTCCGAACAGGAAAAGCTCAATCAAAGGTCGAGAGTTAAATGGATTTCAGTCAGTTTTATCGACTGACAAAGTGTTACTCGATTAGTCTTGTATTAAGAGAGAAAACAAAAAACATTATTCAGCAAAAAAACTATTATTCGCGTGCGTTAAGGGTGGATCTTAAGTGTGGTACTATCTGATTTTTATACACTCTATGGTGGAAAAGAAAAACACTCAAACGAACTTTTAATTTAAATCGTTTTACTTGCATATTTAAGATGTTTCTTTTCATAAAAATCAACATTTTTAATATGTTGTGAATATCAATTATGGTTGACCATTGTAAATAAACCTTTTGAGCTCGGCGTGTCACTCTTCGGAAAAAAACTAGCTTAACTCGGGTGCCGTGTCACGTCTATAAATATCCATAATTTTGTAACATTTGCGGGCTAGTAAAAAAAATTAAATAAATTTTTGATATATTCATTTGATAAAAATGCAAAAATAAATAATTCTTTACATAAGTGACTTTTTTGTTGCTGAGGTGCAAATAGCCTTGGTTGCTGTGCACCAAAATTTTTAACTAACTAACTAACTTTTTTGTTGCTGATTTGAATTTGCTAAATATTCAATTGAAGGTTGGTACTTCGTGCACTTCAAGCCCAAGCAAGCGCTACTAACTTCATCTATCAGTCGTTTTTTTTTTTATTGGTTTTAATATTATTTAACGTCGAGAATAAGGTCTCACAAAAGTACGTTGAGGGAAAAAGTGTGAATTAAGCCATCGCTAGATTTTTCAAAGGGCTAAAAGTGTCCGGTAATCGGTTCCAACGCTCCAAATTTCCGGTCCGTAGTGGCACTCTTTTTCATTCTCCAAACGATTTCTTTCCAGATTATCTTTTCAGATTCTTTCAAGCTTGGACCTTAAGTCGACAAACACTTGATGCGTTCACTGTTTTCGGTCGAAGACCGTCAATAAAAGATGAGTGTCACCCAAAATGTCTTGGCGTGTCACCCGTGACACACGTGTCGTAGGTTCACCATCTCTGGTTTATAGCAATGCTTATCAATTTATGGATCGAGACTGCGACCCAAACTAGGAACTATCTGCAGGGTAACGTGGAGCCGAAAATTGATTGATACATAACTGAAGATTTGTCGAAATAATATTATCTTAAGTAGTACTCCTATCATTCTTTTATCTTTTTACACTTTCATTTAAAATTTTACAAAAAAATATATATAATTACAGGATTGAAACCTAACAGCTAATCTCGTTCGGTCACGCAAATGGAATGACCGAAGATACAATGCCGAAAAAGATATCAACCTGGAAAAATATTCGGTTGAGTCGCAAAGAACTGCCCACTATGCAATGTGGTTCGCACTTTGAAAAACACCGATCTACATACTTGTTCTAGAACTGTACAAAACTTTATCAAAATCGTCAAAGCAGTTGTTGAGAATATTGCGTTAAAACACTTAACAGAACAACTTACGACTTGAAGACTGAACTCAGCGTTTTTAAGTTTTTTCCATTACTTAGAACATTCCATGAGATAATGATTCCTTACCTGAAAAAGAAAACAAAACATTTAGAAAATAGAAACAAACGGTTGAACAAAACGATTACAATAAAAATTAAATAGAATTTTCTCGTTATTCAAATTCATCTAATATTTGCAAGTGTCTTCAGAGAACGTTGCAACTGAATATTTTATGTTAAGGGTAAATACCAACGTGTATTACTAATTATTTGAAAGGAATTTGTAACAAACCGTATTCAGAATCATGACACAACACTGAAAATACCAATTTAATTTATAAATTCCACAGAGAATTGTCATTATTTAACAAATATATCACATAGTTAGATATACAGACATACCTAGTTATAACATACTTGGGTAGTTGTTCTAAGAAACCAACTAATACACGTCAGACAAAAAGTAACAATGACGTAATATAATAGTTTGTCAACACTGTCACGCTTAACAATTGACATTTTTAAGATTTCGTTAGTTAGTTAACATTTTTGGCGCACAGCATCTACAGATTTTAGCATCTGTCACAGCCAGAGTGACCAGATTTCAGTTGAGGTAAACCCTAAGATAGAAATAAAAAAATAGAAATATAGTATATTTTATTTAATTTTTTTAAATTATTAAAAATACAAGTGATGAGCCCAGATGCTTTAAACTAAAAACATGAAAAAATTCCAAGTAATGTACATTTGTGTGAACCGGAATAGCACAAGAGGAATTTTTGATCAGATTATGTTTTTGGAAAATAACGGTTTTTGTGTTTTTTGCTTGACCATGTAAAATATTTAATAACTTATGTAACACAGAAAAGCAGCTTCCTTTCATAGTGTAATGGTTATCATTCTCGCGTTCTAACTTGCAAACTAGGGTTCGTTACCGGACAATTTTATTTTTTCTGTTTTTATTGCATTTTTATTTTGTTTAAATAATTTTTTCAAAATTCTAGTTATATTTGGGAAAATGTTGCATTTAATTTTTAAAAGCGTAAATTTAATAACCAGTGGAAATTGTTGAAATTTCACACGATAATACACGAAATCAGAGGGGTGGAGTTATGACTTAAAACAACCAATGGAAGCCATAGGCGTAATTTTCAAAATCTGAATGAACTTTGCTATATAAAAAAATACCGCACATATTTAGAAACCTAAATAACGGTATTAGGCTTTCGGATTAAAATTAACAAAAAAAATATTTTAACATAAAATTTGTTTTGGCATCCCAAATCACCATTCACTTACTAAATACCTGCGAATCCTGAAATGTGTGAAAATTCACACTTCACATCAATTTTTTATGTTTATTTTTCCCTATCTGTGAAATCAAAAAATTAGAATTTCCTATTTTAATGATTACAAAGGCTGTGCCTAAACGTTAGTCAATGTTATATAAAGCTTGCAGTAGACTTTATTTATTATATTTTTTCATAGCCAACCCTTATGTCACTTCTTTTTAAACTCATGGTATAATTTTATTTTAAACTATTTCAATCATTTCAAAACTTTTTACAACTATAAATGCATCAAATGATATTACAGCATTTAAATTGTATTTTTGGCAAACAATGCTTTATATTAGCCAAATATTCGTTCTTTAATAGAACAAATGCCAAACAATAAAAATATAGTGACGTGAAACTATTTTTGCACCATCAATCCAAATTTCACAGTTAATTTAGAGATGAGTCCTGCCCACGGTCCATTTGTTTTAGATAAATATGAAATTGTTGATTTTGAAGTGTTGAATTATTGAGACATCTGTTGGCATCATCAGTGAACTTACAGTCGAGTTCAAATTCACTCTCAGAGTTCACTGCATTTAAATAGGATATTCAGTCATATAGGTCAGCGCGTGATATAACCGCCGCGTCGAACAGCTCTGTGTGGGAGTGATATACTCTACTCCCGTCATAGTTCACTCTCCTATATTGCATGTGTATTACTAATAACATACTGCAGTTATTATTACTGGCAATACATTTCTAATTGCTTATGCATTCGTAGTATGTCGAGGGTTTTACTCTCGATAGATGGTGCTATTTCTGTACTAACCGCAAAAACTACAACAGGCTAGGTTACTAAATAAATAAAATACAAGGGATTTCTTTTTTTCATCCAAATTGGGAAATTGACTGGAATACGCTGCAATAATAACACACAGGAAATTAGAAGCAGACAACTACAGTGGATAGACGATGTAAATACAATAAATAAATATTTTTTTATTTTTATTGGGGTATCAAATGATACCTCTTAATGCGTAGATAAAAAGAAAATTTTTATTACAGAAAAATCATTTTTTTTATATGAAATTTGCGTCAAAATATGTCAAAAAAGCTTTTGTTCTCCCACCCTATTTCCCAGAGGTATTGATCTAAAAATCTAATAAGAATCTCAATAATGTACACGGATGAGAACCGGAATAGTTGAATAGGTCTTTTTTGAGTCGTTGAAAAAAAATATATATATAATAAATTCATTCTGATGTATCAAAAGAAATCTCTTAAGACGTACGGAAATAAGTTTTTTGAATTTCTTTATTTGAACACGTCTTTTTCCAAAAATGTACTAAAAAAACTGCCCTGCACCGTTTAACCTAAAGGGGTTAAATTAAAAATCTGATTTAATTCTTAGTAATGTAATGTGTTTTTGATAAAATTAATTATGTTTTTCATTCATGGCTAAGTTATGACTAATAATATAATGGATTTTTTGTATTTATAGCTAAAGAGGGTATGTCTTCTTTTGAAATTAAAAATATAATAAAAAACGTTGAAAATCGAGTTCATGTGTGTAAATTCCACCTACTATTATACGTAATGATGCAACCTATTATTTGAATTTTTTTAGTGTTTTGTTTTTAAGGTATCAAAGAGGAATAAATCATTTATATGGAATTAAATTATATGGAACACATTGTTAATAGTGACAAATACGTTACTGAATTAAAAAAAAAAAAAAAAACATTTATTAATATATTTCTTATTAATTTAATGAAGACTTAGATACGAAGCAAATGCAAAAAAAATCGCCTGGATTTTTTAATTTAAATTTTATTTTGGCGAAATTTTCGCAAATTATTTAAATTTAGTTTAAAAAAATAAATTAAAGTACTCAATAACAAATAAAAATGATCTGAAAACTGTTGATTTGGATGTGATTATACCAGGAGTTCAAAAAGAAATTACATAAGGGCTGGCTATGGAAAAATAAAATAACGTCTACTGCAAGCTTCATATAACAAATATAAACTTATGACAGCAACAACAGTGATAATGTGAACAGCTTGCTGTTCACATTATTTTTATTTTCCATAGCTAACCCTTATGTCATTTCTTTTTGAACTCATGGTAGAAGAAATATTGTCCTAGACATCCAGCATTCTGTTGGTTTCTTACACTTATTAAATACCTACAAAATCCTGAAATGCATGAAAGTTTACCCTTCACATATTTTTTTTTGTTATAACATATTGTTTCTTCAGATAAAAAAAAACTATTTTTAGAATTTTATTTTACTTATTTCATAGCTTTAATATTAATGAGGGCCATCATTTGCACCAACAGTTAGAATATTGTAAAGTTAGAAGTGCCAATGAACTAATTTTCTTCACAAATGTTGGAACGATAACCCGTTATAATTTTCAATAAAAATTAAATTGGGTTGGCGATAAAAATACTGTTCATAACGAACCGGAACTATAGAGAATACATTGTTAACGGCAGATAATAATATTTAGAACACTCAATTGAGATTTGACAAAAATGTACTTTAATAGTCTGCGACTGCGCCTTAATTGAAGATGAAATAGAATTTTGTGTGATCTAGAGCGGAATTAGATAAGATAATATGAGAAAAAGATTTGGGTCAATTTGCGTTGGAAATAATACAGTTATTACTACTGTTATACTTTCTTTACTTACAATTAAAGTTAGATAACAATTATACGCATTTACCATCACAAATTAATTTATTACACAATATATAATCTTAAAAATTATTCAAGCTTAACGATTGTTTCAAAACTATCCATTTCCAACTTCATGAAATACGAAATAATATCGGAAATATATAAAAGTAATGACTCAAGTTTTTTTTTTTTTTTTTAACAGACGGCGCACGTAATAACCAAATACATTGAAGGATAAAATCTGATTTGAATGAAAATTTATTAACAAAAATAGGTTTACATTATTTTATTTATTCCTTTTGGGTTTTTTTAACATATTGGGTTCCATATTGAGCGCCACTGACAAACCCACATATAGAAAAATATCACAGAGAGTTAAAAAAAACACATCTCGAGATAAATATAAACAAATATTTACTCAATGAAAACAAAAATTTTTTAAATCTTTTTAAACGTTCATATAACGGTATATTTTGCAACTAGCGCTTTTCCTCCGATTATCATTTTTCAATAAATAAATAATCAAGAAAATACAATATAAATATGGTTAACAGTCATTAATGCGCGCGCAGCAAGTACGGGAAAGAAATTTTTCGGAAACTGCGGCATGCGCATTGTTGCAAATTTATTCTTTCCCGCACATTGCACATTACAAGTTAACATGCAAAAGTAATCTAATTTCCTGTCAACTAACAGTATCGAAATGTGGACAGTTCCATAGTAGTCGTAGGAAAATTTAATTTTTAAGCGTGAGAATATCAACTGAAATTTTGTTTACAAATTAAATTTATATGGAATGAGAAAAAAATAATAATATCATATTTCTTATTAGCAATTTTTTATTAGTGATCAAAAATGATCGTGACATTATACGAATTCCACTTCAATTAGGGCTAAAATATGATTGAAAGAAACATCCTCTTAACAAGAACATAGCTGCGTATCTATAAGACTAACATTAGTCTTATAGATACGCAGCTCATACGTTAGCACATATGGCTAACATAATACATACATTATTTAGTACAAATTTATTCCGTAGAATAGTGTTTTACCTTGAATTTAGTGGGCTTTTTGTGACGTCACGATCGTTTTTGAACAGCCTGTGTAATAAGAATTAACATGCACTGTTTTGTTTGGTAAAAAATGTGGTATTTTCATTTTTAGTGCTTTTTCTAAAGTATCTAGCTGTATCTAGATACACACATTTTTGGCATGTATCTGTATCTAGATATTTTTTATAATTCTGTATCTGTATCTAGATATTTTTTTTATGTATCTATTACAACACTGGTAAGACATGGCAATAAAGATTTTATATCTTACGGAATATACTTGTATAAAGGCATTAAATTACAAAATGAAATGTCGCATGTACTATAACAATGCATTTACTAGATCAGACAATATATCACAGCGTTCTTGACCCAGTTATGCGGAGCACCCGGAACAGTGCACAGCCCAAAATCGATCCTGGGACTCTCCGGCTCTTTGTTTTGCTCGCTCTTTACTCGGTTATAAATAAACACTGTTTACTTTTGGTTTGTGAAAAGAATTGCATTTAATGTCTAGACTTGAGTTTATTTTAAAATAATTGCCTTGACACAATAATATATAGAAATATACTGGAAATTTCAGATTGCAGTAATTTTCCAATTACAGAGAAAGATGGCAGATTTGTGGAAGTGAAGCAAAATATCCTGACTCATTGTGTTCCAAAAATGAAAGTAAGAGCGAAAGTATTTGCAAAATATTTATTTTTAGGTATTTGTAATATATAAATTATTAACAACATAGTATCCTTCCTGGTTTAAGTACCCATCATAATGCCTATCCGCAAGGTTACCAGCTTTTACTGGTCCTACAATAGTATTTTATTTATAGGGCAGTTGGCGGATCAGTGCAGTTGCGTCACTGGAAACGTCACGTGTTTTTGTGACATCATGTTTAGTACGTCTACATGGCATTCATTTAACGAATGTAATATTCGTATGCTGTCACTTGTATCGTAATGAAATGAAAATATAAGGATAATAACAGAATAGAAACACATAAACTATTCTAATGGGCTAAGTAGTCCTAAAAAGGGCTGATGTGATCCAAAAATATGATCAAAGAAAAGAAAATAGAAATACGTTTAATTTAACCTAAAAAGCTATACACTATACTACTACTACTACTATACTACTACACACACACTACCACACACAATATCAAATGAAAATCTTATAAGATATCTACAAAGAAATATATACATAACTAAACACAAAATTGCTAAATAAACAACAAACTAAATAAAAAAGGTTTTTATCAATTATTATAAGTTAGATATGTGAACACAAGTATCAAAACACATCAGAGCGTATTATAAAATGTCAAATGTAAACATGGTTTTATTTAGCGAAACCAATACAAATGTCCCTATATTAAATAAACACTTTTAAAACTTGTAAATCTTCAAAATGACTATCAAACACAAACTAAATATAACTTCAAAAGGTATGTTTTAGTAAAATAAAAGAATGAAGAGTAATATTAGTCTATAATTCGCATGCAAAAAAAATCGATTTTGTTTATTATTTATTGTTTTATTTATTCTAAGTTATAAATAATATTCTAGAAATAAAGATGGTCTGTGTGAGGCGCAAACAGCCATCGTTGCTGAGCGCAAAACATTTTAACTAACTTACTAAATTAAAACTTGCAGTGTAAAAAACTATTCATTATCCACGGATTAGAACGCATGCGCGTCACATTTCATACTGCGTGCTATATGAGTAGCTTTATGTATTTACAGTTGGACACATAATGCATTTATTTGATGGTCGTAGATAAACATATTTTTTACAGCTCCTTGAAGTCTTTTGGGACAAATTAGATAGCAAGACAAAGTCTGCAATCTTCCAAATCTTTGGAAGATCTTCGGAACCAAACTCGTAAAAACGAGCAACTATCGACTTAAACACCAAATTCCAGACAGCCTATCAGAAGCATTAGCTAACATTCCTGAAAGAAACCAAGCCATCCTAAGCTATCTCAAAGAAGCCGAACTAACCACTCTCATCTAACATCTATATCTATTATTGCTATCAAATTGTATATTAATAACTATATAACTGTATAACTACTATATATGATGTAAAATGTGTGCAATGTGTGTATATATAAATGTATTATGCACACGATGCTACCTTCGAAGTTGAAGCGTCGCTAAATAAAGATCTAAAGACTAAAAAAAAAAACTCGTCAAAATGTGATCTGAGAATAAATAAGAACACGACGATGTATTTGGTTTTATTGAATAGTTGATAGTGTCGTGGTTAACATGGTATCAGGACACTTACCCCCGGGACACTAACCCCCGGGACATTAACCCCCCGTCATTAACCCCCGGGACATTAACCCCCCATGTCAATAACCCCCCGTGCCATTAACCCCCTGGACAATAACCCCCGGGACAGTAACCTCCGGGACATTAACCCCCGTAATAACCCCCGGGACATTAACCCCCCCGTACCAATAACCCCCCGACCATTAACCCCCTGGCAATTGATTAATATTTTAAATGTTTATTTTTATTTAAATTTAAACATTTGAAATTAGAACAAAACTGAACAAATGTAATCGTACATATATAATTAGCTAACATGTGTTAGTGATCTGGGTAACACTGTGACGTCATTTTTCCTAAGGTTCTCGTGATTGGCTAACTGGGGACTATTCAGGTCTCTTGATTGACAAGTATTTTACAGATTTGTTCTCTAAGAATCTACGAATATAATTACATATAGAAATGTGTAGGATTTCGTAGGCATAAACAAGAAACTCTAGATACTTATATATCCTTTGACTGATATGAACAATATTTTGCAGTTTTATTCTCTAACAATCTACCAATATAATTACATACAGAAATGTCTAGGGTTTCGTAGGAATATCTTAGGGTAGGTTAGGTTAGTAAGGGTTTGGTTAGAAGAAGTCGAGCGAAGCGAGCTACCTATCTCAAATTTTCAAATTTTAAATAAAAATAAACATTTAAAAATATAAATCAATTGCCATTGAATTTTTTATGACCTAGAAACTTCAAAAAATAACTTGAAAATGACAACTAAAAAATTACAAACAATTTTTAAATAGCACGTATGGCTCAAAATAAAGCACTTTTTTCAATAAAAAAAAAGTCCTACTGTAAACCCCCACATTTTTTTGGAAATATAATTGGGCACATATTAATACTTCAGTTAACCCACATTCACAAAAATAAAAAAAAATAACAAAAACGCTACAGACATTTTTGAGAAAATTTTATTTTTCTAGTTTGGTCTTCATATGACCTCTATATGAACATCAACTTTAAGGCCTTGTATAATTAAAAAAATACATCTAGATATTTACAAAAAAAACTTTAAATGACAGATCAATCAAATCCGTCGAGTAGTTTAGGCCCTAGGCTTGGCGAAACAATTACACTTCAAACCGACAGACATTTTTCCAAAAACATGTTTTTCGGGTTCCCAGGTATGTGAAACGTGGAGAAACATCAAAATCCGGGGGGGGGGTCAAAATCTGACTCATCACTGTACCCTACTCTCTATACATACGAGGAAGTAAAAATTATTCTAATATTATATTAATAATTTCAAATGTTCAAATTTTAAATAAAAATAAATATTTAAAATATTAATCAATTGCCAGGGGGTTAATGGTCGGGGGGTTATTGTCCAGGGGGTTATTGTCCAGGGAGTTATTGTCCAGGGGGTTATTGTCCAGGGGGTTAATGGCACGGGGGGTTATTGACATGGGGGGTTAATGTCCCGGGGGTTAATGACGGGGGGTTAATGTCCCGGGGGTTAGTGTCCCGGGGGTAAGTGTCCTAGAATCGGTTAACATATACACCATTGTATGAACCTTTCGGATTCCGAATAAAATTAAGAAATTTAGGCCCGTGCAGACCTCTAGTGTGAGCTCACGCCTGGTATTAAGTCGTCCTCGGTTTCTTTGCATATTGTTACCGAGTCCTTTCTAAGAGTATGACCGATCCATTTCTTCCATGACCTCCTCTTTTCTGTTTTTATCTCTATTTGTACGGACTTGTTTGATTCTCTTCTAAAGATCCATTTTGGAACATAAATACTGACCAGAATATACGTAATATCCTATGCAAGCAATTATTGATAAACTTAAAGTCGACGGCTGATTGGTTTTGAGATTTTCCACGTTTCACACAAAGACGAACAGATGTTATATTTAAGTTGAAAAATCGGATTTTCATTGGCTTCGCGTATTTAACAGAATTTTATTAAGTTATTTAGAAGCCCAGAAGTACGTAGTGCTTTATTTACTCGAGCTTGAACATCTTTTCAACACGGCCGATTGTGGAGAGAAGATGGAAATCTTGACCATGTTACATGCAATGTAAAATACCAGCTACTTCGACTAATCATCAATGAAAAAATACTGGGCAAAAGGCAAACCGGGAAGAGAACATCGTGGGTATGAAATATAAAAACCTGTTTCGTCTTTAAAAATTTTGGCGCATAGAAACGATGGTTATTAATGCGTAAAAAATTGGTTTGTAATAATCTTTTTAAAACAGTTCTTTCAAAAATAATAATAGTCCTGCTGGTCGCCAACCTGCGCAATGAGCACAGAATATATAGAAGAATATACAATATATTTCATCCCTTAATATTCTGTATAAAAATGTCCTTGTTCCAAAGTTTTGCTTAATTTTTTGTTGAAAATAAAAATAAAAGTGGTGCAAGCACAAAAATCTGACATGAAAAATTCAATATTGAACTTCGCATGCACGACATATTTGTTGTTTTTTAACGTAATTATCTTTTTAGGAGGCAATTAAAGTGTAATTTGGAAAGCACGGAAGCATAGTCTGACGTCACGATCGCTGACGTCAGCACGCAATGCAACAGAATATTATTTCCTTTTTGATAAAAACTGACAGCTGTTTATTACGTTTATAATTTTTATGACAAATTCGACAAAACGTTATGCAATTTCTTTGTGCTAGTGACCTTGACAATATAGAATGCATCAATGTTTACGATAGTTTTAAGACATACGTAAGGTGTACCTGTGCGGTATGCCTCGCATATTCAGGCATGCCGCCCAGGTCTCTCGCCTCTTCGCTATACATGAAGGTGGTCGATGATAAATCTGTACAGTTATTTTGCACAGGCGACCGGAGCAAATACGAAGGTTGCTTCTTATATTTCGAGATTGCGCTAAACTAGTGCTGCCATCTGGCAACTGACGCTTCCATCATTAAGTTTGACATTTTTGACAGTATACGTATTCAGAACGTTTTGACATACGAACGCTATTTGTGTTGTTTACAGTAATTTGAAAAAATTCATCTCGGCTAAAAATTCAATTATATCGTGAACATTTTCGAGCGATTATTTTTTACAACTTTCGACGTGGATTCACCCAACAACAGTGCATCGATGAACTCAATTCGACTTTTGGCGATAAAGCACCATCAAGGACTACAGTTTATCGATGGTTTGCCGACTTCAAATGTGGCCGTAGTTCGCTAAAGAACGAATTTTGTGTAGGTCGTCCAAAATCAGTTGTTGTTCCGGAAAACATTGATTATCGTGAGATTGCGGTATTCTTGGGCATTAGTGGGACCAGCATACATTCCATTCACTATTGCTTGAAAGTTTCGCCGTCAAAAATATTTTTTGGCGTAATTTGCTAAATACTGTCGAAAGGTGCTACAGTCTGAGTGGAAAAAGTGCTTCGAAAATTGGTTCAAACGCATGCAAAAGTGTATTGATCTTCATGGAAAATATTTTGAAAATCAATAAAGCCATTTTTGTTGATAAATAATTGTTTTTGATCTCAAATCCCGAAATATAAAAGGCAACCCTCGGAGGAAAAAATAAATTTCGTTTTTTATAAATCTGTATTAATAAAATTGTAAGTTATATATATTTTTTTTTCGGCCTGATAATTGGTTTCTACACCTTTCAGATGATTACAAGACAATATCCGTAAAAAACAAATCAAGTTTTGTCTGTCTGTCTGAGATTCACGCAAAAACGACTGGGCATACTTCCACGTATGACGATGGTATGACGATAGAGTAAAACCAGGATTCGAACATAGGCTACAAGGCATATCAAAATTGTTATTCTATGGGGGTGTTTCAGGATAAGGACTGATTATTAAAAAACTTAAAATATCTCCCTTAACAGAAAAATGTATATAATAAAATGTATATAAAAATTGTTTATAAAAAGAAAACAAATCATTTTGTTCAACACAATTTTTCAATTAGATGAATATTTGGGGAGTTACGGGGGGAAACCCTAAAACTAAAATTTTGAAATATCTCACTTATTATTTACATTACAACAAAAAGGAGTATGAGGAAACATTTTTTTTCTCTTTAATGGATTTTTTTAAAGACAATTATTTAGGGGGCTAAAGGGAGTGCTACTTAGAAGATTAAAACATCTAATTTATCAACAGCAAAAATTAATATGAAAAAAGAAACTATTCCTCTATGTTCAATACATTTTTTAATAAGATATATATTTGGGGAGCTATGGGAAGAGCTACCTATAAACGAAGTATCGCATTTACTATTTACTTAATATTGAATATATAAACAAAAGAGTGTTTTCGAATAATGAAACGATTATTTTCTGTTTTACTTGAAACTGAAATATTTTACTTATCGTTTACGTTACAGCAGACATGCATATTACAAAAACCGTACGAATACGGGTACTCCAGCTAGTATATATAAACATTGATGGTTAGTTAGAACTAGACATTGCCAATTCTTTCTAATATTCATAATTTTTAAGTATTTGTTTTTTATATTCAGTTCAAACAAATATGCACGAAATGTACCAACTGAGAATATTATTCTTCCACAACGTTAAGCAAAATACAGAATTTATATTCCTTTTCCTCTACGCTTACTCCTTTGTCAGCATTCGTTCTTTGGAAATTGTCTCGAAAACCGGCATTGCTTAAGCTCTGCATTCTAGTCAGTGCTGACACCATACTGTTAACTGGAACGCTATCGATTGCAATTGACACGTGCGATACCGAGCAAAAGGTCCGGACACGTTTTGGGTGTGTTTGGTAACAATACGGGATACGCTGTAGCACAATGATTATGGCGTTCGGCTACAGTTTCAGCAAATTGGTTCACACTCTGGAAGAGTAATGACCATTTAGATATGCAGTTCGTGCAGAGGTAGCAGGTGACTGAGGTTTGATTATGTTTATACTAGTTTAATGGTTATTTCATAGAGATTAGTATTGTAAGTTAGGGCAAGGGTTGTCAGATATGGTGGCAATCAATCCGGAACAATGACAGAATGAATAACCTTTTTGTTAGTCTCATAGTTCATTGTCGAAACTACTACCGTTTTTGTTATTTATTTAGGCAATAGAAAATCAAAATATAAGGTACTTTATGTATTAGGAACTAAAGCAATAGCAATATTAAAACATCATAAAACTACTAATTTGTACGCGTTGGAAGGAATAAAAAAAGAAAGAATT
The DNA here is from genome assembly GCA_963971575.1 of Liopterus haemorrhoidalis. Lineage (NCBI taxonomy): Eukaryota > Metazoa > Arthropoda > Insecta > Coleoptera > Dytiscidae > Liopterus > Liopterus haemorrhoidalis. The sequence goes on from OZ020611.1 coordinate 131,259,321, forward strand.
TCCAGAATTATTACATTAAGGGTTTAACACAATCGATGCCGGCTCTAACCATCGCCACCCAAATAAGTCGCTCCTTACCTCTTTGAGTCTCTGTTTTGCTACATGTCTATATTCTATTTTTTTTTTAAGAGCGAATTAGTTGACTCAGCTAACGCGAAGCGTTTTACACCATAACAAATTAAATTAAATTTCGCAGTAAATTCAAATTTGACATTTCAAAATAAATGATTAAACACTCTATAAGTTGGGCCATCACCATTCTGAAATCATTATGCACATTCTGTCTGCTTGTCCATCTCTTGCGGCGTCGAACTATGTGTCTCGGCATAATGCTGCTCTCCGCGTGTTCTGCTACTATCTTAGACATGCCTATGGTATTAACCCAATACCTGTTATACAGTACGTCCCTTCTGAGGTAGAATTAATGGTTGAAAATTCCAAATGCAGCATTTATTAAAATTACTCCTCCCCCACTGGAGGTTACTGACATCTACTAAGTTTATGACTAACAAATGTTTGTGATCGAATTTTCAAGTTCTGCTGAGAAGAATGTCTCTCTCAAAGAGGAGGAAAAGAGGTCCAAGTATATGGGTCTCTTATCCGAGCTTAGAACGTTGTATCCAGGGTATAAAGTTTAGCTTGTAGTCCTAATAGGGTGCCATGAAAGTCTCTGATCAAAGGGAAATAGAAACTATTCCCGCCTGCAGATCTTCTACCACTTCTTTGATCTGCTGGATGCAGAAAGCAGTGTTGCTCGGGTCACTCCGAATTGTACATGCACTGATCTGGCGTAATTTCCGCATCTGCATATCGCCGGGGTTTAGGATGCAGCCGTGTGTATTTAGCTCAATTAGTCTCTAGTATGACGCGACTCAAAAAGTTTCTGAAGTTTGAGACTAGTGGACGCTTGTCAAGATCTGGCAAACCCAAAGTAATAAAAATAATAATAATGAGTAATAATTTAAATGCATAAGATTCCTATTATTGGTATTCACACACACCATGTGCTGTTATCAACAGACGTTATCACCTTGGGATACTAGTAGTAACTTAGAAGGAAGTAGCAAAGAGGCAAAAACAAAAGAAATATATTCCTTTTTAACTGTCATATATTTGGAAGGCAGCTCCAAGGATATGACAGAATATATGGCAGACATGCTCTTTGGAAAACTTAGAGACGAACTCTCTAAATTTTTCAATTACTTTTGTACGAGTACTAGTAATGAGTACTAATTGATTTCATCGTAGAACGATTAGAAAATGGTATTAAGCGCCAGGATACCGTAATGAGATGCCGGCCCGATATCCGATTTGACGATGTCAAAGCCAGCTGTATTTACCGGTGTCGCCAGCCTGACCGGCAAACCTTCCATGCCGGGCTATGTATGGAAGCGTCCATTTGATTACATTGTTTCCGGCGCCGGCTCCGGTTTGGCAGTAGTGTGTGAACACACTTTAAGTGTTCATGTTGATAAAATATTTAATTATTTTTTGTAACATTTATATTAAAAGTATTTTAAACATCATTTATTTGTGTAAACATTTAGTATATTATATAAATAACCATCTAAACGCCATATTGTTTATTTAAACATAAATATTTTAACAGTGAAGGTTAGTGGGTAACATTATGATTTTGGCAAATTCCCAGGACTGACCCCGCTAAGTTTTAAACCAGTAACCTTCAGGTATATTAAGATAGTTAACATTTAAGTCACATGATGTGTTTTTAAAAATATCAGCTAAAATATATAGTATTTTCGGTTGTTAATGTGTACGACTACATTAAAATACATGCAAATTTACGAGTACTTTGACTCCGTCCATTCATAATTCAGTTGTAGATAACTGGGAAAATTACCATGTTTGATTTAAAAAGAACAGGACTAAAAAACTTCATCGTCACTTTAATCACCAGCACTAGCGTTCTTTGGTACAATATTAGACATAAGCTTTACGCTTACGTAAAATCCCCGAAGATTACAAGTTTCTTACACAAAACTAACAATCTGGAATAAAATTAGTAACAATCTATATACCAAATTTTGCACCAAAATTTTATCTATCTAATAGTGTATTTTTAACTCTACAAAAATTGGTGTAAAAGTGATATTACTCAGTAACTAAATAATAGATATTATTAAGACAACAATGTTCTGTAATTTTTTAAATATAAATGTGGGTTTCAAATAACTTTCATATATATATAGCTTAGAGAAGAAATATTCAAATAATACGTCAAAAAAAATTTCGACGTTATTGAAACCTTTGTCGAAAAATAATATTCTTGGCAATGGAATGCCACTTGGTTCACTTGTTCTTTACGAAAATTAAATCATTTTTAGTCGCAGCACCTATATTGAGAACCCTAGCAGATTTAAGACGGTGGAAAAAATAGACTACTAAGTACTACTAAGTATAAGTAGTTTTCACAACAGAACAAAATAACTAGAAATATATTTGTAGAATGAAGGTTTAGCTGCAATTTGCCACGATGCACACAAATACGCGTCTAATGTTTTTTTTTTTCAAGACAGTTTCTATAATGAAATTTATTTATTTATAATTACATAGCAGTTCTTTTTACATTTAAATAATCCTACTAGATAGAATAAAATTCGCTGCAAATTTTGATGCATATATTGTTATTTCAAATTTTATTTCAGATTGTTTAAGAAACTATATGGTTGTATAATGCAAAACAGACTTGGGGGCCCAAGTCTGTTTTGCATTATACTTTTTTCTTAAGCACTACGGATTTATTGCCGTAAGAAATATAACGTGAAACACAAAACTTCCTTCAAACGTTCAATCCTATCCGACATTTACAACACAACCAGTCTCCAGTCGTGTGCAGTTTTTATGCAGTTTTAATTTTGACATTTTTAATAAAACTAACTGATGTCTGGTCTTGCAAATAAAAACTGGTATCTAATTATAAGCTTGCATAATTAAAAGATATTTATAAATTAGTTACTATAACCATACAATTTTATCGGTAATTTCAAATTGTTGTCAATAAGAAGAAACAAAAGACAGAAGGTATTGAATAACTCGTGCTGCCCAATTCATAAAGAAGTTTTAAAAGTCTGAATGACGTCAAAATTTTGAAAGTGTAAAGAAAAGTATAATGTAAAACAGCCTTTAGTAAGTTTCACTGCTGTCGATCGTTAGCTTCTCCACTGCTTTTCTACGGCTTTTTTGATGACCGTGTCACAAGTCGATAGCAACAATGGCAAATTGCACGAATTGCACTTTGAATTACTTCCCCATCCACCGTATTCTCCGGATCTCGCTCCCAGCGACTACTACCTGTTTGCAGACCTAAAAAGAAGGCTCTAGGGAAAGAGATTTGGCTCCAATAAAGAAGTGATTGCCGAAACTGAAGGGTATTTTGAGGCCAAAGATAAATCGTTCAACAAAAAAGGCATCAATATGTTAGAGAAGCGTTGGAATGTTTGTATCACTCTTGAAGGAGACTATGTTGATGAATAAAGTCGAATTTTGCCTAAAAGTTGTTATTTTATTAGTCATCCTACGAACTTATTGAGGGACGTATTATTTAGCTACTTTAAGCTAGGTCGTTCAGAGTTTTCTTCGGTAGAGTTGCCATGAGTGTGCCGACCCAATACAGGAGACATATGGTATTCTTGGGCACATAGGTTAGTTGAAATGAAGGAAGTTTTAGAGTATCGTTAATTAAAGGACTTGAATGGCCACGTGAATTAATGTTCACGTGTTCAGTTACGTTTATCTTAATTTCGATAGTCTTTAATAAACACTGGACAGTTTCTACCGTCCGCTGAGTTTATGGTTTGGAATTAGTAAGTTAATCCAAAAGATCTTTAAACAAACTATCAGATCATATCTGTAAAAATTTACTGTGTAGTACAGTTACTACATGATAAAATATTACAAAAAGTATAATGACTTTCATTCATGATAGTAACTGACCTTGCTCATAGGGATAAATTTTGTTACAATGATCATAGTAACTGAGTTACAGAATTGGTATGACTATCTTCGTATACTCCTCATTTACTCTTCGTCATGAAAAAGCAACTTCGTAAGTATTCATTAATTTGGATATAACTTTAACGATGCTTCCAACTTTATCAATATGATTACATTAAATTTAATATTGAGAGTATTAACGTCTATGATAGATTTGTTCCATTCAATAAAACTATTTTGATACTTTGATATTCAAATAAAATGTTCAGCAATTGAAATGTTTCGAAATTGTTATTTAAAATTTTATCTAGTTTGTTTAATAAATTCAGCAAACTCGATCACAAATCATATTCTCATTACCTGTCCATACTCAATACTCTATTTCAAAATAGGTACAAAATGAAAGTAATATTTTACATACCTATTAACTAATAACAAATGAACAAATATAATTGACATTTATAACTATGAAAATATATAAACTACTGTTGCAAATATGTGACGAAATATTATGAAAGGTATAAACCAGTTAAAATTAGTTAAAATAGGTCATCGATAGAAAAATATTATTGCAAACTATGGGCTACGATACTGTGCATCTAGTAGGCCAAGGTTAATTAGATTACCTGTAGAATTTTATTGGTAATTGGATAATTTAATGTACAAATGAATGTTTTGTTTAGAAAATAAACTTTGCAACAACCTTTTAATAACTTGATTTTGGATATCAAATCGTTAAATAGGTCAAATAGGAAACAATAGACGAAGCCAATATCATTTATATTTTCTTATGGCCGGTTGCTAGAGTAAGAATTATCCCTAACCAGGGTGACCAGGTCTCAGGTTTCACCCGGAGTCCCAGGGTTTCCGGGCAGAGTCTCAGGGCTCCGGGTTTGTAGTTATGTAACAACATACAGAAACAAATGATTTTAACTTGAGTTAGAGAAAACTCTTACGTTAGCAACCCGCCATTAGACAATCATATAAAAGCTAATAGTTTTATAAATTAGTGTTTAGTAAAGTGTTTTTAATGTACCATCGCTTAATAATGGGTACCATTGTGTACGTAGCGGATAAAACAAGGAAGTTCGTGTTTCTTCGACCTCTGACATCATATGAAAACTACGTGGTGGAAAGAACTTTGTAAATAGTAAAAAATTCTCTAATATTAAGTTTATTTTGCCCAATTTTAAATATTTGAATTCGTTGCTTAGAATTATGTATGTTCGTGACGTTTATTGAAGTTCCAGTTAAACAAATAACCATAATTAAAACTTTGCCTAGCGTACTGCCAGACCTAATGGAGATTTAAGAGGACTAACCTTTCTAAAATACATAAACTCTAAGATGAGGGAAAAATTGAAATGACTTGGGTTATGGAATCTTATCCATTTCGGTTTGATATCTTTAACAAGCCGAAAATGAAATGGAGGCGATCGGTACTAAAAGAAATTGGAAGATCCTTTTTGGGTTTCGTAGTTTCAAGGAAGAAACCTTTAAACCGTCATTAATGAGTCTGTGACCAAACGGCGGGGCCCAAAAACTTCAAATTTGACATACAGGGACGTACTGAACAATTTTGGCGCCTGAGGCAGACCATACTAATGGTGTGCACCTAGAAACATTATATATGATGAGCAAAAAAAAGGAAACATCATTCAAACTTTAAGTTATGTGCAAAAAATTGCGCCTTTTTTGCCAGTAAAGATGAGGTGGATACTTCACTATTCTTGCAGTCTGCACGGCCTTATTGGCATACGATTTTGAAAATTAGTAACTTTAACTTTATTATGGCCGGTTGCTAAAGTAAGAATTATCCCTAACTCAAGTTAAAATCATTTGTTTTTGTACGTTGTAACATATAAAAAAAACAAATGATATTAACTTGAGTTATAGAAAACTCTTACGTTAGCAACCCGACATTAGTAAGTTTAAATGAGGCTTTAGATCATTTTAAACAGTGTGCTCATGACAACTTACAAACATAAAAATTACAATTAGTTCCGCTTAAACATTTGGAATAGCCTATAATGCTCATATCGATTTTTGTAATATATCTGTGTGATAGTTTTATAATTAAACCTAGTCTAAAAAACAAAAATTACCGCATTTATCACCGGCGATTAAAACGTCAAATATTTTGATATTTTCACAACCATACATTATAACTACTAGTGTGCCATCTTGTGTGGAATTTTGGTACTAAAAGCGGAATATATAATGAATTTCTACGCTACAGTTATTTTAGATTTATTATTAATATTTGCGGTAGTAGAAAAAAATGTACGCAATACGTACGTAAAAGACTTGTTTCTATCTCCTGCTACCATTTTCAGCACTCGGTTGACGCCGCGTGCAAAATTTCGCGCTCAATTGATAAAACCACTTAAACACACTAACTGTATAAATGATTATAATAAAACAATCAGTTGACATTAATAAGAAATAAAAATATTTAATTTAACAATAAATAAAAACAAAATTATATATAATTTTTTATAAACTGTCAATATATCATTAATTTTTTTAATATAAACACAAATAAAATTATAAAAGTCAACAAAGGTCATGGTTAATCCTGTAATGACTTGTCATCTTTATCAATACATTTTGTAAAAAAACAAAATGTAAAATAACTATTTACGCCGGCCGGCTTTTTTATCACCAGTACAATCTCTATTACTTGAAAATAGAAAGTTTTTAATAGCAGATCTACTTAATGGATAGATAATTATAATTAATTTAGAATTGTTTATGTAAATTCTGTTTGAAAACATAGTTTTTGAATAAAATTCCTGTTGTAAATATACTCTGACCGGCTTACTATTTCTATGACATCTGAAATAGGTCACATTGCTGAGACTAGGCGCGGCGTTATCTATTTTTAGCTACCATTTTGCGATAATAGTTACAAGAGATGATCAAAACAATCAGTGTATTATATTGTCTAACTAGTTGTGTACATAATATATTACACACGTCGTAAGAATACTACGTTTCTATTAATACACGTTTGAAACAATTAACCAAACTTTTTTTCTTCTTTTATTTAGGCGTCACCTGTTTTTCTTCACGTTATCTTTATAGAATTTATCTTTAAGGGTTGCCTTGATCCATCTTTTAAGTGCCTACATGTCATTTATCTCTCGATTTATAATCCCTGACTGATCTGATCAGACGATCAATGCTAGTTCTTTCAACATGTTCCATTTTCTTCTGTGCTTTAGGAACTTTACTACGTCTATTTCCGTTATATTTTTGTTTCTTACTCGGTCTGTCCTATTTTTCTTAAAGAATTGACTTTTACTGTTCTCAGAGCTTCTTTAGTTCTTTAGAACTCGCTTACGTTTCGTATCCTATGGTGGTATTATGATGAATATATTCTATTCTATAGTTGACAAAAAAAAAACAATAGTTACTTCGCAACCGCGAATAGAATCGCGTTATTGGCCATGATAGAATAGAAATCTATTCATCATAATACCTCCACAGGTCTGTATGTCATCACAAATCGTACTTTTCTTAGTGTTTCGTAGGTATAACCAAATTCACCGTTTACTGCATCTGGAATCATTTTAAAGAGCCATAGTTTTGTTTTAATACATGACTTTTTGAATATTTTCTAAATTTTATTCCTTATCAACTTAATTTGAAGAGCCACACGAATGTCCTCAAATATCCTCGCGAGCCGCATGCTACCCCTCGCCTAGACCTATTTCAAGAGTAAAAAGTTCCTACACCGCAGCAGTACAGTAGCGTTGAGCACTGCGGCTCGGTGTGATGACATTACAACCTATCCTCTTAATCCAGAAAATCAAATCTAATTTTAAAGATTTATTTATAGAAAAACACCATCAATTAATGTAACAACTAAATAAGCAAAATGCTACATTATTACTTTTAAAATAGATATCTTATGTTTATAATAGTTAAAAAAAGCATGTAATGTCATAAGTGATGTTGATGTAGTGACAATACAATAATTCTTCATTCTACTTGATTAATTATTGACTCAATGAATCGAGTAATTTTTTTCCTTTATAGTTGTCCAAATACAATTGATTGAAATTGATCACTTCCTTGTGTACTTTATTGATGTATTTAATTTTGTTTGATCACTTCTTCTAAACGATGTAATGGCACGTTTTAAATAGAAAGTGAAATTAACGCTTCTGCGAAGAGTTATTACCTACTGGTTCACAAGGAACAACACACAAATAGTAGGATTTGCTTGAGTAGGATTTACTTGGCCAACGACGGTTAAAAAAGGGTATGGTTCAATCTAGAAGTTCATCGATGCCTTTCGTTCGGATGTTGAGAAAGAACTATCGTTTTGTTTCAATCGTTTTTCCAACCAGCACGTAGAAAGTATTGTGCAAATATAACAAACGAAGATAAAAAATACGGACTTACGTTGGGTACTAGTAGTTCAAATACGTTATTGACAGTGTACATAGAATTTTGTGAAATAGCTAAATATTTGTTTATCGGTTTTCTGCCGATCAATCGGCATGAAAAGTCTCGCAAACTATAAAAGATTTGAACGAAAAATTTACAAAACGAGTCAAAAGAGTCATAAAACTTAATCGATAAGAAATTATTTTGCATTTAAATTATCACCTTAGAAATAGTGTCTTTCTAGGGCCACACAACGCTTGCCAGCGATTTTTTCACTTATAGACAGGCCCGAAAAGAAGGGGGGGGGGGGAATCCCCTGGGCCCCGGAGTCATGGGCAGAGCCCTAGGAACGGCCTGGCATCGGGGTAACTGCCAGGAGCGTGTGGCCGTCAGTCATTTGTATTTTGGAAGTGAAGACCTTTTTTTTAGGTCATCGGTTGTATTTTACCCTTTATTATAATAAAAATCCCCAGATATAGAATTGATCATTACCCGAGACCCGCGAAGAAAGTTTCTCGTCGGGGCCTCAGAAATCTACTCGGCGGCCTTGGGTATGACCACTCAAAAACCCTTATAATGTCACTCATGTGTTGTCTGTCCGTCTGCCTGTACGATAGAAATTGTAGCCAAACAGCTGAACATAGAAATTTGAAATTTGGTATGCTTGTAAAAACCCATATATAGAAAAATATCAGGCTACCCTGCTTATAGAAACACAGGTGCGCACCCATTATTTTTTTGCGGGGGGGGGTGGCTTGGAAGACAAAATTGTTTTACAGGGGCAGGGATGGACCGGTACCTACATTTTTATCGGGATATTACTGACCCGATCCGCCCATTCTAACACCGCCCCCGTAACTCTTTCTTCTCTAAACACAAAAACCAAAACGAATTTAAAAATTCAAGTGATGACAAAAAAAAGTCCTCGTTTCCAAAATACAAGTGAGAAAAAAAACTCAAAAGCTCTAAAACTCAAGCGAGTTCCTTAAAAAACTAAAAACACGTGTTTTTGGGTGTTTGGGGGGAGGTTCAAGCCCCTAACCCCCTCTGGGTGCGCGCCTGCATTTGGTAGTAACTGTTTGACTTCATTCACGGCGCAATTACATTTAGATGTGTTTCCAATTTGTTTAAATCTCTTCAATGCCGATCGGTGTAACATAGTGGTAACACATGTGCTCTGCGTTGCCCAGGTCTCGGGTTCGAATCCCGTTCAGGCATGGAATTTTTCAAAAATAATAATTGTCCTGGCTACCTGCCAAAGTAGCAAAGGCCATAAAAATAAAAAAATTTAAAAAAATCTCTTCAATTGTTTGAAAACAGCGTCTTTTTAAATAATCAGTTTTGGATATGAAAAAAAGTCAGACGGGACCAAGTAAAGGAGCCAGGTGAATTTGTTCTTTGCCAAAAACTGCCGAAACAGAAAACAGGAAGAAAGCTGGTATGTTGGCATGATTGTCGACATTAATTAAAATGTCTTGACGAGACCCATATGATATTCAAACTTTTCTTGAAACTTCTCTAATACCCCTATTTTTTACCAAAATGTATATTTATAATTTATTGCATTATAATTATAATGTATAATTATAATGCATAACACCGCTACATGTTATGTTAAAATTTTGGCCAGATGTACATGTTATAAGATAGGACAAATATGACCTTGGTTATTTTCACCGTTAGTAGACATATTTGGTACAAAATGCGAATCAAACATCGATTGGTATGGATTAAATCAGAAACCTGTATAACCGTATCGTCGGTTTTAGAAACTGAAGGTCTACCCAATCTCGCATCATCTTTGATTAAATTTCTACCATCTTTAAAACGCCAGAACCATTAAAAATGTAGTTCAAATAAGAGCATCTTCTTCAAAAGCTGCTATCAAAATTTCAAGTGTATATGCCGTCGTCTTTCCAAGTTACAAAAAAAAATTAAGCAGACACACTGCTCTTCGATCAGTTCCATCTTCAAAATTACCAGGATAAAGAAAAAAATTTAAAAAACCGTTATAAAATTAGAATTAAATAACTTGGCGAATCAATAAATTATTACTTATTAATTTATTTACAAACTCAATAGCTGTTAACTCACAAATGATATCTGCATCTTATCAAGTTGAGAGTATCCCTTTCCAAGGTATTGCACAACGAGCGCAAACCATGTTTTAGATCAAACGTTGTACAGGAAATATCTCTTTAATATTTGGAAAAAGATTTCAGAAAATATCCGCTAGAAAACATCAACAGCTCCAAAACAGAACCAATCAGCTCTTTTTCTACCTACAGTACTTTTATTTATTTCAATTCTGTTTATTTTCTATATTACATTTCTTTTACTTATTTAATAAAATGTAGCCTTCGGACTTTTCTCTTCAAATCTTTCATTTGTAACTATATATTTGTTATTGACAAATCAGATCAATAAGCGCCACAAACTATGAACAAGGCAGCTGCAGTAACAAGGTCGGTCCCAGATATAGTATAAAATAGGTCAGAGAGCGTTGCCTAGACCGAGTGGTCCAGAAGGGTGACCTGACCTGGTGCTGGTATCGACCGTTGACGGCGGCAGCGGCACCGCGATGCAGCTGCACGTGCCACTGTCCTACTTTACGGTATCGACCCCACGACCGGCATGCGTCTGACCTAGATTCATGCAACGCCGGCCGGCCCGAATATTCTACAAACCCCCGAATCGAAATTCAAGGGTTAAATGCTTGCAATTTTAACTGGTTTCTGCAGGTTTTTAATTATGTTTACTTGGAATATTTAATATTTACCGTGGATAATTAAATTCTCTGATATTCACTAATTTTTCTCGGTATTGTAATGGATGCATGATTTGTAATTCTGAAGGCATGTGGATGACCTAGATATGTCTGCTGGTCTGCTTTACTACTGACACTTGAAAGTCAAGGGTGGATTTAGGATTGGCGTGTAGATTTTCCGAGTGAACACGTTTTAGAATTGAATTGTTTCAATTAATTTTAATATAATAGATTAGTAGAATGATATTAAATTAATGAAATTTAGTACTGCTACTTCAAAGAATAGCAACCAGAAAATATTATGAAGCAAAAAATAATATCTTATTCCATAAGAAAGTTATTAATTATTAAATATTATATTAAATATATAAACATTTTCACACGCCGCCCTGTAGTGACATAGATGGCCACAGGAGAGTCTTAGATTAATATGTGCGAACACAATGTCAGTGATACGCATTATTTTTTTATTTTCGTTAATTTTTAAAACAGATGATCTAAATATAAAATGATATAAATAACAAACTTTATGTTTGACAATATTAGCAAAAGATAACATAAATACATGAATGTTTACGCACTAGCGAGTGCGATATTAAACATAAGTCGAATACTAATAAGCAGAACATCCACTAGCGTAACTACGTCACAATGACGTAAATTTTAAAATGTAGAAGTATTAACAATTCTTGCCAAAATCGTAACGATATTTACAAAATTAAATATTGGCATATTTAATTTATATATATTGTATTGGGTTGTTACATAAGTCCGTTCATTTTTTTTTCACGTTTTATTCAATAAAATATACATTCTAAAAAAAACTTTTATTATCAAATGTACTGTTCATTATTTTCTATCACTTTGAACAAACGCTCAAGCAATTTCATAGTGCCATCTCTCCAGAAGATTCAGTCTTTGCTCTCGAAAAATCTGCAAAGGTGAATTTTGATATAGTCAATGATGCGAAATTTTTTCCGTTAAGGGAATTTTGTACAGAACGAAACAAATGGTAGTCGGAGCATATAGTCCAGACATCGCACTATCCGACTACCATTTGTTCCGCTTTCTACAAAATTCCCGTAACGGAAAAAATTTCGAATCTTTGGACTATATCAAAATTCACCTGGACAGATTTTTCGAGAGCCAAATGGAATTATGATATTGCCTGAGAATTTGGCCAAACTGAAATAATGCACAGTACCTACATATGATAATAAATGTTTTTTTAGAATGTATATTTTATTGAATAAAAGGTGGAAAAAAAACGCACGGATTTAGGTAACAACCCAATATATTAAAACTATTTAATATTCATTTAAAAAAATCACTGTACAGGTCAATTACGAAATAAATGATTACACAGAAGACTCATAATATGTAAACACATAAATACTTAAATAAGCTTGTGTTTATTAAAACTAGTCTTAATTATTTTGAGTTAATATTAGTCAGATTATATTACGTAAGAATTAGGTATATTCAGTGCCGATCCTGAATACTTAGCCGTCCGCTTGCAATTTTCCTTTTGGAATTGTTATCAGTCAATGCTAATTCTGAAAAACTAAAGCGGGCCAAAACACAGCATGCGGTCCGCCTCCATTTTGACTTTTTTCAATAAATTAAAAAAGACAAAAAAAGTTACTATTCACCAATTTCATCCTTCTTTTAATTATTTTGATACAGTATTATCGTTTTTTGTTGCTGAGACCCTCTTTTGGCCGCCCCCCTGAAACCCACGTGCGTGGCACGCCTTTGCCCTCCGCCAGGACCAGCCCCGTGAATAATAGTTTAAGTAATGCATTTTACAAAGACTTTTTAAAGGACATGTTGGTTACGTTATTTCATGAAATAAGAACGATATTTGAGAGAATCAAGAAGAAAATTAAATCCTGGGGCATAGAATAACAAGTCGTGGACACTGAACCATTGCAACGCTCCCGCTCATCATCAATGCTAATTCAGGAATTGTAGCAAAGGATCAAACCGCGAATAAAGGTTTTCAAAGCTATCTAAAGTCGAATTTTTACAGTTTATTTCGTGTTGCGCATCCTAGATTCCTTAATTGTATCGAGTACTTCAGCTTTCCATGTTTTTCTAGGATGGACGGTTTTTCATTTTCACCACATTATGGAATAGTACTCCCATAATATTTTGGACATGCGTGTTATCCATACGCTGCGTGTAACCATACCATTTCAGTCGTTTGCATACAACTGGATCAATATCTGTGTTGATTTCCATTATCGTTTTGATTTCGGTGTTTCTTTTCTTACCAAATGTTAAAGTCACAGAAGCGTGTCCAAGAAGCTTTCTCCATAGCTCTTTTATTCTCTAGACCCATACAAAAAAGATCTTTGTAGTTCTGAAGATTCTAAAGAGAGATTCTAAAATAACTAAGATTGGGTCTAAGCTAGTCCGTTCACGAAACAGGGTAGGGAAATTGACAAATATGATAATAATAGTGATGGAATTCAACTATTACCTGTTATATAGCTGTATTATATAGGCCAAATACAAGTCCGCTAGCTCAGCCCGAGTTAACGAGATTAGCATGGGGTTCCTCACAAATACTTACACCCTAAAGCAGCAAATTTTTATTTATAAAACAATTTTGACCCGTCTGGGATAAAAGGTTCGCTATTGCTACTCTAGACATTTCACTTATTAATTATCCAGTGTTCGAAATTGTGTTTTGGATGTAATCTCATTCTTACATGTACCATCTGCTAAATACTGTACACCAAAGTACTTGGAGCAGTCATCTATTTGAATATGATCGACTTCTAGAGTTACGTTACTTTTTCGCCACTCCTTTCCCGAAAAAATCAATTCTCGAGGTTGAGTCGACCCCTGAATTGACTGCACAGTAGGATGAAGCTGGAGTCCAAAACTTTAACTGGCGTCCGTCATCCGTCCTCCAGAAAACCGACTACAAAATCACGACAACTCTATATTTTTTATTATAACATAATTTTCAAAACAAATACTCCAAAAATTATACTTTATTAATGTATTTTGGGAATATAATTAGTGATCCTACGTTAGTAACGGAAATACTCGAATAATTGTATATGTCTACTTTGAGGCACGGTTTGAAATTAGCCGTAATTGATAGATATTTGGATATTTCATTACGCAAGAAATAGTCTTTATGTTAGTTCCCTTACAGTATTAGCATGCATACACGTGTAGGAATTGATTAGTGCAGTTGCAAGGTTAAGGCCAGTGGCGTCACTTGCAATTCTGGGTCACCCACACTTTACACTCGCGACAAATGTTTCCAAGCTAGTTTCAAAGCAAATAGTTCCTTTAACACATTTTACCCAAGATACAATCATATAAAGTGCTGAATTTTAGAAGTGTTAGTTTAGGTAAGCCTCCCAAAGTGTATCGAGTCTCGATATCATTAACTAATGGCGCCACATAACGACATATCGGTCAATGGAGGACCGCATATACAACGGTAGCCCCATAAGATTATAATGGAGCTAAAAATTTTCTATCTCTTTGTGACATTGTGATTTGTACCCTAGAAGCAATAAGTAATACCATATAGCCTAGATCTGTAGTAAAGGATTCGTAAAGCAAATTGCAATAACTATTAGTTCCAACAGAATACTGTCATAGAAGTTGAAAACTACAGCGCCAACAACACGAATGTCAGTTTTATTACACAGACGCGTCAAAAACTGACAACAACTGTACTATAGCTGCTGTACATAACGAAGAGAGTAAAACGTACCAGTTACCAGCAACCAGTAGTGTGTTCGAAGCAGAAGCGATAGCAATTCTGAAAGCACTCGTAATGGCATCACATTGGCATAGAAGGCAACGAACATGCCGACACAGCCCCCGAGACGCCACCTGTCCTACATAAGACAGATCATCAAGACGAAACTCCACACGAGCAGACTGACTAAATGGCGCGAAACTATCAACAACAAACTACGAACAGTTAAGGACGACATACAAAACTGGAACTCAACAGACGAGAACAAGTAATAATGACAACATTCAGAATCGGACACACCAGACACACACACGAACACCTCATGGCAAGACTAGACAACAAACTATGTGAGGCATGTAACGAACAACTAATCGTTAACCACATACTAATTAACTGCCAACTCTACACTAACTTGCGTACAAACTACAATTTACAACAAGACCTTAAAGACAACTTAAGACTAGACTCAACAATGACTAATAACGTACTCAACTTCTTACAGGCAACTAATATTCGTCATCTAATATAAGTTCAAAAATTAATAAAGTCAATCAATATACTAACTATGTATCAATTATGTAACCACAGTAATTTCAGACACTAATAGCTAAGCAGCTGAAGTGTCTTAAAATAAATAAAATAAAAAAATAAATAAAAGAAGTTGAAAAGTAGGTAACAGAAGAAGGAGACGAAAAAAGATCTAGAAGAAATAATGTAAAGAAAAAGAAAATATAAGAGAAGAGAAAGTGGAAAAACTATGTAGATAGAAGATCAAGAAGGTTATACCATTTAGATTTGTGGAAGTACACTCTATGATGTTCCCCCAGACGAAATAGCATAAAAACGCACTTTTCAGAACATATCCCCGTCGTTAAGCAACGCATAAGTATTTAAAACGAGGTTTATTACATCTAAATCCACAATTCCCAATTTCCGATGATAGCGAATTACGAGATTTTATAGTTTATGATGTCTGATGCTTTCACAGCGCCAGGTAAAAGCAAATACACGTTGTTCCAGTTAGGAAATGCCAGGTTACTGGGACGCTCGTTGCAGTACTGGGATAACGATGACCTATTTTCAGGTTGTCCTGGTTCCTGCTACAGCTCCAGGACGTCATAGTTTTGTTTCTAAATTGATTGATCCGTTAGTTTATCAGTAACAAATATAGTTTACCTCGAAATATGTTTTGCGGTGAAAATAATTATATAGGTAGCGTGTTTCGGGGAAAATTGTATGAATAAGTTTTATTAAATTTTCTGTTTCTATTCTTGGATCCAAAAATTATAATTTTACCACGAAATCTTGTACTTATATGTATCAAGAAAATATTAATGTTAAAAAAATTCAAAGGTTTGGACATTTCTTAAATGTTAACATAAAAAAAATCGAAAAAGGAACTACTCCACCTCATTTTCTGATTCAGATTCTGAAGCCACTGATTCGGGAATAGAGTTTGTCTACAGTTTATCGACAGGAAGTGTACCATTTTACCATCCAGGATATTCTGAAGGTATTACTCCTATTTAACATAACATTTACCAAATTTCTTTTTTTCTATTCAGAAATAAGCAAGGGTCCTTTATAAATTTGTTAACTCTCTAGATATACTGTTATTTAAAGGTCTACCTCTTAAATTTTTAAATAATAAAGGTCTAAAATTGTCCAATTACAGGTGTGGTAATTTGCATTGATTTGATTAGATTAGATTATACATTATTTAGCTTTTGCAACAACAAATCGCAAAATCCTAAAAATTGAACATAATCACTTTTCGCACTAAGACTACGATATTGAGAAGTGACATTACCGGTGGCGGCGTTGTGCTCCAAGGTAATATGGCTGTCGTCTCTAGTACTCAGCTGTCAATATGCTAATAGCGAACAGGTTAATTTAAGCACAGTACATTTTATTTTATGAAAATGCGAGTAAATATTTGCGAAATTTTTTAATTTTCAAGCGATACATATGTATCGAGTTGTATAACAGAAGGTGGGCATCAAATTACAGTATTTAAAGTTTAATTTCAGTAGATTTATTAAAGTGTAATTTGTAGTTGAGCAGGTGTTAAATGCCGGGCACGTAATTTTATGTGGTACATCTGAATTTAGAATATATGGATTCTGTTTGCAACCAAGTGCATTATGTTCATTGCCTCATGAAATAAAATTAGTTTTAGTTGGACAGGAGCAGGTAAAAGTTAAATATGCAACTAGCAGGTGCAAGCATCTTAGTGCAGTTCTGTTTTTCTGCGACAAATATAATGAACAAACTTTTCCCAATCTGGACCTAATATTAACTTGCCCTCCATTTTTCTTAAGAAAAGAAAAAACTAAGATGCCTATCTTTGTCCCGTCTTGAATGACAGACAAAATCACTACAATTTGTTCTACTTTTATAGTTTTTCACTACTTCTATCGACATTCTAACAAAAAATCAACACTAGAACATATGTAATAAGTTCAAACAATACTAGAGCGCCTAGTACAATATTTGACCACCAAACTGCGTGTCAGTTCTCAATATTCGATGTTAATATATAATAATAATAATAATAATAATAATAATAATAATAATAATAATAATAATAATAATAATATTTATTTACAATAAATAATATGTACATAAATTTTTACATGATTCCTTTACGTTTATTTCTATATATAGTTATCATAACCTATTATACATTTTATTTTAAGAGTACAGCCCCTTTACTTTTTCGTTAGCAAGTTGTCATAACAAGTTGCGAGTTACTAATGCCTAAAATTTTTGAGGGTTAGTAATAAAATAACGTTGTGGACCGTTTATTGGGTGGAAGCATTTCGCTCACACCTGGTATATTTCTTTTTCAAAATAAAAATAACCTAGGACATAGTCGAATATTTTTACCAAGGGTCACACCCTTAATATCAACACTTATCGATAACCAATACAGTTTTGCAGCACATTTATCTGCATTATAAACTGTCACTATTTTTTTAAATACTTATGTATGTATGTTGTCTATGTTCCATGTTCATTGACTTAATTTGTTTTTTTAAGTGATATCCTTTGATACCGCTACATGTCAAATGCTGAATTAATACAAATAACATTCTACAAAGAGTTTATTTTCAATGAAAACATTTCTACTTAAAAGTATTTTTTGAAGGTTTTATAAACACTTAAAAAGAGAATCGGAAGTAGGGGGAAGATAAATAGGATACTTAATTCGATTTGGAGTTTCAAGTGAATTATTTGGAACAAAGAATTTTGTTTAGCAAATCATAGATAGAGAAGACATTTTACGGATGAACCAAAAGCTTATTAGAAATATCAAAGCTTCATGTGGAACTAACCAGACAGAGCAAAAAGATGAACTGGAAACAAAAATTTGATGTGTAAATATTCACAAATTGCAATGTAATGATGCAATTCTGGGCAAATCTGTAGCTTACACACAAAATCTGTAAGAAAATGTCCATAACAACACATAAAACAACTCCTTAGATACCATAGATTTCATAAAATTATGGATGTCTGGGCAGATGCGGTATTAGTACGAGGGTTGCCTTTTATATTTCGGGATTTGAGATCAAAAACAACTATTTATCAACAAAAGTGGCTTTATTGTTTTTCAAAATATTCTCCACGAAGATCAAATACACTTTTAGCATGCTTGAACATGAGCATGTTTGAACCAATTTTCGAAGCACTTTTTCCACTCCAATTGTCAAATTATGTGGGAGCCAACGCGACAAAATCTTTTTGACAACCAAATGTTCATGCAATAGTGAATGTATGTTGGTCCCACTAATGCCCAAGGATACCTCAATTACACGATAAGTCACATGATGATCTTGCAGTATCAGATCATGCACAGCATCAATGTTTTCCGGAACAACAACTGATTTTGGACGACCTTCACTATAATCCTCTTAAAAACGGACGTTCCATGAAGGGGAAAATATGTAATAACTAGATATCGGATAAATATACGCAATAACCAATTAAACATCTAATTATTCAGTATCCATTTCGATTTGCGTTGTTTCGAACTTGCGTCGCTCCTAAAAATACACCAATTTTCGCACTGCATCATAGATTTTTCGAAGTTGCGACGTTAAATTTTTTTATTTTAAAATGTTTTTCTTTTTATTTGTGTAAAATATTTTTACGTCCGGACCATTTGACAACAATCTGAATTTACCATTTTCATGAGGTTTGTTCCATTAAATGTAGATGTAGTTGTTTTTTTTTTTGTTTTTTTTTTGTAATTTCTGTTTAGGATATTTGTTTGGGGATTCCCTCGTTTATTAATTGCTTCCTGTGTTTTTCGGTAAGTAAACCTTAGTTTGTTTTAATATTTTTCTGCAATAGGTTGCCTTTTATCGCGGTATTATAGTTAAACCAAATTAATATTTAAAATTTTTCTATAAGAAAAACGTAACGAATACATGTTAAAATATTTTAATTTTAATTAAAATATTATAATCACGGTGTCACTTTAAAAAATTGATGTGGTGTGAATATTCACACATTTCAGGGTTTCGCAGGTATATAATAAGTGAAGACGGTATGCTGAGTGTGTAGGACAAATTTTACTTTATAGTAATCACGGCAAAATGAACGATATTTTTAAAATAATTTATCGTCTGTTAATCATATAATAAGACTGGTTATTAAATTTACGCTCTTAAAAATTAAATACAACATTTGTCAAAATATAACTAGAATTTTGACAAAATAATTTCAACATAATAAAAATGCAAAAAAAAAACAGAAAAAATAAAACTCACTCCGTCCGTACTCGAACTCGAAACCCTTCGTTTTCCAGAAAATTTTAGCTTCCGACACCAGCGCTCTAACGCGTTGCGCCATCGGACGCTTAGCATATGAGTGTCTTACATTGGTATAACTTTTGTACTTTGTGAACCAAAAACCACAAAAAATGCGTTATTTTCCGAAAACATAATCTGATCAAAAATTCCTGTTGTACTATTTCGGTTCACACCAATATACATTACTTGGAATTTTTTTAGATTTTTAGTTTAAACCATCTGGGCTACAGGGTGTGGGACAAAAATTTTTTTGCACAATTTTGGCAAAAATCGCTTCAAAATAATTTATTTTGCAAAAATAAAAATTTGATCGTTAATCCACGTACTAAGGGCTTTCATTTGATACCGTACTCAGAATTAAAAAAATATATTTTTGTTTTCGATGAGCACATATTTGTTTATATTTTTAGGGGGGTATGTTTTTTAGATGTTTTAGTATTTTTCCTATGTGCGGGTCAAAGAGTTGTATAAGCATGCCAAATTTCAACTATCTAGGTTTAGCCGTTTGGCTACAATTTTAACCGAACAGACAGACAGACAGACAGACAGACAGACAGACAGACGACAAAATGACGGTATAAGGGTTTTTTGGTCATACCTACAAAACCCTAAAAAGAAGTTAACAAGTTTATTGTAAATTTTCTTATAAAATAAAAGGTGAATTTTCTATAAATTTATTATTAAAATTATTAATTTTATTAGATTTTCTTGTAGATTCGTTCTATCAGTCTGCGTCGCAAAATTTTGGAACGTATCTATGACGCCTAATGGGCTCTAGGTGTATTGGTATATATCAGTCAAAATTTAAAAAGAACGCTCATGTATACCGAATAATTAGATTTTTAACTGGTGATGGTATATATCTGTCCGGTCTCTAGTAATAACATGTACATAGGTATTTAAAATACAATTGGTCAGCAAAATCATTCCCATAACACATTACATTACAACTTGCCTACTAATTAGTACAAAGAATCAGATAATCAAGAGGTTTATATTATCGTTTGTTGCAGGTGCGCACTCCCAAAATGGGGGAGGGTCAGAAGACAAAATTGTTTTCAAAGGGAACAAATCGAGGTCACGCAACTGCCAAATATTTGCGAATGTGAAGGTTGCAACCAGTGATAGGTTATAATCTAGGTAAGGTCAGTTACGTAGCCAAAATTGCACATAAAAGGCCACAACATTCAACACTCAACATATTTAAATAATGATTAAAAATTTATTAACGAAGATAAATTAGCCAAATTCGTAATAGGATATATATTAAGACTTTTTTTAAGGATATTTTTTTTCATAAAAAAAATCTATGGATTAACAGAAAAAAATATTTGATCACTGCAGACACTCCAAAACTTTCTCATACTAATAAAAATTTATTGACTTAACGGTAGTAAATCCATTATAAAATTTATTATGTAATAAACTTGACCAAAAAATTGAAATCATAAAACCATATCTAGCCCATTAATCGTCACATTACTGAACAATTTTCTATTCAAATCATTTAACCTAAAAAACAATCATAAAACAAATAAAACCCGCTCATTTTCTACACAGAAGCGCCAACTTATCAAAACCACCTATTGTTTACATGTTTCGCCATAATTTTCTCCTACTACCGCTCCTAACAGACTACACATTTCATAATACAACCATCAGTGTATATGAACAGTATATCCCACATGTAGCTGCGCATTTGAAGGACATATTACATAACCTAACTCAGAGCGAAGCTGTGTTGAATGTAGGAGCGTGCACTGTATCGCCACTGGCGTTACAATATTTCATATGCGAAAAAAATTAAATAGGAACTTCGTGTTTTTAAAATTCTTCATGCGCGAATGTAAACAAAGCTTTCTTTGCGGGGCTTGTTATTCAAAAATATACGTGTTTTGGCTGGTGCGTAGATTTTTTATGCGTAAATGTACTATTTTAGAACGGAATCGGTGCCGGATCACGGCACAGGCGCAGAAAGGTCACGCTTGTGCCCTAGCCGCGTACAGCAGCGATGGCAAACCTGTTTCCGTATGCTGGTCAAAAGGGGTTTTGAATTTTTAGGTTCAATTCGTGGGTAAAATATTTAAAGTGAATAAAAATCTCTTTAGAATCTTTAGAACCACAAGTATAACTACTGTCCAACGTTGTGATGGGTATTGACAGGGCCGCCGAGCGTGGGACCGGGCGCCGGTAATGCAATAATAACGGGCCCAGGCCCCGGGAAGACAATAATTCCGCCCGCCTCCCCCGGAAAATGTTAATTACGGGATGTGACATATAAAAAACTGCGCGTAAATAGAAATTGTTCCTTATTTTTTCCTTTTAAATTTATAAATGATTTGTTAAAAAAATCAGTCCCATGCCCTGAAGTTAACCCGGGCCACGGTAATTTGCCAGCTTCCCCCGTCTCCTGACGCCCCTTGGTATAGAAAGTCAGTTAAATAAATCAATTACATTGAGCAAGTTCAGTAGCTACTTGCTGGCGAATTTACTTGCTGCTACCAAACTCGCAGAATAGGCGTTTACGTTTATTCAGACCACAAGATTGCTCAGATTGATCTGGTGGCGTCACAAGATTAGTCGGATTGCTCGAATTTTGTTAACATTTTCGTAAGCAATATTTGTCTGAAGTTAAGTAGTGACGCCTGATTTCTGTCTACAACTACTACCGCGTTTTGTTTTATAAATATGAGCTTATTACTAATAATAATAGAATTCTATCACAAATGGCACTTATTTCGTATATTTTGTTTTCAACATATTCCAATTGGCTGTACGATTCAATTTACCCGCGCTAACCCCCACCACCAGCAATCTTATCAGTAGAGCCCTGCGCGGATAAGCTTTTCTGTATCCGCATCCGATCCGCATCCGCACATCCATGATCCGCATCCGATCCGCATCCGCAGCTTTTGTAAATAACAAATCCGCATCCGATCCGCATCCGCAAAAATATCCGCACTATCCGCACTACAGGTTTTGCTGTCAGTTTGGAAAGAACTAACATATTTCGCCTGTTAAGGTAATCTCTGCTCTAAAACGCTACTGAAAAAATTTGGATTTACCAGCTTATTTATTACTAACTTAACCTAAGGGACCCCAAAAGTTTTAAGGCCTAGATGCGCTAATAACTTATTTAAATCTAGAGAGAGATAACAATTTTGGGGGGGCCTAAGCGTTCTTTTTCGTAGGGAGTAAGTGGCGTGCTGCTTTTTATAATATTGAATTTTTAAAAAAAATCAGAAAAGTTACTTGATAGAAGGTGCTTCATATTTTTAGGATCAAGTAATTCTCTTACGCCATTTCGCGCATGAGTTAGGCGTTGCAACTTTTTCAAATAGCAACATGTGGCATTTTTCAAATTTTTGGGATCTGCAAGACTTTTTACTTCGGGTAGTATAAAATATTGGCAGGTTACATAATAAAATTTTCGAGAAAAAATTATGTAGGTAAATTTTGGTATTTAAATAAAACTTACTAATCAGTTTTATGTAAAAAAAAACCTTTATCAGATTTAAAAGTCAGAATTAGAGCAGAGGTAGGAAGAATTACGTCGAAAGTGTAACAGGAAACTTTTGTCCAAAATATTATTTTCTATAATATATTCAATAATAAAAAGAAAGTTAAGTTGATTGTCTCAACTCAGTCTTGATCATGGACAATTGTCTTAATAAAAATAACATAAAGTGAGATTGAATGCTACAAAATATCATGTATGTACAGACAACCGAAAATAACCGAGGACTGCGTAGTCAGAACACAATTGCTTGTTTCTCCGAAAGTAACCGAAGATTTAATGTTCACGCGGATATTGCGGATAAGCGGATATGACATTTAATCCGCATCCGATCCGCATCCGCATGGTTTAAATGATAATTTATCCGCATCCGCAGAAAAGTTGCGGATATCCGCGGATAATCCGCGGATACCCGCGGATTTGCAGGGCTCTACTTATCAGATCATCGGATTGCTTGGAAACGCTCGGATTACTCCGGCGGTTCAATCGGATTGACTAAAAATAAGCTAATGTGTACGCTCCGACTGACTTTACGAACGGATCGGGAGGACTCGGATCGCTCGGATTAATCTGACTGACTAAACGTAAACGCATAATGTAATAATGCTGGCTCTTATACTCGCTGCTCGCTTTGCCCCAAAGAGTAAAGCTGACGACCGAGTTACTTTACTAGATATTTCACGACTGGGTAGTAAAATACACTAAAATCAGCCCTAAATGCTACCCATTCGTTGAGCCGCCCTTGTGCAAAGCATACCCTGAATAATCCCACGCGGCGGCCCTTGAGGCAATATTTAGTTGCTTGCCTCAGGACGAGATCTACCGAAGACTCTGATTTTAGTTAACAGTTTTGTTACTTCTAAATATATTTAGGAAAAACTGTTATTTCTAAGTTTTTCGCCATAGTTTAATGCACATTTCGAAATGCTTTAACGTGTATCATAAAAATATACCAAGAGAATGGCGAAATAAAAAAATATATAACAAAGCGATAAAACTATTCTCTATCTGATGGTTCTATGTAATATTTGATATTTATCAGCACTCCTGATTACCTTATGCAAAAGTGAGAGTGTACGCAGTATTATAGTTTAATTATCTAAGCATTCTACTCTCGTATAGGTGAATGTTTATATTCGAGTTATCGCTTGTGACACACATACCGCTGTTGAATTGGGTCGTGGTGATTTTGTTTCGCTGTTACCTAGCCTAGCTGTTACTACCTAGCTGCGTTCACGTTTTTTAGGTACGGTTTCGACTACTAAACAGTTAGAAATGTATCACATTTTTAATAGAAATAGGCTATGGTATAGTATATTATTAGAATAATATATTCTACGATTAGTATATAGTGTAATTTGCTGTTTTAGATAACGCGGAGGAATATTACATTTTGCAGACGACCAGGTCGCTATAGCCCACTGTCCTTTGGCTATCGACAGACTATCTGAGCTCTGTGGGCCACTGAGACCATTGCAGGCGTTCTGTCTGAGTGTTTTTAATTTGTTTATAAAAATGATGAAGTTTTAATAATAATAGCAGTAGTGTTCCGGAATTAAACTTGCGTCTGTGCTCTTACCACGTTGCCACGGTAACCTAAAAAATGCTATAAGCTATAATGATAATAATATTATAACAAAACTTTTTAATGCAAAAGTTTTTAGTGTATGAACACGCAGAATGAGTAAAAAACGCAATACATATAAAAATTACTTATAATCAACTGAGGCGGAAATGGAATCCCGGAAATCTATGAAGGTGATGACGCAATGAAACGAAACAAGCCGCAAGGACTAACCTATGCAACGTAGACACTAAATTTTGAATAAGAAATATTGCTGCTAACTAGACATACATTACCATCTACCAGTTGATTTCGTGTACTGTTGAATATAGGATTGCCCATTACTTCTCCAAACCTTTCTGTCTTCCGTTCATATGGTCGGTGGTACTCTATTACTAGTGTCTCATGGTGTTCATTCAAAATTCTGTCTTGTCCATCTACAATCCGCAAATCTTGTAACATATTTAAACATTCAAAATATATCCATATATTTTCTTTTAACCTTCAACGGATGGGTATGTGGACCCCAAGCGATGATTTTTTGAAACAACTTAATTTAATTTTAATATTGGTCGGCCACCTATCTTATCTTTGGGGTTTCCGCTACCTATTTATTATATTATTTCACATGTGGACAACCACATTGTTTCTGTTTTAATTTTATATAACCTTTTCAACCTGGGTTCCGTTTGGACTGTGTCCCGCCATTACATTGTAATAAAATTTGTCATAATTATATCCGATCCAAGAGGAGAATTCTCCAGTATTGTCTGTAGATCTTTGTTCTCCTAAACATATTTCAGACATCTCATATCAGACTAGGATCCTCTGTACTATAGAATTTGGGATTCGACGTACTATGATGTTGACTGTGAATGTGTAAAATTCACTTAGTTTATGTTAGGTGCACTTATTGTGTGATTCAAGATAAGCACCATGTTTCGATTTCGAGCTCCTTACAAATGGGGAAGTGTTGTATGTACCTACCTATTTAATAATAATGATTCGTATACGAGTGATTTTATTTTATTTATGCTAATGTTGCGCAACAGAGCTGCACTAGAAAAGTGCCACCCCAATAAAAGCACAACAATACAAAATACAAAAAATTCTTATGATTAAACAAATTTGTATGAATCAAGTAGCAATTACATCAATTAGCAGAACATTATGGTTATGGTTTAACATATTTGATATATGTATAGATTAAAAAATTAAAATAATTATTTTTATTTATTAATTTTTTGAATAAAGCTAATTATATCGGAGGCTACTTATGTTATTTTTTATTGCTTTCTTAAATGAATTTAAAAAGCCAAAGAAAATATCCACGTTTGTGGTATACTGGTTAACTGTCCTTGATGTTCTGAGTATTGGTGAGTTGCTGTTTGACAATGTACTTAATACTGGAATAAAGAGCATGCTAGGATGTCGTATCGGGTAGTAGTACATGTTAAAATTAAAGAACGGGATAATTGACTAACCATCTATAATATTATTAATAGTTTTAAAAAAGAATGTTAAATCGTTTCAATCGAGTGATTCAATATTGTAGAAATTTAGGTTGAAATTATAACTTTTTTAGTGATTTAAACGGTTAAATTTGTAGTTGAGGCGGTTAATAAATTTTCTTTGTACTTTTTCTAATTGTTCAACATATTTTTGATAATGTGGATTCCAGACCACACTAGCAATGATTCCTCGTGAAATTTATGTAACTACATTTACCAGCATTTAGTGATATTTTATCATCCTGGCAATATTGACTTAGTCTATCCAAGTCAGTCTGTAGCTGTAAGCAATCTTCATTTCTTTTGATTTCTTTATAAATTTTTAGATCATCGGCATATAATAAGAATTTTGAGTTGTGAAAACAAGACGCAATGTCATTAACGAATACAGAGAAAATTAAGGATGAGGAGTGATGTAGAAGAACTAGGTGTTTTGACGGAAGAAGATGACGAGGATGATGTAGTTGCTGATCAGGAGACGGAAGCAGAGTTTGAAAGCCATTGCAAAATCCTAACGCTCTAGGTTTTTCGCTCAACCCACTATGTTACAGAAAATAAAGTCAATTTTATTAAAAGATGTTAAATAGTTGAAAATACCAATAAACAGACAAGCTAAATTACCAGAAGCCAATATTTGAAACACGAGTCTTATAAGCCAAAGATAATCTTGCACTATACAAAACAAAAGGTGCTATTGATACCATAGATAAACTGGCCAACAAATATTCCACACGGAGGAAAACAAATCGGTGCTAATGGCAAACTTTTATCACCTCATAGTTTGGTCATTGCGGGCATTAATGTTTAAAAACTCAGGCTTAAAGCTAAACCTGATTGGCTAAACAAGCGATTCCCAAACTGTGCACCGCGACGTCCTTGGGCGGCGTGGCTGAGCTACAGGGGCGCCGCGGTAATAATCCAATATTCCGCCAACTGCGTTAGTTAGACCAATGTTTTGACTTGGAGCGCCGTGGAAAAAATTCCGATAAATTAAGGGCGCCGGGAATCGAAAAAATTTAGGAACCACTGAGCTAAACAATAGATCAAATGACCGTCAAATATTGGAACTAGATAAAGAATTAATAAAAGGAAATGTTATACGCCAATACAGCAATAAAAACAACCAACCAAATAGAAAGCGATACACAGAGGATGTTTTTCCTGAGCTATTGAAAATTGCACCAAAAAGAGCCAAGGGGCAAGTCACAAGATAGGATTTACTACATGTGTCAAAGCAAGAAAGACAAAAAAATTAAGAACAAGTACGTGAAATGTAAAAATAGTATACGCCTAGAACATTCTGTACTTTGTATAAAAGTTTGTTCTTTTTTAGTAAGTAGTTAATTAGTTTTTAGATTGATACATAGTTTGGATATCTCTATTGATGCAAATAAAAAAAAAGGATTGATAAATTTATTATTTATTGACTTTAAAACTGATACCTCAAGTACGAGCAACAGTTCCATAACATTTCATCATGGGGTCCAACTGAACTCTGGTCTGTCTGTATCGTAATTTTATGAGGACTGTCGGTTTTCCAAGGTCGATGACACCGGGGTTTTTCAAGGATTTAAACCCTGTATTCTCTTCAAGTTTATTTTTCATTTTTCTGATTTCTTCTGTAGTAGTACTGCAGTCTCCGTCATATCATATTCGCGGCGATAACTTAATTTATTTTGTTTTAATTTCTGAATATTGTTATTTCTTGACTATTTATTGTTCATTAATTTATTTTTAACTTATTCATTACATATATTTTTCATCTACTGACTCCAATTTATTGTTTTACAACCATGACTAATTTAAATCATCGAATGATTGCCGTACTTTACTAGATCAGGTATGTACGAGGTGTGTAAATTAAATAACCGGACTGGCAACATAACGTTTGATCTGGCAACATTTGGAACGCGAGACTTGGAGGGACGGCAGGTGAACAGGTGATACGCCTTAAGTACGAGTTTGAAATCGAGTAATTTTTTTCGTGAAACAGTTGAAGCAGTGCATTCTCAAAATAGGTGAAATTCATTTCGAGCAACGGTGTGCTATCTCAAACTTTTATTTCAAACTTGAGCACAGTGTAACGGAAACTTTTGCAAAACTTCAGCAGGCCTACGGAGACAGTGTTTTGTCAAGGATCCAGGTTTTTTTGGTGGTTTAAGGCATTTTCAGAAGGAAGAGAGTTGATTGAAGATGAATCACGCAGCGGAAGGCCTTCATCTTCAAGAACCGATTAAAATGTCGACAGAATCTGGGATCTTGTACGTTCAGATCGTCGGTTGAGTCAGATTGATCGGGGAAGAGTTGAATTTTACTCACACTACCGTTCATCAGATTTTGACCAATGAATTAGGGATGAGAGAAAAATGAGCCTTGTCATACAGCAATTTCAATAAACGAGTTTTTGGCCAGTAAAAACATGCCTGTGGCTCCTCAGTCTCTTTATTCCCCTGACTTGAGTCCTTGTGACTTTATCCTTTTCCCAAAATCGTCTCAAGGAACGTCATTTATTCCAGTATCCGAGTTCCAGCACTGATATGGGGATTGGAAAAATCGTCTCCAGCGATGTGTGGCTTCCCTAGGAAGTCATTTTGAGGGAGACAATATTGAATTGTAATTCTATTCGAATAAAAAAAAAATAAAAAAACCAGATCGGGTACTTAATTTACAAACCAGGTATTTCAAAAAAAAAATTAATCAGCTATTATAATTTAAATTCTGATTTTTATTTGTGTAGCTCTGATGAATAAATAAAATATTTTAAAACTGGTTAGCTAGATCTAATTACATTTACGTCCGCAACATTTATGTCCGCAACCCGTACAACCCTTCCGCACTAACCTATCATACACATGGACACGACCAACTCGACATTGTTAGATTTTTATAAAAAACTTATAACCTATCCTTAATGACCCATTTCATCGTGAATGACAAATGAATTTATAATAATTTTAAATAATATAATTCTCATGTATTAAGTTTCAAAGGGGCAAAAGGTTATTTGAGGGAAACGTGATATTGCTATTTGCTTCATAAAATAGGCAAAGTGTTAAGATTGCTCAAGACAAATATGGCACATGCAAATTGCATAATAAAGATATAGGATTTCTAATACCATAACGAATTACCTGCAAATATCTAACAGTAATTTATGTTTTTTTCTAACTGACTTTAATAAAACAATGTAATTCTCATAAATTACGTATTATTCAATTATTCATACTATGTATATTTTTTATTAATATTAATAATAACTCGGACATGCTATTTATACTTTTTTGATAATAGTTATTTATTCAATTAGTGTGTAAAGGAGGTCTTTCCAATTGAGTACGATTTTTTTACGAATTGAGTCCGAAAATTGTAGCAGAAGATTGAAAAGAGTCCTTTAGTCAAATATTGCATACAACATTTTTTCTAACACCGAAAATATGAATAATAAATGCAAAGTAATTGTGTAAAATTTGATGACATATGGCCATATTGGTATTTAGTACCAAAATTTCACACCAGATGGCAGACCAGTCAGTTTTGTAATAATGATAGTTGTTACCATGGCAACACTTAAAGCTCTAGTGCTTTAAAATGCTATTTTAGACCCTGTAAGGCATGCGTAAAATGCCAACTTTACGCAAGGTGGTAGAAAAATATTATTTTATTTAACGAGCATATAATAGAGGCTATATTTCACGAGAATGAGGTTTACCACCCTAGCCGTATGTAAGGATTGTAATCATCCGAGTGAAATATAACCATTATATGCGAGTGACATACAATATTTTATCTACAACTATATAGTTCTATCACTAAAAAAATTAGAAAATTTAATTTATCGTAAACACATAAATTCTGAGTGTCAATTGTCAAACTTCAGAATTACGTCACAAGATGGCTACCGATCCATCAGCAGATTGTAATATGCAACAATGTTTAAAATATTATTATTATTATTACACTAATAGCCATCGTTGCTGAGCACTAAACATTTTATAACCATTTACATTAATATATAAAAACTTGTAGTGTAAAAAAAGTGCATTATTCACAGGTGCGCACGCATATGCGTCAAATTATACACTGCGTGCACTATGAACAGCTTTATGTACAGTTGGACACAATGCGTTTATTATTTTATGGTCGTAGATAAAATATATTACTTGTGTATCATAATGATATTCCCCATAAAAAAATTTTTACAAATATTGATTCCATAAGTAATAATGATTCACACCTTGAAATATTGAAAGCTACACGTGCCTTCCAAGAAATTCAGCTAAATATTTTGAAACATATTTATTCCTAGAATTTCTCTACAACAAGACGTCAACTCAACAGCAACAAAATATTGACATACATAAAAACTAAAATTTTACGCGATATTTTAATGACCTTCACATATTTAGCAAAGACTTTTACATTCACAAACTAAGTAGGTTATACTGGGTTTTGTCACAGTGCTATCGATTCGTCCTTGATGGGGCACCTCAAGACCTCAATCGTGACCTCAGACACAACTATAAACTACATATATGTTATCAGTGAAGTGTTGTTTCCCTTATATTGGTATTACTGCGGGCTTGGCGTAATGTCTATTGGTTAACAGAATTGTGCATAAATCTAAATCATGTTTATTCTTGTTGATTAGCCAGGTATTATATTGTTAGATGTTGTAAGGATTCCTAAGGTATTTTGTTACCATGTTTATATTTGGTTTTAAGGTGATTAGTATTAATGTATTAAATTGCAATGTTTATATTTTAGGCATTCGTTATTGACACTTTTAATGCTAGGTTTAACGGATGACAACATAAGTTTACAACTGACTTTAAAACGTACATATACTCAATCTGTAAAAATTTTAAAATCTGTAAATAAATTTAACTTATTCCTAAGATACTATTTTTTTTTCTGATCGCCACATGTACTAAGGAGGATTTGTCATCATAACGATTATGACACTTCGAGATTTCGATGGATGTCGCGAATTGAGGTCTTTACATCGTTTTGACAATCTTTAGCATGATGTCTGTTGACTGCCGGTCGGTCCGTGGACATATATAGAGCGAATTAGGATAAACGGATTTTTATGAAACTTCGTATTGAAGCTTTTGACATCAATGCCACCATTTGATCAATTCTTGTTAAAAATTAGTCAACTTGAATTGGAAATTTGCTCGTGGCATATTTACGTATTTTGCGAATATTTCGTAACAGAAATAATCGAACAAATGTATTTGAAGAAAGTTGCCGTAAAACATCATGCTATTAACTTTCATTCGACTTTTTTTAGTGATTTTTTTTTTAAAATTTACTACATTGATGAACGATGGGCGAGTGGAAACATCAACGGAATTGTAGAACAATTATGAGTGGTAGGGAATTTCAACTTGTTTCATATTGTTAATGCACAATTTATTTTGTTACTAAATTCAAAAACTGCAAGTCTTCTTAATACTGGACGATAAATATTGAGTGACCGTGAAAACTCCTATTTTTATTCCATTATGTAAAAAATATTGTTCCAGAAACTGAATTTTGTGCGAAATGTCACTTCTGCGCATGAGCAACTAACATGTGCTTACGAAGTTATGCATGAGCGGCGCACCGTATATTTCTTGCATAACCAATTGTTTAAAATCTATTTAGTTTCACTTTAATATTAATATTAAGTTTTCTGCATGTCTATTTATCAAAAATTATATTAGAAATTGTACTTCAGAGTTCGTTATCAGATGTATACGTTGAATAATTTTCTAAATAAAATGTCAAGATCTACTTATGTATATGTCACGCACATTTATGCATTTAGTCTAGTTAACCATTATTGGTAAGCGGCCGAAAAATTATTTCAGTGGAGTGGCCAAGACGTGGCCCACGTATTCAACAGAATTACGACGCGGGAAGCTACCGAGACATAGAAAAGAGCTACCAAACTTTGGGAGCCAAATGTAACCATTGAGTAAAGTTTGGACGTTAGTTACATTACATTCTAACATTAGCAACTAAATTTACCAAGCAGGACTTTACTTCATAGTTATTGTGGATAAATTTTATTAAAATAATGATCTAATAAATGGTGAGAAAGTTATGGGCTAAACATTTTTGAAAGATAAATCAAAAGAAACAATAATATATCTGTTATGTTTTCCTTGTTTACTAATATACAGGTTACGTACCGTACGATCAGCCGTGAGATGAGCCGAAGAGAACAGAAATAACCGAAGAGCGACAAAGACGATGCTAACTGTATTAATGTACTCTACACATGCGCGGACTCAGGGATAATTTTTGGGGGGGGGGGGGGGGTTAGAAGACAAAATTGTGTTATAGAGACAGGGATCGGGAAATTACTCGACAATAAGTGCTGGCCAAAAACACTTTGCCTTCCCAAAATACAAATGTTGACTTAAAAAAAGTCCTCACTTCTAAAATTCAAGTTTGTTTCTTAAAAACACTACCACGTGTTTTTTGAGTTCTAGGGGGGGTCAAGGCCCTAAGCTCTCCCCCCCCCCAGGTGCGTGACTGAATCTACCCCATGATTTCATCACAAAACCATTGTGCATCCATATTTCCAGGTGAATCCTAGAATAAGTGCATAAGTGAACACTTATGCACTTACGATCTACAATAACAAATTATTTCTTAGTTAAATACTAACTCAAACAGCAAAATTAAAACCTTTTATAAACAAACAAATTCTTGAATATAAACAGGCAAAAAAAAACCTGAATAACCTTATAATATTTAACGTTTAAAAAATAATTTCTAAAAATCGTTACATCACTCCAAAATTCCAATCGAAACCCGGTATCTGTTGACTAACATGACGTCACAAGCTGGATGCAATCATTATATTGAGTGTGGTAGGGGGAACTCCGGGAAAGCTACAGTTCCGTTCATGCGCAGTGCGTCTGTTATTACAGTGAACAAACAGCTGTGATGGACCAACTCATGTAAACGCTGCTATTCGGCCTTCGGTAGTAATATAAGGAATGTTCATATGAGCAACTATCTATGTCAGCTGAAGTTAGCTAGAAAGCGAGGTCGTACATACGCAAAATTACGCATTTGTATATGGAATTAAAGAATTTATTACGAGTTGTAGATACTAGTGTAAATTGATGTTGTATTTATGTTGTTGATAAAAATGACTTGTTTTATCTTGTATACAGGCTTATTTATCTTAACGCTTCTAAGAAATATGATGCAGATTTTATGTAACGCAAGTTATTGATTGACAGTTCTGTTTATAAACATATCAAAAAATTATTAAATACTTCAAAATTCCTATTTTTTAACCATAGTGTTTTCTTTAATTGAAAGATACTTTTTAATGGAAACTGTACGATTTTTAAAGAATAAATATGAGCTTTGATAAAAAGGGTACGCGTACTAACGTCGTCTATTTTAATATAATTGGAGACTATATTTGTTTTTTTATTTTTTCGGCCTCATATTTGGTTTCTACACATTTCAGAGGATTATAAGAAGAGATCCTTTTTCTGTCTGTCGGTCCCAGATTCACGCAAAAACGACTGGACACTTAATTTGGTATGATGATAGAGTAAAACTAGGATTCAAACATAGGTCATAAGTCATCTAAAAATTGTTATTCTAAGGGGGTGTTTCGGGGTTAAAACTGTTCATAAAAAAACTTAAAATATCCCCCTCATTATTGATTTAACAGAAGAATACATATATAACAAAAATAGTTTATAGTAAGAAAACAAATTTTTTTTTGTTCAGTGCAATTTTTCAGTTAGATGAATATATGGGGAGTTACGGGGGGACACCCTGAAACTAAAATCTACATCATATATCTATCTCCCTTATTATTGACTTAAAAGCAAAATTGTATGTCAAAAACAATTTGTAATAAGAAAACAAATCTTTCATTTTTAAGCATTTTTTATTTAGATGAATATTTGGGTAGTTACGGTGGACAGCTAAACTTTTGAAATATCTCCCTTATATTTTTGACTTGACAGCAAAAACGTATGCAACAAAAATTGTT
The DNA here is from genome assembly GCA_963971575.1 of Liopterus haemorrhoidalis. NCBI lineage: Eukaryota > Metazoa > Arthropoda > Insecta > Coleoptera > Dytiscidae > Liopterus > Liopterus haemorrhoidalis. Next base: position 131,293,602 of record OZ020611.1, read on the forward strand.
TATAATAAGAAAACAAATCTTTATTGTTGTATATACTCTTTCAATTGGATGAATAGGTATTTAGGGAGTTACAGGGGGATACCCTGAAACAAAAACTTTGTAATATTTCACTTATTATTTACTTTACATCAAAACTATGTGTGAGGAAACATATTTTTTTTCTTCTTTTCAATTCAATTTTTAAGATAAACGACGTATCTCACTTATTATTTACTTAACATTGAAATTATATACAAAAGGGTGGTCTAGAACAGTGTTTCTCAACCAAAAATGCACCGCGGACCAGTATAATATATAATTTACTAACGCGGACCACTAATAATAATTGTTGGTTAATTTTTTGAAGGAAAACAAATATCGTCGGCTTACTTGTAAAACGTTCCGATTTTCAACTGTATTGATTTTTTTGTTTTATTATTTCCGTGAAATTATACAAAATGATAAAATAATCATAAAATATTTTGCCCATTGTAACTGAAATTATATTGCTGATATTTCATGAAAATTTCATAATTTTTTTTTTTTTTTTTTTTGACTTAGCTACTAAGGCCATAATAAATAAGGCTACTAAGAGTTCTAAAATAATGAAAACCTGTAATACTTAGAAGTATTTAAGCCGACGATATATTAAATTTGCTACTAAATAAATTTATTTTATTTGTAGAAAATCACAGAAAGTTTACAGAAAATGAACAAAATATAATTTATTTACAAGAAAAATGTGCAAAGAAAAATAAGAAGAAAAAAACTGCAAAAAACACATTAAAACTTTCGCGGACCACCTGTTGAGAAACACTGGTCTAGAATAAAAAAACGACTACTTGAAATTGAAATATCTCACTAGCCATTTACAGCAAAAATGTATAATACAAAAACCGTACGAAGTACGGGTATTCCAGCTAGTAAAACTTTATCATCGATTTCAAATGACTGCTCTTCTGTGGCGCATTACTGTCAGCGCCTTATCTACTTCTGTAAACACATTTTGTAAACACTTTTTGGAATCTCTTTTAGATCTATTTCCGATTATATTTTTATGCCTTTAATCGTTTGGAAATGGCGTCCTTTTGACAAAGTTTTGGAAATGAAAAAAAATCGTATGATGCCAAATCAAGTGAGGATCGGTTTCTGCCCCTACTCTCAGATTGCCAGTTTTTATTGCTGTTAAGAAACGAGGCACAAACTTTGCAGCAACACGACTCATGCCCAAAACTTTGTTAAAAATGTCTTGACAAGACCCATATGACATTCCTACTTCTTTTCTAACCTTTCTAACAATCAATTGATACAAATGAATTGGCGAACATGAATAATTATTACGTCGGTTTTTCAAATTGAAGGCCTACAAGATCTCTAATTATCTTTGCTTAAATTTCTGCTATCTTTAAAATCCCCGAACTACTTAAAACACGTAGTTCGATTCGGGTATAATCTCCAAAGGTTGTTTTCAAGTACACGTGTCTTACCAAGTTTGAAACAAAATTTGATATCATGTCGATTGACTTCTGAAGCGCACACATTTTTTGGGATGGTATGCAAAACTAAGCTGATAAAATACCTATTTATTTAGTGAAAAACAAAAAGTATAAAAGGGTATCATCAGTTTTTAGGATACATAAACCTTTTGTAAGCTCGTCAATGTAGATCAGTGTTTCTCACCAGGTGGTCCGCGGACCACTGGCGGTCCGTGGGTCAGTTCTTGGTGGTCCGCGCACATAAAATTTTATTAGTATTAATAATGGGACTTTATGCAAAAATAATGTTTTTCTTGAAGATGGTGGTCCGTGGTTAGTGTAGAATTCTGAAAGTGTCCCGCAACTTTCGAAGCTATGAGAAACACTGATGTAGATAACGTCGCTCGAACCTCAACCGTTCAACTGATTATTGAATAAAGTTCTAATCTATATGAAATACTAATATACAGCTGAACGACTCTTTAAATTTCTTAAATAATAAATACTGATGTTATGACGTTTCATAAAAATAAATTTCGTATGTTTATATATCCACTATATTTTGAGCTTTTTTAGTTATTATGGTATAATTACAAATATTCGTCTTGAATCCTAGGGACAGTTCGAACCCACTGGACCACCCTACTGTGTGCGCCCCTGGTGCTCTTCGATCATGTCCATTTGAAAAATAGCCTAGATCAGCGTTTCCCAAAGTGTGGGTCGCGACCGGGCCGCAGAATATTTTTGCCGGGTCGCGAAAAAAATTGTAAAAACACAAAAAAGATTTTTTTTGTACATATTATTATTTTTTTTTACATCAGTTAATCACTAGAATAGTGTGTATTTGTGCTCTTTATTACTATACTATATTCTTTATTACTATACTATATTCTTTATTACTATACTATACTCTTTATTACTATACTATTCACTATATTACTATTTATTACTCTTTATTACTATAAAGCTACTGCTTTAAAATAAAATTTGTTACGTAAATAAATGTTTTTTTTTTCATAAGGTGGGTCGCGAAAAATTTTAAAACCTCGTACCGGGTCGCGGTCAAAAAAGTTTGGGAACCGCTGGCCTAGATCGTATATTATTGTCTAATTTGGCCGGCTCGGGCAATTTGATACCGGAGACAGTCGTTTTACAATATTATCTATTATAATTATTTTACTTTATTTATTATTTTGCAATATTCTTTTGCCTTTGTCAATATTCCCAGACTGATTTTAGTATTATTTCGCAGCAACATCAACAATTGCTTTAAAAATAACAATATATTCCCAAAGGATAAAATGTAGTTATATAGGACAATGGTATATAAATAATAATTGCCAAGGAAAATTATATCTAAAAATAATATTTTATAGGACAACATCAGAGGCGTCGAGAGATGAGGGAAGCCGGTACAAATTACCGGGACCCGGGCAGACGGCAGAGCCCGGGAATGGAATCTTGTTTTTATAAATCACTATTCAGTTTTATTATATGGTATTTTGCTGCATGATTTTTTAATTACTTTGTCGGTAATTGTAAGAATCATAATTGAAATTACTTTGTTTACTAGCTAACCCGTCACAGAATATCTGCGAAAGCAATTTGTTAAATTTATTGATCAATTAAATTAGCACAGCTAAAATCTAATACTATATAAACCAGTCAATTTCAAGCTTTTATACACCTATACACTTTTCAATTATTTCTTTAAAAACCACATTATTTGTGAGTCAGTTACGCATCCGGTGGGGGGGGGGTCACAGTCTTAAGCCTCCTCCAAGCACTCAAAAAACACATTCGTTTTGTAAGTGAACGTGAACCCAACCCAAGAAAAAAAAACTACATTCTGAGCAAAATAAGAAAATGTTTTGGCTTCTGAAACCTCCTAAAAAAAATCTGAGTGCGCTCCCACTACGTAATAAAAAGTTGAGTCCTAAAAGTGAGGAAGCTACTAAAAGTTAGGCGTAGAAGAACTCAGTAGAGAATTGAATATCTACGGACCGTACAGCAAATATTAGATGCATACAATGAACGTCTTAACAGTGCACTGGCTCGTCATTTCTCGGAGAGCGAGTGTCGTTCCCTTTCCACTCAGCACTCTGATCGCCGCACGTCTACACCCCCACTTACTACTACGAACGTGATACACAACGCACAAGGTTTATATCGCTACATGAGTTCAAAACAGAAATAAATTGAAATTTTTACAAATTGAGTTTACAAATTGAATTACTGAAAAACTTCAGAAAATAGTTAACCAGTATCAGTTTCAAAACGGAAACAATTCATAATATCAGTATTTTGTCTGTAATTGACAGAATTTCTTTTTTGAAACTGATACTGTTTTTTTTTGTTTTGAACTCATGTAGCGATATATATAATAGATCCCGAAGACCTGATTTGATGATACACTTTGTTTATGTATTTAGCTTTCATCAGTTACCAGTATTTTGGACCCCTTTGTAGCGTTTCTGTCGGTAGCTTCCGCGTGGACAATGGGCATATCACGTATAACATATACATATATTACATAAAATGGATGTATTGAAAACCATATTTATTTATGAATACATTCCTTTTTAAATATCAATACAAGTATTTATTATGTATCTATTATTATTATTTATTTTTTTTTTTATGCTATTATGTACTATGATATGTTGTATAATTTTTAAATAAGTAAATTATTATTATTATTATTAAAAACGATTTGTATCTACATGGAGTTTTTTTACTTTTATCGGGCTAATAATTATCGTTGGGGGGGGGGGGAGTAGATTATGTTTTACAATATTCTTAGAATTATTTACGGTAAAGTTAATCAAACCGATTTATCAACGAACTATAACACTAACAATATACTTATTTAATTATATCAATAAAATCATTCATAAAGTGTAGTTTTATAAACTAGGTAATGACGTAAAATTTTTTTTACAAAAATTAGTCAGAATAATATTGTGTTTTTCCTATGTAAATATATCTATCTCTACAAAATCTACAACGTAATATTAAAGTTATAGCGTCATTTAAGATAAAAAAAAGCAATCTTTTAGAACCTGGAAACTATTACGTCGGTTTTAGAACATGATCTCTCATTATCTTGATTGAATTATTGATTATATATTTTCAAACCTAATTTAAAACTGCAACCAAATTGCTGAATAAAATATTTGAAAAAATTAAATATTTAAGAACCTACTGTTTACTTTAACACTGGAAGTACATTTTCGATTAAAAAAGAGAGCGGGGGGTGTGCCCAAACCGTGGTTTGGTCTTTTGGGCGTAGAATATGTCGCGTAGCTATTGTATTGATTTTTCACAAATCTAATCGAGTTATCTCACAAATATTATTACAGATATTGATAGATCGCGTAGACTAAACAAATGACACCTCGCAGTATGTGTTATCAGGTCGCGATCCCATATTATATTAAATTTACCGCAGAAGCCCAGCGCCGATTTCACCACAAAATAGCGCATGCGCACGCGGCTCACTATTGCGTCATCTGACCTTGAACGCTATTTTGGTAGACTCTTTGGTACACCTTGCTCTCTGCAACTCAGTTACTATATTATTGCTAGCTTTGTTAGTTTTTAAATTCTGGTGTTCATTTTTTTAGGGTTTTGTAGGTATGACCAAAAAACCCTTATACCGTCATTTTGTCGTCTGTCTCTGTCTGTCTGTCTGTCTGTCTGTCTGTTCGGTAAAAATTGTAGCCAAACGGCTAAACCTAGAGAGTTGAAATTTGGCATGCTTATACAACTTTTTGGCCCGCACATAGAAAAAATACTAAAACATCTAAAAAACATATCCCCCTAAAAATATAAACAAATATGTGGTCATCAAAAAAAAATATATTTTTTTAAAATTCTGAGTAGGGTGTCAAATGAAAGCCCTTAGTACGTGGATTAACGATCAAAATTTTATTTTTGCAAAATAAATTATTTTGAAGCGATATTTGCCAAAATTGTGCAAAAAAAATTTTGTCCCACACCCTGTAGCCCAGATGGTTTAAACTAAAAATCTGAAAAAATTCTAAGTAATGTACATTGGTGTGAACCGGAATAGTACAACAGGAATTTTTGATCAGATTATGTTTTCGGAAAATAACGCAGTTTTTGTGTTTTTAACTAAAATATGTTAAATATTTAATTCGCTATGTAACACTTCAGAACAGAAATTCTGGTAGCTCAGATGGTTTCGTAATGTACTTTGTAATTTGCAGTGCGAACGTTGCAGAGTTCGAATCCTGTTAGTTTTATTTTTTTCTGTTTTTTTTTTTTTGCATTTCTATTTTGTTTAAATTATTTTGTCAAAATTCTAGTTATATTTTGGTAAATGTATTTATTTTTTAAAAGCGTAAATTTAATAACCAGTGGGAAGTGTTGAAATTATAATTTAATTCTGTTTGACGAAATCAGAGGGCGGGACTTATGATATAAGCAACCAATGGAAGCCATAGGCGCAAGTTTAAAAATCTTACTGAACCTTGCTGTATAAATAAAATACTGTACATATTTAGAAACTTAAATAATGGTATTAGGCATTCGAATTAAAATTCATAAAAAAATATTTTGACATAAAATTTGTTTTGGCATCCCAAATAATCATCATTCAGTTACTAAATACCTGCAAAACCCAGAAATGTGTGAAGATTCACACTTCACATAAATTTTTTTGGGACACACTGATTTTACCGAGGGACCCAGTACTGAAACGAAGCGACAGACGTATTCTACGTCAAACAACAGGGCTGTTTGGGGACTTGCTCCATCCGGATTTTCCATATTCACAAGCACGACTTTTAAAATTCAAACTTAAAACATAATAAAGAAGACCTAGTAAATTTTGACAGTTTATTATTTAGCAAATAAAATCAAGACTTAAACATATAAATTATCACCACAAAATATGACTTGTAAGGTCATATCCACGACACAATAATCGAAAACTAATTATAGGTTTTTGTAAATAAATGTCTGAGGAAAATATTACGTATACATATTGGAGAAAGCAAGTAAGACATTTCGATCGAGATTAAAAACAGCAAATGGAAGTGGATTAGTCGCACACTCGGAGGCTTCAACAAATTATCGAAAGATGCTCTAGATCAGTGGTCTTCAACCTTCTTACATCTGCGGAACCATACAGTTTAAATGCTATTTCTTTGGAACCCCAAGGCAAAAAAGCCACAATAGGCTGTCTTTTTTTAAATTTAAGGTCAAACGTTTTAAAATAATAATTAGATTTATACTATTGAATTTAATCTTGATCAAAATTGATATTTTATAGCCGACTATACTTCAACATTTTTTGTATGTAGGTATAATATACTATTTTACTTTTTAAATTATGCAATACCTACCTAATATAATTTTTAATGTAAATTATAAATAAAAATTGAATCGAATAATTAGCGATATGCTGTTTTGAGTCTTAGTTATTTATTTATTATAATCATTTATTAGCAATCATTATAAACAAAAAATCCAATAATACGGTACAAAGTACATATTTAAATGGTAGGTGATATAAGAAGTAAATAATAGCTACTCAACAAATTTGAACTTTTTGTCGATAAGTAAAATTACCTGTTTTGGAATAAATATAACCTACAGATGACGAAAATGGTGATTAAAAATTTTGTAGCACCCTGAGATTTAAAGTTATTCAATTTTCAAAATTTACCAAAATCATTGTATCCAAGCAAAGAGTCATTAAAAAACAGAATAAAATCATTTAATTAAAGTTGCGGAACCCTTGAAAAGGTTGCACGAAACCCCAGGGTTCCGCGGAACACAGGTTGAATACCATTGTTCTAGACAAAGAAGTCGAGGCCTACGCAAGCTCGGAACCAGAATATATACTTGGGGTGCCACAGAAGCCAAATTGTTTTCTTAGGAGACTCAGAAGTTAAAAATTTTGAATCTAAAAATGAAGAAGTTAAAAATTCACGCACAGTTACAAGAAAAATGTGCCCCTTAATTTTTTTTTTTTTATAATACACCTTCAGTTATAAGAAAAATGTGTCCCTTAAAAACTCTTTTTTTTTTAGTTTGGGGGGACGCTAAACCCCAGGATCCACCCGGGTGCACGGTTGTGCCCACGCATAACTTGAAAGCGACCCGTTTTGAAAGAGGTGGAGAGAATGGAGAATCTTGGAATAAAGTTAAAACGCTATCCAAGAATTGTGCCCGTTGGGATTGAGACTCAAAGCCCGTTAGCCCCCCCCCCCCTCCCGTATGCGTGTCGATAATGTACAATGTGAACCGATATAGTAATTTATGTATTTTTGAAAAAATATGTTTTTAAGTTAATGTAGAGTATTAAATGAAAGATAATAATACATAAACTAATGGACGAATATTTATTGATTTGATGTGATTATGAAAACATAAAAATGTCAGACATCCAGCATTTTGTCCTGAAATCCTGAAATGTATGAAAATTTACACTTTCATCAATATTTGTTATATTTTTTTGCTGTAAAATATATAAGTGAGATATTTCAACTTTTTTAGTTGTCGTCCTTGAAAGACCAAGAAATTAATTTTATAAATTCAATTACAAATTACGTACTCAATTTATAAAAACAAATTACTGATATATGACAAAAACCTGATAAAATCCTATCTTTAAATTAACAAATGCAAACATAAATTTATCAAACACTCTAAGAAAAACTTGATAATAAAACCAAGTCAGTAGATTGCTAAAGTTCAAAGATAATACGAATATCGTCGAATCTTATCAGCTAAAATTTCCTTTACAAAAGTGTGTGGTTCACCGTTTCCAAACGTATGAAAACTAAACAAAGAAATAACAAATAACTGTTACTTAAGTTGGCCAATGTTACTTTCGAGGTGATTCATTTATTTATTTTTACACTGCCCTAAAATAAATCCAGTTATTTGTGTCACAAATAATTTACACTTAATATATATTTTAAATTATCTATTTATATTTCTAAATCAGGTAAATTAGTATTCAACGACTTAAATGAAGCAAGCGAAGCGTATAGTTTTTAAAAACAAAATACTACGCAACTAATATCATTGGTTCCATACAACCTAATGGTAAAAATCTTTCAAAATAAAAATTTCGTACTCACATTACGTACAATTGTTCATCCGTTCACTTTCTCCCTATTCCGTACACTGCTTCGCTTACTCGTACACTTTTCGGCATACGGCCACTGCCCGAATTGTGTACAACAGTATTTCCCAAAATGGGTTCGACGGAAAATTTCAAGGGTTACGCGAGTCAAGGAGGCAATTGAGAGCAACGCGAGGCAAGGAGGCTATGTAACATGAGAATTTATTTTAGAGATTTTCCATATTGGCGAAATTCTGTATCAGTAAAACAGTGTTTGTTTCATTTAATATATTATTAAATCTTTGGAAAATTGTATAGGGTTCGACAAAATAAGTTTGGGAACCGCACTATATTTTGCGTTTATTTCAGTTTTAACTGATTCTAGAGAAAACATCTAATTAATTAATAACAATTGAGAGGAGTTAGGTATCTGGAAAATTGAATTTCAAAAATTTTAAAACCCTCGAAGAGGTGACGAAGAATCGGATTTACTGACATGTTTTCCATTCTTAGTACAGCCATGATTCGAAAACAGTTAAATAAATTAATGCAAAGAATAAATAATATTAAAGATAAAAATTTAGGAGAAATTGAGGAATAAGCTGAGAGCAAATCTGTCGAAACAGCTTTTGCCCAGTAAACTTTAAAAGAAAAATTACAGAAGAAAAATAGAAAAGAGTACGTAGACCAGGTCTTTCAGGTCTAAGGAGACCTGAAAAGAATCCGAGATAAAAAAATAGATGCATCTATTTGAGAACGGGGGAGTTCGTAGAATTTCTCATTTCTCAGTTCGTATTATTTAGACTTAGCATATAAATATTTCTTAAGATAAACTTAAATAGATTATTTACTTCACAAACAATTTTATTGTCACTAGACGTACATTTCGGCTACGAAATAGCCATCTTCAGTAGCTGAATAAAACTGAGAGAAATTACAAATTATCGAAATTATATATACACAGACTAATGTCTACAAATTACACGATTATGTTTTCTAAATCTCTAAATTTAGAGAACATAATCTTTAACATCAACCCATCTGTTGAAAATGTTACACCCCAATTTGTGAATGGCCGACAGAAATCCAATACTTTCTAAGATATGGAATTTGTAGAGAAAAGTAGAGAATTTCTAAAACTTGTAATTATTCCCCGTTGTATTCAGTTACTGAAGATGGCTATTTCGTAGCCGAAATGTACGTCTAGTGACAATAAAATTATTTGTGAAGTAAAGAATCTAGTTCAGTTTATCTTATCCTAACTTTAATTCAACAATTAATATTTTAATATTTGTTATCCATTTCTCCTAAAAGTGTTGAACCAGAGCGGGCTATTTCGGCTGCTGGCTATATTGGTAACAAACTAAGAAGTCAACTTGAAGATGACACCTTAGATGCTTTATTTCTTAGTTCACATTTTCTGAAATCGACTTAATGCTGTTAATGTGATATCTAGAATTTTTTATCCCAAAAATGTAACTGATTCAAATATATTTTGTGCATTCCACGCATTTATAAGGTATTATAGGCTAGTGATACGCTTTACTATACATAACGTGGAACAATTGGGTACGTAATGGTAAATGAAGATGCCAAAATAATGGAAATATTCGAGAAAATGATTAGAGGAACGATTATAAGGGATAAAACACGTGATGACGATGAAAAAGAAGGGAAATTGAACATCCGTCGATAAATCGAATATCCTTCCATCTTTTCGATCCTCGCATATTACCATTTGACATTTTAATTACCGTTAAGGAATAATACATTTTTCATATAATGTTATTATAATAGCAAACTATTTATTTTCGCAGAAATCATTTATTACATGGAGTATTTCCCTTTTCTCCACAACGTTAAGAATTTCAAATTACCCAGTATTTCTTGGAACTGTTTCAAATTACTACCATCTTATGATTATATCGCCATTCTTAGAATGCACAACTTAAACATTACATACCGAAATCAATTAATATTACCCCACTATTATTATTATTGTTTTTTTTTTTACACAATGTTCAACGAAAAAAAAATCTAGAACTAAAACAAGAGGCCTTCAAAATTATGTTGTATTTTTTATTAATGAATAAATCAGTTATGAAGCTTTTTAAGGATCCGTAGGTGCTACACTTACGTATACTACACTTACGTGTCTTATGTTCGAAATTGTGGCCAAACGTCTGGACGTAAAGAGTTAAAATCTGGTATGTATATACAGATCTTTGAACCGCATATAGGTAAAATAATGAGACAAAAAACAATAAAACATATCGCTCAAAACATATACATACAGGTGTCTATTTTGAAGTTTCATCATTGGTATCATCATTTCATATTTTTTTTAATTTCTAAAACTATGAGATATAGGTCAGTTAGGTTAGTGTCATTTTAAGGAGACACTTTAATGGTGCAATTACAACTTTTAAATATTCTATAGCTTGCTATATATTTTGCTTCAATATTTTTAAACACGAATAATTTTTAAATTACTCAAAATGAAGAAAAATATTTCAAATATTATTTTAGTGTGTATTTAAAAGAAATCAGAACTTACAATAATGTCTTGGTTTTAGAAATACAATACTAACTTGCAGGCGCACACTCATTTTTTTTCTTGGGACCCCTTCTGAGGTTGGGGACCAGGCTCAGAATCCAATTTATTTTCTTGGGGGGAGGCTCACGTTTAATGACAATACAAAAGTGTCATTTAAAAACAGGTTTTTCAGTGCACATGAGTAACGATATAAGGTTTTCTTGGTTATACCTATGAACAGGCCCAGGTAGAAAGGGCGCTAGGAGGGCCATACGGCCCCGGTGCCCCGGAAATTATTTATATTTTACATAAATTACATATAGGGGTATGGGGCCCCCGAAATGTTGTTGGGCCACATTGAGCTCTCTCAAAGCCTGCCTACGAAAAACTAAAAAAGTAAATGGACCAGAAATATTACACTGGGTACTGAGTGCCGTTTTAAATCTTTCTATATTTTTCTATTAATAAAGTTTTATGACGCTAGTTTTATTTATTTATTTATTTTATTTTTTTATTAATCCTCTTACAGTCTTTTTTTGTCAATGTCAAGTTCGTGATCCGTACGTTGTACGTTAGTAGGTACAGACAATAAACAAAAATTAATAATTCTTCTAATTTCTTTTCTCTTTGAACTTTTGAGATTTATAATAATTTATATTTTACATACTTGTTTAAAACCATACAAACCAGTGGCGAAAGGAAACCTCCGCTAGACTTGCCCTCCCATAAAAAAAATATTTAAAAAAAAAGAAACTAAAAAAAAAAAAAGTTTAAATATTTAGATAATTCTTCAAAAATACATCAAATTATGTTCTATACAAATTTTTGTCCAAGGCTTGCTTTACTAGTTACGAATTAATTATCATGACCATGGAAACGTTACATGTAAGTATGAAAAAATTGAGACTTGGAAAAATTTTAAATAATTTTACAAAAAAAATTCGAAATTTTTCGTTTTATCAAAAAACGTGTCAAATAAAAGTTATTAGTTATTGCATTTATAGTAACTTTTGTTCAATAAATTTTTTCGAAATATTTTTCTGTTGCTAAATATTCGCAAAAATATTAAAATCGACACGAGTAAACTCCCATTTCTAGTCAACCGATTTTCATAAAAAACAATAGGGTTCTTCCTATTTAATAGGAGAATTTTTTAGTACCAGAACGAACTCTTTAAGTTAAACCGTTTTTGAGTTATCGTGTATACACACAGACAGACAGACAGACAGACACACACACACACACATACGGACGGCACTTCGAAAATAGGTTTTTTGGATTCCCTGGACCATGAAACGTGGTCATCCGTCAAAATCTCGACATCGAAAATTTTCGCGATTACAATACTTGCCCCTTATATATTAAGGTCGGGCAAGTAAAAATCTCTTGAGAACTTTTTGTAAGCATATTTAATATTTACTTCAACAATTCAAGTGTATAGAATTCAATTCCATTCGACAAAAATTATTTTTCCGAATAAAATATATTTCAAATTCTCTTGTGCCTTATATCTCTGTCATATTTTAAAGATTTGTATTCCACATTTTTCTTTAAATTGATGTAAATATTAAACATTAAATGTTTCTTTTTCACGCTACCAAAATTCAAATGCAATTTAGGAAGAGAGTTTCGTAAATATAATATTTCATATTGATTTTGAATTTAGCTGTTTCGTTCAGAAATTCCATACAGTATTTTCCAAAAGCATATTACTATTTAAATAGCTAAATATGAAAATTTTCATTAATAATAAAAGCTTTACTCGGAGATACTAAAATAACTTCACGATTTTATAGTTCTTTGATAAAGTTCAAATAAAAGATGATAAATTTATTAAGTTAAAAATAGGAAACTACGAGCTGGACAACTAGGTTCAGACGAAATACAGAGAAAAGACACGAACGGGACATGTGTATCGAATATGTTAGCTAAGAAAATGTGCACCGAACTGAGAAAAAGAGTTGCCAAAATCATATACAAGTACCAACCATCAGAAAAATGTAAAGCTAAAATGATGAATCTCTGTAGGTGACAAATAATAGCTTCACACAACAGTTATCCTATAACTTTGTATGGGTCCCAAACATGGAAACTCAGTAAAATGGATGACAAAAGGTATATATTCGATAGAAAAGTACTGAGAAAGATATAACCCAATGAAGGTTGGGGGAAATTATTGGCATATTCAAATAAATTATGAACTAAATGACCTATATCAGAATATTACTATCGTTATACATATTTGCTATAGCTTCGCATATTATAAAAAACCCCGGCTCTATTTTGTTTCTAAGTCATTCTTATCCCACCAGACACATGATAGCACACCAGGCCGTCCCGAAGTTGTTTCGGAAAACAAAAACAAAATGCTATTATACTTTTTTTGCCAGCAAAGTCTACAACAATCTTAGTATATATTTAAATCAAAATAATATTAATGTAACTATTCTGAATTATAAAAAAAAATTAAAAAAATGGGTTTCGCAACTGAGCCTTAATGTAGTTGAAAGAATGCTTGATATTGCTTAGATTCTATATTACTTTTATATTACTGAATTTTTAATGCTGTATCTCTGTATTGCAATACTGTAATAACTATTTATTTTCTGTACTCTACAAACTTGTAACTTCTATTCTTAAGTTATCGCCACGCACTGATCTTTTGTTTCACAGTGGTGTCTGTCCCTCGGGATATAAATATTTATTTTTCAAATTATATGTAAATTTTTGTTTTGTTTTGTTTTTGTAATTGGTATTATTTGTAACTGTTATTATTAATCTTGAAAATAAATATTATTATTATTATTATTATTATTATCGTAAACACTATAAGGATGTGATGGCTGAAGCACTTAATCCGATGCTGATATCCTGACTAAAAAAATGAGGACTAATACCCAGAAGGATAATGTTGAATCAAAAATAAGAACCATGTGCGTGAACAACTAGCGAAAATTAGGGAAGGATAGAAGAGATGAGATTAAAGATGCGCTTATTCAGCAAGGAAGCCAATGATGACAGGCAATAATGTCTACGCGACAATGATGTTGATGATATTGAAAATATATTTAATACTAGGGTTGCACCGATTTATCGGCAGATAATCGATAATCGACCATATCATTTGCCAATTACCACATTACCATTTTTTGGCCGTTTAATCGGTTTTGATAATCGGCCATTCTTATTTTTATTATTATTTTTAGACACGTACGCTGGAGCAAGAAAACCATGGGTAACAGAGAAATTAAAAACAATGGATTCAACAAGTATTAATTTCATTCCGAAATTGGGCACCAAAAAATAAAAAAATTCGTTGATACATCTTGGTCATTTGAAAAATAAAATCGTGGGGCGTCCATAAAAAAAACTTTAATCTTAACCACAACTCTCCAAAATATTTCTGTATATATTTCCATCAAATCATAAGTTTCTGTCATGATGAAATATTATCCTATGATTAAAAATTTTCAGATAACACTTTAGTTTTGTTCAAGTTTATTGAAATTTCTTAGTACTATTGAACTATTTACCAATAATAAAAAAAAAAAAAAAAACTGTTTAGTGCATTTCTAAATGATATCATGTAACTTAAAGTTTTCTTTCATATATTATGTAAGTTAGGAACGCTAGGTTATCAGTGTAACTCTATTTAATACATATTTTCGAAGTTCGAAGCAAATAATTCATAAATAAAATTTCATGTCCAATATAGTTGACGGTGCTCGTAAGACTGCAATCTAATTATAATTTTTGTGATGTTCTCCACTTTTGAATGACATTGAATAAGAACAAAAATAATCTAAAAGAAGCAAAAGCAAGGAATAAAGTTACTTCTAGGGGTATTTTCTTTATGAAGACCTTAAGTAACGAAGACTTCAGATTTTAAACACTGCACTACGTTTTAAATGCTAGGTCTCGTTTAATTAACGAACACAAAATCTTGCTCTTATGAAATGAAGTTGGCGATCACCAGCATTAGCAAAACTGTCACAGTTTCTGATGGGTACTACAAATTTTTCACAAATCGAAAAAACCAATATCAAAATCTGGTACTTTTTCTGCCATATAGTTTCAAAGCTACTCTTTTAAGTCGAAGAAAACCTGTCACTAACATTTAAAAACGAATTGTTGGCGTAATCGATCTAAAATAACTCGATAACACGCTTACACGAACGCGTTCATTTTACGATGTCGTAAAAATACGCATAGTAAACGAACTTTTAACAAGCATGCCACGCGAAAAAATAAACAAATCTTAAAGTTACCTCAAGTCCAGGTGGATAGGCAGTGATAGCAACTTCATCGTTGGCCTGTTGGTGGGCAACAACTTCTCCGGACACCTCCCTTCCGTTAAAGGTCAAATATACTTTTTGTCCGTTTTGGAGCTGCACCCCAGAGATAGATCTAAAACCAGGTCCCACAAGCTCACATTCGCGGTATTCCCTATAACCGCGGGATGGGACAGCACTTTTGAGATCAAACTTGACTGTATATCTTGTGTTTGGCGTTAGATTGATGCAGTTTGTATTTTCAGCGAAATGAGCCGGAGTTTTCACGGCTTGGATAACACCGGAGTAGTATTTCCCATCATCCCCCGGAGCACACACTCTAGTGCCTATGATTGACCTCTTGGCTAGACGTTTTCCAGTAGACATTTTTAATTTTTCTTCCAAAAACACCACTAAAATGTTATTCTGAACTGTTTTAATTCAACAAACACTACACTAAAACTTCACTTCATATAATGCAACCTGCTAGACAATCTTTGTCTACTAGTTGTATCCACAAAAACAATCCAAAATCGATTTAAATCACTGTCCGTTTTACCGAAAACACATTTAGAATCATATTGAAAGCACATACTATATCTCATAATAACACATGCAGTAGTCCTTGTTCTGTTTCAGAGAGAAAACAAACAAAGGAATAGCAGCAACAGTAGGACCTAACACACAACTGTTCTAGTACACGGCTTACGACGAACTAAACTAACCGGCTACCGGCCGGCGAACAGCTGACTGTCACGCGTTGCTACGCAACAAGTCTCTTTCTCGCACATATAGTGAAGCAAGCGAGACAGCAACAATACAATACGTGCTGGTGTCAGAGCGCACGGATTACAGCGGCCCGGACACAGCTGATGATAACAACAAAACCACGTGACGAGCCGGGTGGGTATTTGATTGGTCTAGTGGGTGACCTACATACAACTATTGGCCAACAGATATTCCACTCGGTTGTTGGGTGAGAGGAGCGCGGTGGGTGTCAAGCAGAACGACTCGTGCATGCCTACGGTACAGATGCAGTGAAAGGCTGCACTGCACGGCAGTACCTAAATTTAGCCCCACTCTAATGCGAGCCGAGGATACGGATCACTCTCACTTGTCAACACACAATTGAAGTGTATTGTTAAGAAAAAATCTCCTATTTTTGACACACGGACATTTATACTAATTAATAAAATTTATTAATAAATAATGGTAGGAGGGAAATATAAAACGGCATACATTTTTTATATAATTTTTTTTTGGGGATAATATAACGGTACGATAAAATATGTACTTCGAACGACAAATGTTGCACGCCAAAATATGTACTCGGTCCGAAAAATTACGTCATTATAGTGACAAATTAGGTTATTTGCTCAGAAGATGACATGTGAACTAGGGAAATTGCAGTTACCATTAAATTAAATCTGAATTGTGTAATAAATGTACCAAAAAATTAAATCACTATTCTCTTAAGCCGCATTCAGAGTACTTTAAATTAACATGTTGTAGATAGGGATGGGAACGATATATCGATATATCGAAAATATCGATACTTTAGAAAAATATATCGATATTTTTATATCGATATTTGAAATGCGATATATCGCGCAAAATATCGATATTCGCACAAAATATCGGTATTCTTGTATATTTTTTATATATAAATATATGCTGTTCACTTTTGTAGAAACAAACTATAGGCTATTCCAAACGTTTAGGCGGAACTAATTTTTGAAATCTAGTAATTTTTATCAATTAATTACGGACTTTTGGTCATTTTGTTTAGGCTTTGAAAATCATGCTCACATTGCAAATTCTAGATTAAATTGATTGCCATTATAAAATGTCCTTTTCATTACATTTTAGTTTTTTGTCATTCTTAATAAAAATTTCCCATTTATAAATTTTTTTGTCTTCAAAATATGGAAAAATGTATTAAAATATTTGATATATGTCATTCGTTTACATGGTTTCACTGTTAGAATTTTAATTTTTCAAATACCAAACCTGAAACATGAAATAACCCAAGCAAGGTCCCTTTTCGTGACAGCCTAAAATAACGAAATTTCCATTTAGTTCCGCCTAATCGTTTGGAATAGCCTGTAAGACGAAATTTTGATTTCAATAATTTGCACCTTTGAAATTGACATTTTGGTATTAAAAAATTATAAAAAATTTCACTTTCTTAATAATGATCATAACCAATAAATCTAAAGTCGGTTTTACAGTGTAAGGAATATTTTTAATTGATATTTAAAGACCGTAATACACTATAAAAGTAACCAAAAAATCTGGTTTGTCCTTACAAAAGTGAACAGCATATATATATTTAATCAAGAGAGCTGTTAACAAGGATAATATTAGAAAGTTGGTATCTGGGTGAGTACCAAGTATAAAGTGATTGTCTGTCAATTGGCGACTTCTTTTCCCGCCAAGCCAACCAAAAAATATGTCATTTATATATCTTACATGTTACGTGTTAGTTATTTCGATATATCGAAAATATCGATATTTTTACTTCGATATATATCGAATATCGATATCACACTTACGATGTATCGAATCTCGCATATATCGATATTCAAAAATAAATTCCCATCCCTAGTTGTAGACTGTTCGTTGTTACGCTGTAAGTTATGTTTTCATGTATTGTTTTAACGTTCTACGTACCGCTCACAGCAAGTTATAAATTAATGTGTTACGAATAGTCCGACATCTGTGTGTCTTTAAACCAACTACATGGTTTCGTAAAATGTTTTCTATGTATTATCGTGTTTATAATTCTGTTGCCTTATATTTTAACTAACTAAACCTAACCTAATTACCTAAATTGATCATATTTACTGTCAGTCGAGTGAACGGTTTCACGTCTTACCATATGACAAACTTGTAGTGACAGTAAACAGAGTACAAGCTACAGTCTATAAGCTATTGATTTAAGAGCTCTAAATGCGGCTTTACCTACATAGGTAATAAAGTATTTAGTTAAATATAGAAGAATATATATATATGGTATATATATATATATATATATATATATATATATATGGTAAAATTGTTTATATTTTACCTTTTCAAAAAATATCTAGTAAAGTTCTTCTTTAATTTTTAATTTATATTTATATATCTTAAAATTAATGAACAAAATATTTTTTCATAACCGATATATATATATATATATATATCGGTTATGAAAAAAAAAAAAAAAACAAAAGGTAAAAGGTAAAATATAAACAATTTTTATTTAAAAATAAAGAAGTACATATCTTTTGAGTGGACAAAATTAAGTGGTGGTTCTATAATGATTTGTGGTTGTTTTTCATGACATGGCGCCGGTAATTTGGTATTAATTGATACTGCTATTAACTCTATAGCATACTGCTTAACGACTGCGAAAAATATATAGACACTGGCAAATTACCCAGTCTGTGTGCGGGACACATGATTTAAGGTAACCTCTGACCAATACGGGATTCCGTTCCCGTTGTGGGTACGCTAACTTCATAGATGCATTTTTATTTAAACAAATGTAAATGCACTATCCACTATACGTTTTATGGCCAGTTGCTAAAGTAAGAATTATCCCTAACTCGAGTTAAAATCATTTGTTTTTGTATGTTGTAGCATACAAAAACAAATGATTTTAACTTGAGTTAGAGAAAACTCTTACGTTAGCAACCCGCCATTAGTGTTTTTTAGTATGTTCATAAAAATTTTGAAGTTTTAAGGCATAAAATAGTTTCGAACCTGCGGAAAGATTTTCTGAACACGTGATGCAAACCACACTGTCGTACGATAATTATACACAGAGTTCTGACCATTTATATCCAAATACATATAAAGTCTCCGCTTGATTTTAAATATTTTAAAAAATGTAGGAAGTCTAAGTTATAAAAACAGGCCTATTTTACAATAAACGATGCCATGAATACGCTGGTATCAGTGGCGTAGCGAGGCTAAACGGCGCCAGGGGCACAGTAGGTATTATTTTGTGCCCAGGGTGACCAGGTCTCAGGGTTGCCGACCAGAGTCTCAGGCAGGGCTCCAGGTTTTGTTATAATATCTCCGGGTTTGGAGGCAAGAAGCCTTTTTTTGCTCATCATTTGTATTTTAGACATGGACCTTTTTTTTGCTCATCACTAGGATTTTGGTGGTGAGAACCTTTTTTTGCTTTGCTCATCACTTGTATTTTGGAGATGAAGTTTTTTTTTTGTTTGTTCATTACTTGTAGTTTTTGGAAGTGAGCAAAATTGAATAATATATACTGTATTTCCATTTTTTTTTTTTTTTTAATCTTAGGATTTACCTCAACTGAAATCTGGTCACCCTGTTTGTGCCCCATCTCAGAGGCGAATTAAGCGGTGGGCCTTGTTGTTCCTTTTTCAGAAACCGAATAAATAAATAAAGATTACGGTCTATTAAAATAGACAAACTGTAGATCAACAAATATTTCCATTCTATTTAAAATAATAGAGATCCCATTTTAATTTTACCGCCCAGGGCCCCCAAGCAACTTAATTCGCCACTGCCTCATCTTATACAATTTGGACAGGAGAAATAATGATGCAAATAGTAATACGAATCAAATACATATTATTAAAGATCTAAAGATTACGGTCTATTCTTCTTCTTCTTCCCTAGCTTATCTCATGTCATATGGGGTCGCTGTTCCTTATCATTCTTCTCCATTCATTTCTGTCTTTCCATTCGTCTCCCTGTAAATCTTTGCTGGAGAAGTCAGCCATGAGGCATTCGTTCCACCTCCGTTTAGGGCGCTCTGCCTTCCTTTTACCCTCTACTTTCATTTCCTAAATTTTTCTTCCAATGTGATTTTCCCCCCTCCTCATCACATGGCCATACCACCTGAGTCTCTTTTCTTGCATTTTCATAGATAATTCGCCTACTTTCAGTTGATTGCGAATGTGTTCATTTCTGATGTTATCTCTCCTTGTTCGTCCTAGCATCCACCTCAGCATTCTCATTTCAGCCACGTTCATCTTCTTTTCCTGCGATTTCTTAACTGGCCAAGTCTACGTCCCGTACAATAATGCTGGCCTCACGACTGACTTGTAGACCACTCCCTTCAGCCGTGCACTTATTCTTTTATCGCACAGAACACCTGAAACCTTTCTCCAGTTCATCCAACCCGCTTGAATTATGTGGCTGATTTCTCTATCCAACCCTCCATCCTCTGAAATGTATGACCCAAGATATTTGAAATCCTTCACTCGCTTCATTTGTTTTCCCAGCAGTTCCACTTCACACAGTTCCACATTTTTTGGCTCTTCCAAACCACATGTATTCAGTTTTCTTCCTACTTATTTTAAGGCCCCTTTCCTCCAATGCCTTTCTCCAGTTTTCAAGATTTCTCTGCATAATTCTTCTACTTTTTCCCACTAAGACAATGTCGTCCGCGAAGAGCATTTCCCATGGGGCTGGTTCTTTTAGATCTTTTGTAAGAACGCCCAATATTAAATTAAGTAAGTAGGGACTTAGGGAGGAACCTTGGTGAAGTCCAACAGCTACCGAGAAAAAATCCGAGAAACCCAGACAACATCTTACCACACTGTGCACTCCAACGTACATATCTTGCACAAGTCGCACATACTGCTCACTAGTCACTAGTCACTCAGCCCTTTCTCTCTCATGCATCTCCAGATCTCCGATCGTGGGACGCTGTCATAGGCTTTCTCTACGTCTATAAATATCAAGTGAAGTTTTTCCCTTTTCTCCGTGCCTTTCCATCAATTGCCTTAGCGCAAACAAGGGTTCTATAGTGCATTTCCCAGGCATAAAACCAAACTGATCCTCATCTGGGTTTCATTTGGGGATCTCAATTTGGGTTTCATTTCTAAGTCTCTTCTCAAGTACTTTTTCCCATAGCTTTAAGTTATGTGCCATTAGCTTAATGCCTCTATAGTTTCCGCAATCTTGGATATCTCCATTCTCTTTATATATAGGCACGATTATACTCCATGCATCAGGTATCTTATCCTGTTCGTATATCTTGGTCATAAGATTCCATAATATATCTACCCCTTCTTCTCCCAACGCTTTCCATGCTTCGGTGGGTATGCCATTCAGTCCTGCAGTTTTTACTTTCTTCATTCATTTAAGATCATCTGCGACTTCTTCCCTACTTAATTCTAAGGTTCCTCTTTCTATTTTTGTTCCTTTTTCAGAAACCGAATAAATAAATAAAGATTACGGTCTATTAAAATAGACAAACTGTAGATCATATTATATTTGTTTATTGTCTTGCCTTTCACGTAGCAAATTTATCAATCACTTCATTTTGTCAAAAGTCACTTTTTCGATATTTAATAAAGCACGATCACTTAGATCAGGAATGTCAAACTCATTTCGGCCCCGGGCTATTTTTCTAACAAGTAAAATTCACGCGGGCCGTATGATATATATTTATATTATTACTCATTCTGTTTTTAATTTTTCACCATTTTTCTAAATATTTATTTAAAGACATAACAATTAAATTTTACCAAAATATTTTCTTTATCGAATAACGAAACAAAAACTGGTCGAAACCCGTGTGGTTTCGACCAGTTTCGACTGATAATGCAGACAGCAGTTGCACCTATAGAAAAGTGCTATTTGAAAGCTCTGCTTACGAGTATATTATTTGGAATCACAGGTAATCAGCGCTCTACCAACTATCACACGGCCTTGGCTAACTGCAACAGTTACTGTCTGACTATTGGTTTTCCGCCCTTTGCCGAAGTCTTGACGTCGCGGCCCGAACAGATTCTGTCACGAGGTATTTTCGTTCAAATAAATTTTATACTATATGAAACATATAGTATAAGAATTCGTTGTTGGCCGGAAAAATACAAAACGCGGGCCGCCAGTTTGACACCTCTGACTTAGGCGATCTTGTCCCATTGTTGCTCGTAAAAATGACATAATTAATTTTAATTTGGAGAATGATCGTTCACAAGTGTAATATATATTGCAATCGACGCTGTAACTGTTAGAAGTATTTGCAGTGTAATTTGCAGGTTCGGCAAAAACATCGTCACCATAGGAAATGATAAATTTTATAACATCTATGGGAGATTTTGGTCGAACATCTTCTTTACTTCGTAGCAACATCTTCCAGTCACATATTTAATACACATATAGAATTTAATCAGATTTTTACAATTAATTTCAAGTCTTGTTAAAATATTTATTCAACCAATTTTCTACGGCGAGCAAAAATCCAAATTTAGAATTAGAATCACTCAGGCGAGTGAATCGTGTTTTTATTTCCTACAGAAACAGATCAAGAACGTTTTTCATAATACGACAAATTTCATCCATTGTAGAAAGACCAGCGTCTTGATCTAATTTCCAATGCATTTTTACTTGCCCGACCTTAATATATAAGGGGCAAGTATTGTAACCGCGAAAATTTTCGATGTCGAGATTTTGACTGATGACCACGTTTCATGGTCCAGGGAATCAAAAAAACCTATTTTCGAAGAGCCGTCGGTATGTGTGTGTCTGTGTGTGTGTGTCTGTGTGTGTATACACGATAACTCACAAACGGTTTAATTTAAAGAGTTCGTTCTGGTACTAAAAAATTCTCCTAATAATTGGGAAGAACCCTATTGTTTTTTATTAAAATCGGAAACCGGAAACGGAAGGTATTAAACTTTAAAATTTATAATTCGTAAACTAGTAAACCAAGCCTTGGACAAAAATTTGTATAGGACATAATTTGATGTATTTTTAAAATTTACCTAAACCTTCTTTTAATTTTTTTTTTTTTTTTTATGTTTTTGTTTTTAGCATTATTTTTTTTTTTTGGGAGGGCAAGTCTAGCGGAGGTGTCCCTTCACCACTGGTTTGCTGTTTTCTTATACAAGTTTGAATATCACAATTCACATTCTGATTTTGCCTTTTTAATTGCTTGACAGACATCGGCCCGAATTTCAACCAATTCAGTTGCCAATGACTCGATATCATAAGATACTTCCCTTAAATTGATTTTAGGATCTTATACCATTTTCTACCCTTGATCAAATCTTCTCAAATTCTCAAACCAGAAATTGATTAGAATTATGAAATTAAAGGTCAGTATATTATGTAACAAAATTGTAGCTTCGCTTCTGGTGTATTATTGTAGTATATTGTAATATTTATTAAAATACATATGTAATGAAAACGAAATTCTGAATTAAGACAACATTTTAGTTTTGCGGCCCTAAATAGTTGAAGTAAACGTATAAATATTTTGTCTTCGCGGTGCCCCCCTAAGACTGGCGCCTGGAGCGTCATGACCTTCCCTGCTCCCCCTTCGTTACGCCACTGGCTGGTATATTTATTTTTTAATTCGGTGCAGCCATTCTTCTTTTTTGAGGGAACATACATACATTTATGTATACATACATAGACACAAGCAATCTAATTTATATATTAGTATACAGGATATCCCTAATAACTTGTTAAGCATGGGGATCTTGTGAACGGTTGGTTAAATTAGGCCAAAGTCGCCGCATCAAAAGACCATTTTAATTATGTCTTTGTACCCCCCAAAAAATACATAGGTTATTAGATATGAACGAAATGTAAATTTTGTGGTTCTTAATTTTTGCCCATTAATTCCAAAATTAAAATATTTAGTGATTTGGGAAAAATAAAAATTGATTCGGATAAATTGATAACGGTACGCGATAATAAAAATTGCGAACCTTTGTTAATTCACCATGAAAAAGTGGCCCAAGAAAGTGCACACCAAATCACAATTTTGGAAGTTATGAGTAAAACTTAAAAACCGAAAAATTGACATTTTCGATCATATCTAGTAACCTATGTATTTTTTGGGGGAAAAAAAGACACCGTTAAATGGTCCCATAAAACGGTAACTTTGGCCTTATTTAACCGACCTCGTATCTATTACCGTTGTCCGTTGTCTGGGGGTTGTTTGGGACACCCTGTAGAAAAAATTTGATACATTTTGCTTGATTTTAATTATTTTAGAAAAATTCACAGACTCTGAGAGTCATAAAAACAGGCATATTTTACCATAAACGATAAATAAACAGCGCATGTTATCCCGACTACATATGAACAATATCTCTATGCCTTCCCGCGCTCCCCGCCTACAACGCACTATTACAGAGCAGAGAATGTCCATGCACAGCGCTAAGAGCGTTTCAGTGTTTATAGTTTATAAAAATTATTAAGTTTAAAGGAATGAAAAGGAGACTTAAGTCTGCTGAAAGATTTTCTGAATACATTAGTGCAAATGTAATTTGCGTAGGATCAACAGATACAGTCTTAAGCATTTTTGTTCTTTTGTAGTTAATTGTAATTATTTTTAAAAAAATCAGGAACTCTGAGAAACATAAAAACACGCCTATATTACCATAAAAGATGCCATGAATACACTGGTATATATATATAGGGTGGTATTGATTTAGGTCTAAACCATCCGCTGCCAGGCATTCACTTCAGGCTTACCACAAGGTCGCACGTCATACGCGAATACCTGACCGGGTGAATACACACTACCGCATCCCAGACTCTGGAGATGTGCGGCAGCGGCTAGTGCACTACGCCGTGCGTCTTCAAAGTGCGTAAGTAACCAAGTAAACATGCTTTTTGCACTCTGCAGACCAAAGAGCTGGAAAC
This sequence comes from Liopterus haemorrhoidalis, assembly GCA_963971575.1. Classification (NCBI taxonomy): domain Eukaryota; kingdom Metazoa; phylum Arthropoda; class Insecta; order Coleoptera; family Dytiscidae; genus Liopterus; species Liopterus haemorrhoidalis. The sequence continues at coordinate 131,318,604 of OZ020611.1, forward strand.
TGATATGCAGGCAGGAATGATGTTAAGTTCCTGCTCGAAGGATGCCTTCGTTCCGCCTAGAACGCCCATAATGAGAACCACAAGCTTGATTCTGTGTTCCGGGTACATTTGACGAAGCTCAGACAAAAGGTCGGAGTATTTCTCTCGCTTTTCGACCTCCTTGTTTTTCTTGACATGTTTGAGACATGTTTTTCTCTGCTGGACACGAAAATTCGATTACAACCATCTCTCTTGTTTGGTGGTCCAACAGGACTGTCCAACAGGACTATGTCTGTCTTCGTTGCTTGGAGTTGTCGAGGAGTGGGCATGGAATAATTCCAGTATAGGCGGCATCTGGAATTTTCCACCATCTCCTCTATATCCCCTGGAGCATACGGAATGACACGAGTTGTGTCAATTCCATAGTGTTGTCTCAAGTGGTAGTAGACCACGCGTAGAGCAGCATTATGCCGGTAAATGTAGTGTGTAATGGCGTAGAAGGAACATGCTGATAATAATTGAGCAATAGGTGGCCTAGCAATAAGTGTTCAGGGTTTCAGGGTGTATTTTGCACGCTCTGCAGGTTTTGCACGCTCTCATGCTAAATATCTTCCTGATGGATGTTGTTGCGATATGCAAGCGTGATTAAAACCCCATCCTGACATGCAAATATAAACCCTTCTACCTCGGATCTTAGGCCGGCCGAACGCAGGAAGGCAAATGTCAATTTCCGGGACAAAGACTGGTCCCGGATTACTTAGAAGAACGTTGAGTGTAGATGTTTACTCATATGTTCTTTCAAGAGCATGTGTTGCTCTGCCTTCTTAATAGATTCGCTGATTTGCCTGTACTCCTTATTTAACATTGGAATACCAGCGAATCTTCGGTTCAGCGCTAATTCGGCCAATCCAAGATTGTCTGCTACTCTGTGTGCCGCTTGAAACAAAAATGCTCCATATCCTGCAAACTCATGGGTGGTGACGAGTTGCTTAAAGGGATCACCGCTTCTTAATGTACGAATAGTAGTACCCAGAACAATTCTGCCTTGAAGACTCTCTAGGTTTAGCAGTTCTCTACCTCCCAGATAACGGGGGAGATAAATACGTTAGAGGGAGGATATTTTATGTAGGCTACGGTGGATGTTCATGATTTTCCTGGTCTCAATGTCCAAGCACTGTAGTTCTTTGACGTTCCACTTAAGGACGCCAAAAGTATAGGACAGTATTGGAACAGCAAGCATATTTGTGGCGGAGATCTTATTCCGCCCAGACAACTGAGAAGACCAGATACGCCTAAGTAGTGACTTATACTTACTGTGGAGAGACTTTTTTACAGAGTAGGCGTCCTGGAGCCTGCTCTGAGCAATACCCAGGAACATGTACGTCTCCCCAGCATCTAGATGATGGATGATGCTCCCGTCGACCAGGTGAACATCAGCGCCTTCGACCTCGTTTTATATGGAGGACTGCGCATTTGTCCAAACTGAATTTCATACCGACTACCTTGCTGTAATTTTGGACAGTGTCCAGAGCGCTTTGTAGATCGCACTAGTTGGAGGCATAAAGTTTCAGGTCATCCATGTAAAACAAATGGGTGACCTTATGCCTCCTTCTGTCCGGCGGCCCGCAGCTGTACCCATTATCATTCCTGAGCTCAACTGATAGAGGCAATAGCGAGATCCAAAATAGCAATGGGCTCAATGAGAAGACGCCTCGCCGATAGTGAACCCATTCATTACGGAGGACTTCTTTACCGGAACTTAGTCCTCCATGATATTTGCTAGGCAACTATATATATATATATATATATATATATATTAATAAAAAAGGTATTTTATGAATGTTACTTCATGTTACGTTCGTCTTTTATAATAATTGTATGTATTTTTTGTAAAAAGTGTGCTATGCTTTTTGCTAAGCAACAGAATATAACATATGTAAAAAGAATTAATATTGATTTGACATAAAAATAATATATAAATAAATTACAAAACATTTCATCAAAGTCCAAGAAGAATTATTTATTGAGTTTTAAATAAGAGCTCAATAGTGGGAATATTGTTTTGCAGAACATCAAAAAGAAAACATTCACACAAATTTAATTAGGCGTGTGAAATGCACGATTACTAGAATAAAATAAAAAATTATTCCAAATCAAAAGAAGAAATCAAATATTCGTGCAGCATTCAACAATGAATAATAAGACATGATTTTATTGATCAACTAATACGTCTCACACATCATATGATATATTTTATACTATTCTATTTACATAATACAATATGCCTTAGCAACGATATAGCACCCCACGATCGTTAATAAGAATAAATGTTATATAATGATATTTTCGCTAACATATATATATATATTTTAAATCGGTGCAGCCATTCTTCATTTTTGAGGGAACATATATACATACAAACAAACGAACTTATTTATAAATTAGTTTAGATTATTTCTGAAAATTTAGATGAATCAGTGTTCAGAATGTGCATAGAAGTTTTTTCTTTGTCTTTCAGCACAATGTGCCAATACTAAAAATGTTAAGATACTGGAAATGACCATAAAAGGTCTACTGCCGAAAGGTCAAATTATAGTATTTTATTTAACAAGCATTAAATGGAGGCAATATTTCAAGGGGATGAAATTTAGACCCTACAAAAAAAAAAAGAAAAATGCAATACAATATTTTATCTACAATCTATTAAAAACACAAAAATTCTGAGCGTCAATTGTACGAGGTCTGTTCAAAAAGTATCGCGAATTTTGTGTTTTTTCAAAAATTATTTATTTATTCATGAATATCTATTTTGTCCCCTTCAAAGTAATCCCCACCAGATATTATACACTTGTGCCAACGTTTTTTCCAATCCTCGAAGCACTTGAAAAAATCATTTTTTGTGATCTTGTTCAGCTCCTCCTTCGATGCCGTCTTTATCTCCTCACTCGTAGCGTAGCGTCGTCCTTTCATGGGTCTCTTCAGTTTCGGGAACAAGAAAAAGTCACAGGGGGCCAGATTTGGGGAATACGGTGGCTGCGGCATTATTAGTGTGTTGTTTTGTGGCCAAAAATTTGCGCACAAGCTACGATGTGTGGGCGACGATGAATCGCAGCGACCCGTCTCATGCCCAAATCATTGGTAAAAATCGAATGGCACGAGCCAATCGATATGTTTAGGTCCTCAGCAACTTCTGTAACGGTGATTCAACGATTGGCCAATACTATTTTCTTCACTTCATCAATGTTTTCGTCTATTGTTGACGTGCTCGGGCGTCTGGCACGCTCTTCGTCGTTCACATCTTCTCGGCCCTCTGAGAACATTTTGTGCCACCGGTAAACGTTGCTTCGGTCCAAGGTAGCTTCACCATATGCCACAGTCAACATTCGGAATGTGTCCGCGCACTTAATTTGGTTTTTCACACAAATTTTGATACAGATTCTTTGATCCATTTTTTGGTATAGGCAAAAATCGAAGACGAGCCAAAACACGTGCAAGCAAAGCAACTGTCAAAAATTAACTGATTCAAAAAAACATTCAAAATGGCCGAACTTGTCGGCATAAGTGAGAGACATGTGTACCAACATAACGCCACAAAAAAATCGAAAATCGAATATACGTAACCCGCGGAAATTCAAAATTCGCGATACTTTTTGAACAGACCTCGTATATCTTCAGAACTCACATCATCAAGATGGTTGCCATTCATTTATTTAAATTTATTTTAATGTTTTGATTATTTTACTATTTTTAAATTTTATTTTAATTTCATTCTAATGACAGTTAATTAATTAATGTTTTCTTTAAATGATTTTATGACTGTAATCATTATTTTTTACCTGTATTTTAAGTAACTGACTTCTCATATTACATTGTAATGATCAACTGAGCAAAATTAATTATTATTATTATCAGTTGGTTGTATTATACAACCAGAGCTGTGCCAAATACTTAGTAAAAGAATTTCAAATACCAAATATCAAATACCGAACAAAGTATTTGAAATAACAAAGACTATCAGTCATCACTTATAAAAATATTTGAAATATTTACTAAGAAAATATTTAAAATACAAGGATAATAGTTGAAATACTGGGGAAATATTTGAAATACTTCTCAAATATTTCAAATACTAACATTTTCAGACAACAAATATCAAATACAAATACCACGGAAAAAGTATTTGCAAATCCAAATATCAAGAGAATTTATATTTCAAATATCAGAAAGTAATTGAAATGACCTAAAAATGGTCTTCACCTCTAATATACAAGTAATGACAAAAAAAGGTCCTCAGTTTGATTTTAACAAACCGCGTAGCAACCATACCAACCAAATGTTTTGGAGGTCGCAGGGGGGACTGTCTAATCATTTATATTTTGATAAAAACACGTAAAAAATACGTGAAGTAAGATCTTTGTTTAAGAACTTAGCATGAAACTCGTATGGATTACTTGGATAATTTAGTGGAAAATGTTCCCAATTTAAAGAGACGCAAGTCAAAATTGCACAAATGTAATACGTACATAAGACAAAAAATCTTATGTATACTTAGTCTAGCCACAAATATTTTACGTAGACTGTACTGCCTGTAAGTATCAGATATTAGTCACTCAGTCAAATTGCAAACACGTTGTTATAATTACCTGACAGGGTAATAATAGTGTTAATAGGGTAGGAAAAATTGAATCTGAGATTATTAAGACTCACAGATATTGAAAATCAGCAAAAGGTTTGTTTATCGTATTATCCATTAGCCATTAATTAGCAAATTAGCCATGGAATGGGGAAATTATGAAAAACGGGTTGCTGTAATTGCCTTACGGGGTAAAGTGTTAATAGGGTAGGACATATAGAACCTGACATGTTTAAGTATCTCAAGATTTTGATAATCAGCAAAAGGTTCATTTATAGCACTATCCAGCGTTTCACTGATATGGGAACCAGGTGCGCACACAAAGTTGGGAGGAGGGCTAAGAAGTCTAAATTGTTTTAGAAGGATAAGAATCGGAAAATTACTCTGTACAAGTGCACTTAACAGAGCTCCAGAAAGACCATTATTCGTCTTTAGTCATTGTTTGTAAAAGTCAGGAAAAATGTACGTATAAGACAGTTTTGGGAACAAAAGTTTAACATCTGACCTGAAAATGACTTGTGTAGTTCACACGAAGAATCAGTCTCAGCCCATAAAGTTAAGTCAACGTCAAAATGTCTCGAAATGAGTGTGCCTTTATTTCTATGGCTGATGTTCCATCTATAGGGCAGTCGGCGAATCAGTGCAGTTGCGTCACTGGAAACGTCACATGTTTTTGGTCCGCTCCAGGTGCCAGCTATTTAAGGGCGACAGTGGGCGCCAGTAATGTATTTTTTTTTTGTGAATCACTTTAAATTATAAAATGTTCAATCATATTAGTTTTATAAAACGAATTGCTCTTCTAATTTTATATTGTAGTTCAAAGAATATGGTAATAATTTTTATTTTATTGTTTTTATTAAATTCGTTGATGTGCATCTTTATGGCTTGTTTTGGCGATTCTTCCTAACAAAGGCACCGCCGCGGGGTTAGAAGGGTTCAACTGTTGTGCAGTGCTGTTGTGTTGGGAGCGAGTGCCCCTGCACCCCGCAGGCTCAACGCTTCCCTGCGTTCCTCAATTACCTAATCAAGCGGCAATTGATATTCAAGAGACATTATTTTCTATTATTTTTACAAAATCGTATCTCGGCTCCCGGCCGTTGCAGAAAAACGAAATTTTCGTCACTTACATGTCGAACCTTACCTCCTGGCGTTGACGAAATTTCGAAAAAATCAGACGATGGGCCGACGGAATAACGGCAGCGGCATAGCGTAGCGGGGGCGGCAAATCCTGTAAAATTTGGAGTCATTTGGACTGGGAGGAACGCAGTCTGCAGGTAATGTAAGGCATTAGAGTGCTTAATGCCAAGTTTAAAGTGAGGACCTTTTTTATTTTAGGTCTTCCCTTGAAATTTTGCGCCAAAGACCCTCGCCCCGGTCCTGCTTTTGGATTTAAATACCTAAATAAGGGGGCGGCTAAAACCCACGCTACGCCACTGGGTGATTAGCATTCAGTGGGGGTAACGGTTTCTTATCCACTTTTAGTACTGCAGTCGTCTTTGAACATTTTTGTATTTTAAAATAATGTATAAGAATGCAGAATATCATATGTTCTGTACAGCACATAAAAGGTTACTTTTTTTTCCCTTGACTAATGCATATTAAATCATAAAACGTAATATTTCTTTATTTTATATGATTTTATTTGTAAATGTATATGTAGTTAATCTTTTTATGTCCACCATAATATTAATTTACTTTCCCGAAAGAAAATATGAATTATAATTCTGGTTACAGCACCTCCGTTAGAAGTTTCCACGAGCAACCAATGGTAGTCAGTGCAACTTAGGGCCTGTGTTAAAACATTAGGGCGGGTTTCTGAAAGCTTAGTTAACTATAATCCAATGGTCAGAAAATGGTTGCTATGGTTACTTATGGGATTGTTATATTGTAACCGAGTTTAACCAAATGGTTAAACTCGGCTAAGCTCTCATAAACCGGACCTTAGTGGCCATTTTGAAATTTGATAGGTGCTAGATTCTTGTCATATATCTTATGGCTAGGTAATTGATGTTGTTTCTTTTCATCAAAAATAATGCATAGTGTGTATAATATTATTTTGTAATGAAAATTGATTTAAAAATAAACTGTTTCTGTTTAATTGCGAATTTTGTAAAAAATCTTTCAGAAGTCTAGTTAACTCCGTGTAACTGCGTAAGACTGAAAAAAAATCAATCACACTGTTTTGACAGTTTTAATAGAAATTTATGAAAAAAGAAAATAAAAATGAAAACTCACTGCATAATGAGTATACATAAATTATTCTAGAGGGGAAGGAACACGAGCAGTGGCGGCGCCAGTGGGGGGTTAGAGGGGGCCCGGGCCTCCCTAAAAATTGTTGTAACCCCAGCTTTCCCCCCACCAAGAAAATGCAGAAAATTCCTTAATTCTGGCAGTTGGAAGCGTTTCATGTTTTGATTTTGAAAACAATTCCTGTTAATTTAGTTAGTTAGTTAGTTAAAGTTTTTGGCGCACAGCACCAAAGGCTATTTGCGCCTAACGCAGCCCATTTAAATGACTACACTACATATTAAAAACAATAAATTAAACAATCAATAAATAGATAAAACCAATAAAATAACGCATACTCCTGTTAATTTCAATTAGCGACCTTATTATATCGTAAAAAAAATATGTACTCTCCAATCATTATAATTATTGTTCGCTACCCCCCCCCCCCGTTTTAAAATCTAGTGCCGTCACTGGCCACGAGTAAAAACAGGTTGAGAAACACGGGTTTAGAGAACTGTTAAAGTGCGCTGCCTTGCATCAAAACCTGTTGAAGACTGTTTTCCGCATAACGCATAACGCATAACGCATCAGTTATACTGGTGGCCCAACTACTGGGCGTATCGTGTTTTTTAACTGGTATTACTTATTCTCTCTTCGTGCCAATACAAATGGAACATAAGGTGTGTTCAAATATAGTTTAGTGCAGGGGTGCGTAATTTTTTTCAGTGGCAGGCTAACTCAAATTTGTTTGATGTAAACGCGGGCCATAATTTTACAGATACAAAATAAGAGCAAGGATAAAATTGTACATTTAATTTTTAAATTGTACATTGATTTATTTCGATTTTTATTATTTCAATATCCATTAATTACAAAAAGTTATCGGGGCATTCCGCCTCTAAGCTCATAGAAAGTAAGGACCTCAAGATTTTCGATGTGTGGTTAGAGCGCTGGCTGGAAGAATATCCCAAAAATTGGAGTTCACAAATCCCAAATGAAGAAGTTCCCAGACATAGACATCACATAGACAGAGACTATAACGTTTAAAAATTAAGAATATAATAGAAAGTAATTTGTTTATTAATTATTAGCAATAAAAAATAATGAAATTATTTTAAAATATTTCTACTTATAAGGATTTAATTATACTTTTATATTGTATACTAAATTTCATGAAATTTACCAGTTCTTTTAAAAACGAAATAATCAAAATGATATCCCGGCTTCAATACTTCTTAATAAATTCTTAAATGGTGCTATTGATATAAAAAGCATAAATTCTACGTTTCACAAAATTCATAATGAATAAACGAAACAGTAGTAATAATAATATACCGTGTGTTGAATTAAATATGATACAACCTAGCAATCATTCAACCATCGTCCGAATGTCGGCAAACTTAAGGCTGCCAACCGTCCCGGATTAGGCGGGACAGTCCCGGAATAGCGACCCATGTCCCGCTTTATTATTGATACCTAAATTCGTCCCGGAAAATTATTAATTGTCCCGCATGTCCCGCATTCTGAAATATAGCACTTATTCTAAAATAATAATATTGTTTTTATAAAAATTTTAACTAAATATTAACGATTTATTTATTTTTTAATCCAAAATTTAACATTTAATATTTATACATTTTAACATCTTCACGCTGTTAGCAGTTAGCAGGAGATTCCCCTTAATATAATATTAACTACTTATTATGTAGTACAACAGTATGGGTTTTGTCTACCTGGAACAAATGGACCCATTGAGCGAGTATTCTCCCTTGTGAGTGCAATGTGGACGTCTGAAAAAACGGCGCTTAAAATTGAGACTGTTCATACAATGTTGCAAGTAAAATTTAATATGGAAAAGTTTGAGAGCTTTTATCAAATTTTGAACTCTGACACTGAACCTCTGAAGAAAATTCGAATAATGTGCAAAAATATGATTTTAAAAGACAGTGAGATATATAATAACTTAATATAATTTTAATAATATAATAATAAAATATTAATATTTTCATATGAAGTGCTTTCTAATTGTTTGTAAACAAATTGTGAATTAAAAGCCTCATTGATAAAGTTCGAAGAAAATCTTGGGATATGCACAGATAAAAATGGAGAGCAGATATTTCTTTAGGGAGGGGGGTCCTAAAAAAAATGTCCCGCACTTAGTTCGTAAAAAGTTGGCAGCCTTAGGCAAACTGCTTTTTCTGTTGGTAAATTGCTGGCACTAAAAGTTTGTGCAACGCCAGTATTAATAATATACTTCACATTTGTATTTCGCACTCCTCCTATACGAAGTACTTTACCAGCATTTTATGAGCACTCCTTATTTTTGTAAATATGTTACATTTTATTTTTGTTTCACCATCGTTGAATAAATTTATTCAACGAATAAAGTTGGCAATATCGCATAATTCTATTGACAGCAACGTTAATTTCTTCATTAATAGTTCAAAACCGATGCGATATTGTCAACTTTATTTGCTAAATAAATTTATACAGCGATGGTGAAATGGCCAAATGAGTATTTATTTTGCACCTAACCATTAATTTATTTTAATACTGGGTAAGTATAAGGTAAATATACATATGTTACATTTGAAATACTAGAGAGTGAGTATAATATAAGCACTGGTTCGTCAGAAATAAATCTTGCAACTAATGCGATTATTTTGCACTTTACCGCTGCTGGTCCGGCAATTGATACATCAATGGGCCAGGTAACGGCCACGGGGTCATGGCATCGGGGTACTGGCCCATTACTTTCAATGCCGGGGAGTATGTGCTTCAATAGTACTGGCCCGTATAAAAATGTTTGCTGGGAACTGTCAACTGAGACATAGACGATTAGTATGTAAAAATAATTTACTGCGTTTTTCGTTTCTTAATTAGTTTAGCGCAAAACAGTAAATACATCTTTGTTCATAATTAAATCTGCAATTAATGCACAGATTTTAGTATTAAAATTAAAGAATCAACAAAAAAAAAAAGGAAAAGGGCCAACTTTAAAATTTATTTAAAAAAAGTAACCATCTACATATTTCACTTTAAAATAATATACCTACCTACTATAAACTTGAGCAAAGTATTGAGAACTAAATTATTTTATATAATTATGTATATACTTACATTTATTAATGGCGTGTAATCAAACTATGGAAATTAACACTGGTTACCACTATTTTTCGCAAAATATAGGGAAAAAAACTCGATCTGTGTTACCTAATCAAATAACAAAATACGTCTGTCTCCAAAATTAATATAAATATACAGAGCCGTAGCAATGTTTTTGGCGACCTTTGCAAATAAATTAAATTGTTACAATATACCTCCCCAAATCCAAGTCATGAGCAAAAAAAAAAAACAAAGGTCCTCACTCCACAAATACCAGCGATGAGTAAAAAAAAGGTCTTCACTCGTCAAATCCAAGTGATTAATGAGCAAAAAAAAGGTCCTCATTGCACAAATACAAGTGATGAGCAAAAAAACAAGGTTTTCACCTGCCAATGCTTTTAATGATCAAATATACATAATGACGCCCCTCATCAGGCACGCGCCCCTGGTAAGTGTCCCGATACCAACCCGTTGCTACAACTCAATAAATATACATATTAATCCCAAATCACAATAGTTAAATTCAAATGTACGTGTGCATTTCTTCGTTCCGAGTAATCGTAAAATTTAATTACTATCTTATTCGGCCATAACTCCCCCGAACATATACCCTTAAACCGGCCATCTATTGACATAGCATTAATTTTATATTAAATATTATTATTTAACGCAGTGATTCCCAATCTTTTTACTCTTGTGACACATTTTCCAAAGAAGAAAAATTTCGCGGCACACCTACGTAGTCACAGAAGAAGAAATTTATAACGCCAGTTTTTTACCGACCGCCAACATATATAAGGGAGGTATTGTGATCATACCGATTTTGACATTTCGAGATTTCAATGGATCTCCACGAATTGAGGTCCCAAATTCGGCTAAAAGGATTTTAATGAAACATCATATTTAAGCTTTTGACATCAATGGCACGAGTTGATCAACTTTTGGTGAAAATCGGTTAACTAGAAATGGGAGTTTACTAGTGTCAAGTTGCTATAAGAGCAATAACTTTTATTTGAGACATTTTCTGATAAAGCAGCATAAATTAAACAAGTACTTTGTTATGGCGGTTGGTCCTGTAGTGGCCATAGCTGATTTTTTTTTTTTTTTCTTTAATATTTCGCTGCACCCTTGGAAAATTTTGCGGCTCACCTTTGGGAAACACTAATTTAACGTATGTGAAATGTACTTGTAAGCCATATACTAAATAAATAAACAAAACAGGGTACTCATTTTTAAACGAGAACGTACTTTTTCACTATATATACATCTTTTGAAACTAACTGCGGGCCGAAGTTGATCCACAGCCCGGAGGTTGCCCGTCTCTGGTTTAATGTCAGGATTGTTAGTCCTGAACACTTCTCTCTTCACTATCTTTTCCTTTTCAGTTATTCTATCTCTTGTTTTGGTTTTCTGATGTTCCTTAGACAGTGGTGTATCTAGGAGGGTGAAAGGGAGCAATTGCAACCTTCTACCACTAAATATCCATCTATTTTTTAATAATTGAAATTTAAAGCCTAAAAATTTATTGGTATAAATCGTAGAACCCGTAGTTTTAGAATTTTTAGTAAGGCAATAAAATAAGTTTCTCTTTATTATATTTGCACAACTTCGTTTAGTTGTACACCCTTGATAAATTTTTGTCTACGCTACTGACTCTACACTTACCTTCTTTTTCATGTTTTTTTCCTATTGTTGTTTGACAAACGTATGGGAAAAATACTGAGACTTCAAAGAAAAAAACATACTACTACTCGGATTTTTTTATTTTTAATTTTTAGTGGGGAATTAAATGAAGGCTCTTAATTAACGATCGTAAATAAACGATTAAAACTTTTTTTCCGAAAAAAAAAAAAAAAATCTAGAAATAGTCATCAAAAATGTATAATTTTTTTATATTTTCTGTTATGAGTTACCTGTGTAGATCACTTTAACCTAGTGGTTCCCAAACTTTTTCTGTTCTCGGCGCCCTTTTATCTGCGTATCAGAATTTTTCCGCTGCGCCCCAAGTCAAAACATTGGTCTAACTAACGAAGTTGGAGGAATATTGGACCGTTCTATATAAATAAAATATGCGCACAGTTTGGGAATCGCTGCTATAACTCATAGTTACCCAAATCTTCATGTTATTAAAAACTGAATTGAACAGAAAAGAACTGTTTCTTCATTCTACACAACTTATCTTATACAAATTTTTGCTGTAAAATAAATAATAAGTGAGATATTTCAAGATTGTATTTGGCGTTCCCTTGTAAAAAACCAAACATTCACCCAACTGAAAAAATCCATAAAATAAAAAATAGCTGTGGCCACCACAGGACCAACCGCCATCATAAAGTACTTGTATAAAATACATTCTAGCAGCAGAATAGAAATAACTTGGCCTAATATTTTCTAACAGATATTATTTATCATGACCATGGAAACGTTACATATAGATATTATAAAATAGATAATAAGAAAAAAATTCGAAAATTTTTTCAAATTGTGTCTCAAATAAAAAAAATGTCTCAAATAAAAGTTGTTAGTTATTACTTTTATAGCAACTTTCGTTAAATAAATTTTTTCAAAATATTTTTCTGTTGTTAAATATTCGCAAAAATCTTAAATTTGACACGAGTAAACTCCCATTTTTAGTCACTCGATTTTTACCAAAAGTTGATCAGTTTGTGCCATTGATGTCAAGAGCTTAAATATGAAGTTTCATAAAAATCCTTCTAGCCGAATTTGCTCTGCACGTGTACATAGACAGACGGACAGACAAACCGAGAGACATCATGCTAAAAATAGTCAAAACGTTATGTAGGGACCTCAATTCGTGGAGATCCATCTAAATCTCGAAATGTCAAAATCGGTATGATCACAATACTTCCCTTATATATGTTGGCGGTCGATAAAAAGAATCTAAACAGTTTTTGTCATATACGGGGTACGTAAATTAACTAACCGGACTGATTTAATTTTTTTTTTTCATTCGAATATAATTACAATTCAATATTGTCTATCTCAAAACAAGTTGAGAGAATCCAATCCTCAAAGCAGTGCTGGAACTCGGATACTTGAATACCTTTCAGCTGGTCGATTACGGACGTTTGAATGTTTTCAAGTGTCCCAAAATGACGTCCCTTGAGGTGATTTTTCAATCTTGGGAAAAGGAAAAAGTCACAAGGCAAATAAGGAGGCGTAGGAGCCACAGGAATGTTTTTTCTTACCAAAAACTGATACATCTTCAATCAACTTCTCTTCCTTCTGAAAATGCATTAAACCACCAAAAATCCTAGGTCCTTGCCAAAACACTGTCTCGGTAGGCCTGCTGAAGTTTTACAAAAGTTTCCGTTGCACTATACCCAAGTCTGAAGCAAAACCTGATAGCACACCGTTGCTCGAAATAAATGTCACTCATTTTTAGAACGCACTAAAAGATACTGTTTCACGAAAAAAATCGCTACGGACAACAAAATTACTCTAGCGAGTTCAAACTCTTATTGAAGGCGTATCACATGTTCATCTGCCGCCTCTCCAAGTCCCGCGTTTCAAATATTGTCAGATCAAACGCTATGTTGCCAGTCCGGTTACTAAATTTACACACCTCGCACATCAAGGTAACAAATTTTATGAAAATATGTCCAGTTGTTTTTATACGATTTTCGGCCAAATAGACAAATTAATTTCTTGTGTGGATGTTGCTTATAATCACTTGCAACCTGTTGGAACAGAATATGAGGATGAAAAAATATATAAAATAGATGCAGTCTCGAATTTTATTAATACAGATTACAGGATAAATATTATATTTATTATATGAATAAAGTGTTTCAAATTGATTGAACGTCACGTGACTAAGCAGCGTTCTTTTGCTAGTCAAATTTGATTCAATACAACAAGGACAATAGTTCAAGGACAACAATATCAACAGAAATTACAAGATATTATTTTAATAATCTCGCTCGAGAACTTCTGATCCGATTTTTCATGAGTTTATGTTTGTTTTTTTCTTCTATGTGTAGCTCTATCATCTAGTCAAGTTTTCAGCTGCGTTTTATTAAAATTGGATTAGTACTTCTAAACAGAGCCGCAGTAAAGAAAACTTGCGCTAGGGGCAAAACTTTGGCGCCCTTGGCAAATAATTCCAAGTGATGAGCAAATAAAAGGTCCTCACATCGAAAATACCAAGTGAAGAGCAAAAAAAAGGTCCTCACCTTCGCAATGTGGCGCCCCTTAGTCCAACCTCGTCGTCGCCCTTTTCCTTAGTGCGCTAGGGGCCGTCGATAGTAATATGGCATCTTTTGTTACAATAATATACAGAAGGTTCAAAAAAAAAGTTTTTTTTTTCATATTGGTCAAGATTCATATAGCCTACTAAAAATATTTCAATTAAACTATGTTTTTGTATATCCGAACACATTAAAAAAAAAGTATTTTTTCTATCTTGTGACATCCTGTAGTTATTCATATGAAGAATTTAATCGAAGTGATATACTTTAAATACATTTGAAACACTCGACGAATTATTATTATCTGTCTCATTTTGTAATACAGGTCATTTCTTTGGTTTAGGCGGAACTAAATGAGAATTTCGTTCTATTAGGTTCACGAGAAGAGACCTTGCTTGGGTTATTTCATGTTTCACGTTGATATGTGAAAATTCAAATTTTTTACAGTGAAACCATGGAAACGAATGACGCTTGTTAAATATATAATAATTTTTACATATTTTAAAGACAAATAAAAATTAATAAATGGGAAATTTATATTAAGAATGCCAAAAAAAATCAAAATGTAATGAAAATGACATTTTATGAAATGAATTGTATGTATGATTTACAAAGTTTAACCAAAATGGTCAAAAACTCGAATCAAACTATAAAAGTTACTAGATTGCAAAATCTAGTTCCGCCTAAAGGTTTGGAATAGCCTATACGTAACTATAGGCTATTCCAAACGATTAGGCGGAACTAGATTTTGCAATCTAGTTACTTTCATCGTATGAATCGTGCTTTTAGATAAATATTTTTTTGTTAATATCATTTTAAAATGTCATTTTCTTTATATTTAGATTTTTTGTGTCATTCTTAATACAAACTTCCCATTTATTTATTTTTTGTCATTAAAATATGTAAAAAAGCTATTTTATTTTTGACATGTCATTCGTTTTCATAGTTTCACTATAGGAATTTTGACATTCGAACGTGACAAATGAAATAACCCAAGCAAGGTCAATTCTCGTGACAACCTAAAAAACGAAATTCCCATTTGGTTCCGCTTAAACGTTTGGAATAGCCTGTACATTTTGTTACTTTGGTGAGATTACTTTGTTGTGGTGTAAATAGACTTTTATGGAAACATGTGAACTTGTAAATCTGGCTTTTAAATTTTTGGTTTAGTTTGATTAATTAAGGTTATACTCACTTAAAAACAACATATGTCAAATACCAAATAAACAAGTCCAAATTTCGATTGACGTGTCAAAATTGTGATTGACATGTCAAATATTTAGAAAGGTGCCATTTCAGAATTACCACCCAAAGATGATATTATAAATATGCATCATATTCATCCCTCTTAATTACGTATTACAAAATGAGACATATTATACTGTAATTAATTTTTCATATTTTTATGCATTTGTTTATGTATCCAATGTACATAAGAATACACTTTGGTATATACGTCAGGATATCCTCTGGCGCATGGTCTCCCATAAGAGACTATTCCTGCAACTCTTACTATTCCATTTTTATGGTAAACCAATGGTCCACCACTATCTCCATAACAGCTTCCTTCTCCATAGCTAATATAAGCACAAATGTCCTTTTCTCCTATATCATTTATATCATCAGCAGACCAAATTTCATTATACATTTTCTTACATGTCTCCAAAGTTACAGATTTCAATTCGATGAAATAAAGCTCGTTAGGGTATGTTATGACGTTATTTAAGCCACCCCAACCGGCCAAAGTAAAAGATTCAATGTCATTAAGCTTTTCTGTTTCCAAACGAATTTTGTGTACTTTTTTGTTGAAATGCAATTTGTGTTTAATTTTTAACAGAGCTATGTCGTGGTTAAGTAACTTTGGATCAAATTTAGGATGAACTATCGCATGTTCAATTTTATAGATCTTCCCAGGTGGCGATAATGTGTTTGATCCAACCATGACTGTAACATCTTCTAGTGATATTGTTGTTTCAAATAATGTGTCTATTGAAGGGCCTTTTCCGACACTGAAACGAAAAAATATGGTTATAAAATATGGTTTACAATGCTGACATGCTGGGTGATTTTAAAATCTTTTTATTAATATGATATCATATAATCATATAATAAAAAAATTTACTTTCAGTTTATGAATAGTCAGGAATTTAGTAATGAATTAATGAACGTAAATTGGGAGTTATTATTTAACAATATCAATATTGAAATTGCTGTTTCAAAATTTTATAATATTTTGCAAGGTTTAATGGACAAATATGTTCTCTCGCGGATTATAAAGTCAAATAATAGATTTCCTCCGTGGTATTCAAAATGTACTATTAAATGTATAAGGCAAAAAAAAAACAAAATTTAAAAAAAATGGAAAATATTTAGCAATAAGTTAGATGAAGTGACATATAAAATTCTGAGAGGACGTTCAAAATTTCTGATTACTAAAAACTACAATAATTATTTAAAAACTGTTCAATAAGACATTATAAACGACCCTCAAAATTTTTTATGTGATCCAGGAATAAAAGAGGCTCAGCTATACCAAATATATTGCATTATGACAAAAAATCAGTCAAAGATGGACAAGAGATTTCTGATTCGAACCTTATGATCAGATTAATATCACATCAGACAACTCTAACTCTAATACTCAACTTAAATAACGTATCGGTGTCAGAAACTGAAATTAAAAATATACTTTCTAATCTTAATCCCAAAAAAGGATCCGGTCCAGATGAAATTCCAGCTATTTTTGTTAAAAACCTTACTGAGTGTCTCGTTACTCCCCTTCTTCTATTGTTCAACAAGTCAATTTTTGAAAATACTTTCCCAAGTATATTGGGAAACACTACATTGTTCCCATTTTCAAATCAGGAGATAAATCCCTTATAAAAAATTATCGACCAATTTCGAAACTCAGCATTTTCTGCAAAATTTTCGAACAGTTAATCTTAAATCAATCGTACGCTTCCGTAAAAGAAATAATTATTCCTCCTAACATGGATTTTACCGTGGAAAATCAGTAGATTCGAATTTGATGTCTTGCACAGATTAAATATTACGTCATCTCGAAGAAAGAACTCAAATACAAGTACACCGATTTTAGCAAGGATTTTGACAAAATCAACCATAACCACCTTATTAATAAATTATTTTCACTTGGAATCCCACGGTAACCTTCTTCAGTGGCTGATCTCTTATATTAGCAACAGGTCTCATGCAGTTAAATTTAACCGATTCACATCTAATTTCGTCAACGTTACATCGGGAGCTCCACAGGGCTCTCACCTCGGACCTCTTCTTTTCTTACTCTTTATTAATGATGTTGGTAATATTTTTCAACATATAAAATTTCTCTTGTTTGCAGACGAAATAAAAATTTATTTCCGTATTTCAAGTATCTCGATTGCAACTCTCATGCAGTCCGATCTTAACAAATTTTGTGCCTACTGCGACCTTAATAAATTATACCTTAACTTTAATAAATGTCAAGTATTAACTTTTTCTCGCAGCAAGAGTAATATAGTATTCAACTATGTATAACCTCAAATATGAATCAATTACTAGAGTAGATCGAGTGAAGGATTTAGGCGTACTTTTAGACCCCAAACTCTCCTTTAATCACCACATTGATTACACAGCCCAACAAAATGAAAATTTTGTCTTGGTGCCCGAAAAGTAAGAACAGATTTTGGATATTTTTGATGTGCTGATTCCAAAAATATCTGGCATTTTTTAGTAGCAGTTCTAGTTTTTGACATACAGGCTAATTGATTTTAGTTTTTTATCAGAAAATGGTAAACTTCTTCCTTGGACAACAAAGTGGATATAAAAAATATCCTTGTTTTTTACGTCTTTGGGACAGAAGAGCTGTTAACGATCAGCACTGGGTTACCAGAACTTGCCCTTTAAGAAATAATATGATACAAAGAAACAAAACATAATCAACGAACCTTTGGTTGCGAGAGAGAAAATCATATTTCCATCCTTGCATCAACTTGGGGCTTATGAAGCAGTTTATGTAGGTTTTAAATCGAGATGGATTTTGTTTTCGCTACTTGACACATAAATTTCTTGGGATTAGCACGGAAAAACTGAAAGACGGAATATTTGATAGTCCTCAGATAAAGCAGTTTATTAAAAATCTACAATTTACTGCATCAATGAACGAGATTGAATCTAATGCTTGGTGTTCATTTGTTCAAGTAGTACAAAATTTTCTTGGAAATCATAATGTCGAGAATTACACAGAATTAGTGGAAAATATACTTTCCAACTTTAATATTCTCGGTTGTAACATCAGCATAAAAGTTCACTACCTCCCCAACCACTTAAATCAGTTTCCAGAAAACCTAGGTGATTTTAGTGAAGAACAGGAAGAAAGATTCCGTCAGGACATTAAAACTATGGAAGATCGATATCACGGAAGATGGGATAACATGATGGTCGACTACTGTTAGAGCCTTCAGCAAGACTGTCCTGGTAAACTCCATGATGGAAAGTCGTATAAAAGAAATATTTTGAATGATAAGTGATGAATGTATATTTCTATATTTGTGAAATAAATAACTTTGTATTTTTTCTTTTTTTAACTGTCAGTTGGAGCAAATAGTAATAGTAATAACGTGAAATGTACATAAGTTAAAAAAATATATGATTTTATTCTAAAAGAGGCCAATATAGCGTATTTCAAAAACTAGATCTAATAGACCAAATCTGACGGCTATTTTGGATTCTGCACCCAAAAATTACCTAAAAACAGTTAAAAAATCGCAGGCACCAAAATGTCTGTTGGGCTGTGTTATATTTGCAATAAAGCATGCAAAACACTAGGATTAATACTTCAATTCACTGCCAGCCCTTAAATCGATTTACTTTGCATATATATCTAGCACTTTAAATTACTTTTCAGTAATTTGGAATCCCTGTTATCAAACTCATATCAAACGGATCGAAAATATACAGAAAAGATCACTGAAATACTTCTGCCGTAAGACTGAAATAGATTACCTCAAGTATAAAACATGCTGTAGAACTTTTAATATGCTTTCGTTGTATGATAGTCGTACTTTGGCCGATATAATGATATTGTATAAAAATGTCAATAATGTAATATGTATGTTGATAACTTAAAAACAAAAATCTAAAGTATTTCAAACAATAGGTTGAATCACAATATATAATACTACAATAAAATAACTACACACTACACTCTACAGTCAAGAGTGTAGTGTGGTGTTCAAAACTTGGTCCTCAGCTGTTAAAATTTCCTTGATCATATTTTTAATTTAAAAAAGGACACACACTATCTTAGCCATAAATACAAAAAATCCATAACATTATTAGCCATAATTTAACCATGAATTAAAAAAAATAATTAAATTTGTAAAAAAAAACTGCAATATTTTTCAAAAGCTCAAACGGATAAAAAATTACTCTCGTACGTTTCCGGCTCAGATCAATGTACATTATATATAATTTGTTCAGATTTTTAGTTTAACTCCTTTGGGTAAAAGCGGGCGAGACAAGAACTTTTTTTGGCACATTTTTGACTAAAACCGTGTTAAAAAAAAAACACAAATTAATTTTTTTTTGTTTTGTTCCTTAATCTATGTCTCAGCTTCCTTTTGATACCACACAATAAATTATTATCATTTTTTTTTTTTTTTTGGTCGACGACGCGTTTTTGTCCTTGATGGTTTGAATGATAATTTGATGCGAAAACGAACATTAATTGCATCAAATCGCCGGAGAATGATTCTTCTCCATGACAATGCTTGGACCTATGTTGCTATAGCCGTGAAACAAATACTGATGAAGCTCGAACGGAAGGTTCTCCCGCGTACAGCGTATTCTCCGGACCTGTCTCCCAGCGATTATCATTTGTTCCGATCGATGCAACACGCTTTAGAAGATACACAGTTTCATACGAGTAAGTCGAAAATTGGGTTGCTGAATGGATTGGCTCAGAAGACAGAACATTCTTTCGTCGAGGAATTCAACTTCTGCCAGAAAAGTGGGAAAAGGTCATAGCTTCTGAGGGCAAATACTTTGATTAATGTATTCACGCATTTTGTTATTGAAATAAATACTTAAAAAATACAAGAAAACAGTGACTTTCATTGCAACCTCCTAATAGTTACATATTTTGCTAAAAAATCTCGGGATCAGTCCCGTAATCCTGGTACTGACAATTAAAAAAAAAGGAAATACCAGTCCAATTAGTACTAATTTCGGTATTAACATCTCTTCTAACTGTGTGTCGTTTCACCACTTTACAACGTACGTTCTGTATAGACATACATTTCTCAATAAGCGACAAAATTAGATAATTCATCTGTTTGTGATGACATTGAAACTTCAACATTTCTGGGACCAAATGCGAAAATATTTATTGCTTACTTACTCATAGACACAGTGTGCTGCCGTCAGTATCCAGTACTCATTGAGTATTGAGCCGCCACAACTATGATTTCCGAATATCTGGACAGAAACTATGAAAGGAAACTGTCCATCTTCAGCTTGTTCACCTCCAACTACTCTCTTAATTCTTGGAGCTGCGTCTGTAAAATTGCAATATCATTTTATTCAAGGCCCGATGAACGCATTTGCGACCGGGGCAAACACCCAGAAACAGCCGCTTGTTAAGGTCCTGCTCTACTAAAATACAAATTGGCTAATGAAGCAGTCAGTATATATTTGAACAGAGCTCCACAAAGATTGCGACCGGCTCTGATTGTATTCTAAATTACCCTAGTATAACACGAACTTTCACAACACGGTTTATTATGATGATGTCATAATGGAATTCGCGTCTAAAAGTGCAAAAAACAAAGAAATATTTAAACTTAATAATAATAATTGCCTTTATTATAAATCCCAAATTATAAACGAGAACAAATTATAATCAATTTATTACAAACAATAAAATGTATTAAAATATATAAGTGCATAAAGTATTAGTTAAATCCATTAATTAAGTTCATATGAAATTACGGAATTTAACCCATTTTAGAGCATAGGCCTCCCCAAATTACGTCATTCTTCTCTGTTTTGCGCAGTTTTTGTCCACAGATTTCCAGCATGTTCCTTGATTTCATCCTGCAATCTCTTTTCTTGTCTTCCTCTTCTTCTCTTCTTGTCTTATTGCATCTATTCGGCACTTCTTCTTGTCCATCTTTCATCCTTTTTTCTCATGACATGCCCTGCCCATTTCTACTTTAATTCTTCTAGTTACATCGACAATCTTAGTTTTACTTCTCATTTCAGAATTTCTCACGCTGTCCTTAAGGGTTATTTCAAGCATGCTTCTTTCCATTCTTCTTTGACAAGTTGCAAGTTTCTTGTTGGGCTCCATGTTTGACAGCCATATGTTAAGGTGGGCAGGACGCAGGAATCGAATACTTTCTTTTTTAAATTATTTGAAAAATGTCCCTTAAAAATTTCTTTTAATGACCAAAATTTTTTCCAAGCCAATGCTATTCTCCTATTTAACTCTTCGTCTTGTTTGTTTGTAACCGTCTGTCCTAAATACAAATATTGTTCTACATATTCCAAGATTTCATTCGCTAATTTTCTTTTTTGCATTTTTCCATAATTTTTGTTTTCTTCAGGTTCATAGTTAGCCCTACTCTTTTGCTTACCTGCTAAAGTTCTTCTAGCATGTTGTTTAGTTTTTCTTGTGATTCAGCGAAGAGAACTATGTCGTCTGCAAATCATAAATTTGACAGGTATTTACCATTTATTTTTAGGCTAACATTTTCCCATTCAAATGTTTTAAATGTGTTCTCTAACACACACGTGAACAGGCTCGGATTTAAAGGGTCTCCTTGTTCCTTCACTTCTCTTTGAATTTTAAAAGAACTTCCAGATTTTTCTAAATATATCTCGGCAGTATTTTGAGCATAAACATTTCAAATGCATTGATGTTCTATGCCACTTGGTGCTCCGCGAGCAGATTAAACAGAAAAGTAAATAAAATAAATGTGATCAGATGTAAAAATAGTGTGTGTTTTTTTTTTAACAAACGTTTCACTCAGAAATGATATGCTACTGAAGATAACAAAAGCCAGTACAATTATAATTTATTGCCCCCAATAAATGTTCAACCCAATGCTCAATAGTTCAACTGGTTATTGAAAAAGTTTTAACCATTATGAAATACAAATATACAGCTGAGTGACTGTTCTATTACAGGGCTGATATATTACAAGAGCGGCATATAATACAGTAAAAATTCCTTAAAATTTGCCAAATAATAGATAATGGATGTTGTGCCGTTTCATGCAATGGGAATATGAATTACCTATATTCTATATATCTCTTATAATTCAGACAGGAAGTCAGTAAATCATAGTGGTGCAGTGTTATTTATTTGTTTTTGCTGCGATTATTTTTCAATGAATCGCTGGCTAAAGTACGGATTGTTAAAAAAAAGCTGCCAAAGTCTCCGTCTCAGAACGTCCAGTAGACCACAAGTGTGTTCAAATATTATGAAAATAGAATTTCAGTAGTTTTTTCTTACGCTTAAGACCAACCGCTATACACATATACATACATATAAGGGAGGTATTGTGATCGTACCGATTTTGACATTTTTAAATTTAATGGATGTCCATGGATTGAGGTTCCTACATAACGGTTTTATTTTTTTTAGTATGATGTCTGTCGGTCTGTCTGTATGTCTGTCTGTCGGTCCTTGGACACGTGTAAAGCGGATTTGGCTAATCGGATTTTTATGAAACTTCATTTTTAAGCTTCTCACACCAGTGGCATCAGTTAATCAACTTTTGGTAAAAAGCGGTCATCTAAATATGGAAGATTTTTTGTGGTCAGTCCTGTGGTGGCCACAACTGATTCAAAAAAACTATTTTTACGTTATTTTTACTTTATTTTTATTATAGTAACTAGCTGAGTACCCGTGCTTCGCTACGGTTTATTGACGGTTTGCCATCATCGTGCAATTATTGTAAGTCATGATTCTTTATAGATCACATTGCTGACTCTCTCCTCAGGTGTAGATTCACCCCGTTAGAGGTTCATTTGTGTAAAATTCGTAGTATGTTTCTAAACATGTGCACGGGTAACTTTTAAGTTATAAAATGAATGTTATAACTTAATAAACACAGGAAATACGACGGGTTGTATAATTCACCCCGATTATAGATTTACCCCTTTAGGGGTTGATTAGGAAAGAATCCAGAAATAAAATTTTCGACATTTGTATGGTTAATCTTTATAAGCAAAAGCCAAGTCGATGTCTTATTGGTACTAAGAGATATTAAGGAATTCTTGATATCACATTTCAGCCCTTAGGGGTTGAATTTCGAAAAATACCGTCTTAGTGGGAACATACGTCATACAGGGAATATACTTTACGAATTTCATTTATCTTGTCCAGAGGACGTTCTATCGAGTAAAAAATACCCATTTACCCCTTTAGGGGTGAAATTTTTAAAAACTGTCAAAACCATTTCGAGATATTTTAAAAAGACACCGATATGCCAAAAAAAGATTGTTATAACTCAATAAACACAGGAAATACGAAGAGTTGTATAATTCACCCCGACTGTAGACCCCTATAGGGGTTGATTCGGCCAACATCCTGAAATAAGTTTTTCGTATGGGTAATCTTTGTAAGCAAAATCCAAGACGATATCTTATTGGTCCTAAGAGGTATTGAGGAATCTTTGAAATCACATTTCACCCCTTTTCACTTCTTAGGGGTGGAATTTCGAAAAATCCCGTCTTAGTGGCTGCTTACGTCATGGAGGGAATATACTTCACGAATTTTATTTATCTATGTGCAATGGATATTCAATCGAATACAAAATTCCCATTTACCCCTTAAGGGTGAAATTTTAAAAACTGTCAATACCATTTCAAGATATTTTGAAGACACCTATATGCCAAAAGGAATTTTATAACTCAACAAAGACAGGGAATATGATGGGTTGTATAATTAACCCTGTTCGGAAATTCACCACTTTAGGGGTGGGTTAGAACAAAATCCTGAAATAAGTTTTTCAATATTTATATGGGTAATCTTTGTAAGAAAAACCAAGACGATATCTTATTGGTCTGTAGAGATATTTAAGAATCCTTGAAATTATATTTCACCCTTTAGGGGTTGAATTTCGAAAAATCCCGTCTTAGTGTATGCTTACCTCATGGAGGGAATATACTTTGCGAACATCATGTATCTATGTCCAAGGGATGTTATATCAAATAAAAAATATCCTTTTACCTCTTTAGGGGTGAAATTTTGAAAAACTGTCAAAACCATCGAGATATTTTAAAAAGACATCTATATGCCATATAGGAATTTAATAACTCAACAAACACAGGAAATACGTCGGGTTCTATAATTCTCCCTGATTGTAGATTCACCCTGTTAGGGGATGAATAGGACAAAATCCTGAAATAAGTTTTGCAACATTTATATGGATAATATTTAGAAGCAAATATGAAGGCGATATATAATTGGACCTGTGAGATATTGAGGAATCCGTGAAAACACATTTTACCCCATTTCACCCCTTAGGGGTTGAATTTCCAAAAATCATTTCTTAGGGGGTTGTTAAGTCATAAAAAGGATATACTCCCCGAATTTTATGTTTCTCTGTCTAGACGACATTCTATCGAATATAAAATACCAAATTACCCGTTTAGGGGTGAAATTAAAAAAAAAAGGTCAATACACTTAAATATTTTCAAAAGACACCTATATGCCTAAAAGAAATGTTATAACACAACAAACACAGAAGATGCGAAGGGTTCCATAATTCACCCTGATTGTAGATTCACCCCTTTAGGGGTTGATTAGTAAAAAATCCTGAAAAATAAGTTTTTCAACATTTATGTGGGTAGTCTTTGTAAGCAAAAGCAAGGCGATATATTCTTGACCTAAAAGATACTGAGGAATCCGTGAAAACACATTTCACCCCTTTTAACCCCTGAGAGGCCGAATTTCAAAAAATTATTTCTTAGGGAGTTCTTAAGTCATAAAAGGAATATACTCCCCGAATTTTATGTTTCTTTATCTAGACGAAATTCTATCGAATAAAAAATACCAATTTACCCCTTTAGGGGTGAAATTTAAAAAAACGGTCAAAACACTTTCTAAATTTTCTAAAAAGATACCTATATGCCAAAAAGGAATGTTATAACACAAAAAACACAGAAGATGCGAAGGGTTCTATAATTCACCCTGATTGTAGATTCACCCCTTTAGGGGTCAATTAGACCAAAATCCTGAAATAAGTTTTTTAATATTTACATGAGTAATCTTTGTAAGCAAAAACCAAGTCGATATCTTATTGAACCTAAGAGATATTAAGGAAACCGTGAAGCCATATTTTACCCCTTTTAACCCCCTTTTCACCCACTTAGAGGATGAGTTTCGAAAAATCCGTTCTTAGTGGGTGCTTACGTCATGGAGGGAATATACTCGCCGAATTTCATGATTGTAGGTTCAGTGGTTTGGGCTGGGCGTTGATTATGAGTAGGTAGCTTAGTTACGATTTTATATATATAGATAACACTTAAGTATTTATTTTGTCATACGTATATGTTTCCACAGTTATGGTAAATAATTTCTGTGCTAGTGAGTATTTTGTTTAAGTACCTATTTTGGTCTTGTGGTGGCCACACCTGATTTTTTTCTAATAATTTTGCTTTTAACTAATAAAACATTCTTACATTTTGCTCAGTTTATAATCCGTACCAAATAACTTTTCAAGATCGGCATAAAACAATTATCCTGTATCGATCAACTGAGAAATTTATTTCCAGAACATGTCACACGTCAGTAGCGTAGCGACAAATTTTGCACCCCCCCGAACTTTCATCCGGGCCCTTCCCCCTCCGCAACAAAAAAATAAATAAAGGTATATTAAGAAACCAACACAATTCTTTTTCAAAATATTATTTTAATTTAATGATTAAAAATTTCTCACTAACTAAATAATCAAGATAAACTGAAAAAACTAATAAAATTATTTTTCCTTGCCTTCACAGCTGCAAATTGGTCGATGACATCTTCTAAATTTATTTTAGCACCTTCTTCTGCTTCAACGGCTAATATGCTTAAAGCAGACAAACGATCTTGAGTCATCGTTGTCCTTAAATGATTTTAAATTCTTTTCAATGTACTGAAGGACCTTTCTGCAGTGGCCACGCTGACTGGTAATGTTAAATATAACATAAGTGCTGCAATTACTTCTGTGAATGTACTACTTATATCGCAATATGTAATTGTTAATAATTTCACTAAATCTGCAATATGTCTTTCATCTCTGATTTAAAAGTTTTTTGAAACAAAATCATTTGATTTGGAAATTCATTGCCAATATCCATAGCGTATTTATTTTTTAAATTTGTAGCTTGTTTTAATAATGTATCTGATTCTAATAACAATAAATTTTTGGGATTCAAGAATGAAAAATAACTATTTACAGATTTTAGTGATGTAAAACGTGAATCTAACTGATTAGTAACAATATCGATAACTACATAAAATACATTAATTTTAAACACTTCTTCAGGTGTTTCAAATCGATAATCTATAGAAAACTCATTTTTTTTTTGTTTTTTTCATTCGTTTTTGCGTGAACGTTGGTGTTATATTCCATTTTAAAGCAAGAGACTTTGCTTCCGCCAGTATATTATCGAAATTATTACGCAAAGATTTTATTTCTTTTAGTCCAGTTTCTAATAACGAACATACTTTATCTAGATCAATATTTTTGGTTTGCAATAATTTAGAGACAAGATTTAATGGTGACAAAATTTCAATAACTAAAACCGTAATGAAAATAAAATCTAAACAGTCCATTTTGTTTCTTAAAGCAATCGCTTGTACCATTTCATCTTTTTTCTGACTTTCTAAAATAATTTTTGAGAGAGCTTTCATTACATCTACATATCTACATTTAATGGCTACGCAAGACGATAACCGACCAGCCCAACGGGTAGGATTCAGTTTTTTTAAAGTTACTTCTGATTCTCCTGTTATTTTTGATAATCCACCTATTTATACTAATTCCAAAAAATGTATATATTTCTTGTATACTAGAAAAGAAATTCCTAATATCTTGCATAGCATCATTTATAACTAAATTTAAGTTGTGGGCCGCACAATGAATAAATGTTGCATTTTTTTCCAATTTGTTTTAACCTTGTTTGTACTCCAGAGTAAATCTCACTCATGTTGCTTGCACCGTCATAGCTTTGTCCCGTACACTTTTTTAAATTATGACCAAATTTGTTTAATATACTTATAATTTGATATGATATTGCACTTGCTGATTGGTTATCAACTTTAAAAAAACCTAAAATTTTTTCCTCTATGTTTATTGAGACCGGAGACCCATTAATATTATAACTATTTTTTTTTTAGAAAATAGATTTTATTTGTGTTTTTTATACTTCATTTTAAGTAAAATAAATAAAAGTAAAATACATATGTAATTATTTTCATATCAGCTGTCTGCGGGCCCTTGAAACTTAAAATATAATTGCCGACATTTTATATGTTAGAATTTTTTTAAATACATTAATATTAATGTTTATATAAAAAATATAAACATTAATATTACTTGATATATATGAACAGAAATTAATTATTTTCACATATATTGCGTTTTTATTTTATTTTTTTACATTTTCATGGGCTCCTAATAGACCCGCTAAATCCACTAAAATATATTTAAATATATAGCCAGTGGTGCACGCATAGGGGGATTTAGGGGGATAAAACACCTCCGCCCGAAAATTTGAAAAGAACTAAAATTATAATTACCCCATTTTAAGATTGCTCCCATTCTCAATACGTATAAATTCCGATGTGAAAAATCCCCCGCCACCGAAATATTTTTCTGCGTACGCCACTGTATATAGCAACGATAGTGCTCCGCGACGAATTATTCTCGTGAAAAGTGCTCCGCTGCTCAAAAAGTTTGGGAAACTCTGTTCTATGCTGTCAAAAGCTTTTTTAAAATCTACAAAAGCAAGATATAGAGTGATATTGTATTCCTTCACCTTTACTATTACTTGATTTATAGTTTATACGTCAGCTTTTTTCTTTTATATTGTGACTAGAAACATTATATGGTATTTTAATATTTGTATTTGTGTTATTTTATAGGTATTATGTGATTTGTTTATATTATGTAAATGTATGCAGCCATACGCTAAATAAAATAAGTTTGTAAACTTCTTCTAATTTTTTAGTTATTCTGGACTGTAAGATCTTCGTGAAAATCTTATACAGACACGCCGAAAGTCTAATAGGTCTATAGTTTTCTAGACTGCCCTTTGCTCTTTTTTTTTATGAAGTAGAATTATCTTCGAGTTGAACCACTGGTTTGGAATTATTTCTTATCCTAAGATGTTGTTAAACAAATTTTGAATTGTGTCTAAAAGCTCATCTTGACCAATTTTAATAAGCTCGTTATTAATACCTTCGTTTCCTGGACTTTTGTTCGTTGTCAATGATATAATAGCTTTTTTTATTTCTTCTGTCAAAATATTTGGAACTATTGATGTTTCATCTATTTCGATTTAGTATTCTTTCATTTCTTTTACTGCAGAGCTGTATAGTTGATTTAAACTTTATATCTGATGTCAAATTTTTAGGGTTTCGAAGGCATAACCAAGAAACCCTTATACCGTTACTCATTTGTGTCTGTTCGATAAAAATTGAGGTCAAACGGCTGGACCTAGAAAACTGAAATTTTGCATTTTTGTACAACACTTTGACCCACATATAGGAAAACTATTGCGAGTTTAAATATCACATCGCGCGAAAATATAAACAAAGGCATATACAGGTGAGACAACCCTTACGTTCACCTCGATTATTTCTTTAATTAAAATTTAGTTGTTTAGTTTAGAGTTTATTTAAAATTTAGTTTAGAGTTACAAAATATTGTTCAAATAAAACTTATTTGGGGTAATAGGGGTCAGACTATAGTGATATCA
Organism: Liopterus haemorrhoidalis; assembly: GCA_963971575.1. Taxonomy (NCBI): domain Eukaryota; kingdom Metazoa; phylum Arthropoda; class Insecta; order Coleoptera; family Dytiscidae; genus Liopterus; species Liopterus haemorrhoidalis. Next base: position 131,347,734 of record OZ020611.1, read on the forward strand.
AACATTTTTCATCATTTGTTTTGCAAGAGGCACGACGTTACTAGTATATTATGCAACGAGCATGAAATGAATACTCCATGCAAGTTTCATACTATGCTTTTCCACGATTATGACTTTATAACTAATTTAATTTTTATTCAGTTCCCTTTAAAAACTAACAATAATTTGACAGTTGCTTCCAACCTTTTTATTACGTTGCCTAGCAACGGTCATGCACGTGTCATAGGGAATGTAAATTCAGTTATAATAACAATACTTGCGTCAGCTGATTAACGGAATGACCAAGACCAACGCTATCAAAAAATATATGTATTTGCAAAATTCGACAACTATAACTATATTATTTAATTTTAATCCGGTTTCCTATACAAACTAACAATAATTTGATATATGCATTCAACCTATTTATTACGTTGCCTAGCAACGGCTGGCCATTGCTGCCTGAACCTGTTATGTAATGAGCTGAAACTGTTACGTAATGAGCTCATTACAGCTCATTACAGGTCAACGGTATGTAACAAAAAAAGAGTGGAGAACGTGCTACATTTGCTCATCATTGACACGCCTGTAATGAACGTATATCTACATATATAGTCGTGGAAATTAACTATATTTCAAACTACACTACACATATTATTTAACACAATATTAAAGAGCTCTTTTTTCTGTCTTCAACGCGTAAAACTTTTACATCCTGACATAACAATATTTCTTAAAAATAATAAGTGATTAGTGAATTACAGTAATTTGACAGATAGAAAAAATTGCATGCATTTATTTACCAACAAATAAATCGTCATTTTAAAGGTCACAAAATAAATTTTTTTCAAAAATGTTGTTATGCAAGGATATAAAAGTTTTACATCGTTGAATAGAGAAAAAGAAGTTCTATAATGACATGTAAAATAATATGTGTAGTGTAATTTGAAGAATAGTTATTTACTGTCATACCTTTTGCAAATCAAATGCAAAAAGCAAAAAAAAATTGATACGGTTATTGTGTGACCTTTATTGTCCCAAATAAATTAAATAAAAATGTGCAGAGCTCTGGGGTCGACTCAGCCTTAAGTATTTCATACTTAAAGTGTGCACCTGTTTATACAGGGATAATAGGACCGGTCGAAACGTCACCCTGGCCACATACGCGTCTATCTACATAGGTGTTGGGATCCTATTATTCTTATTTTTTTTTTTTATTATTATTAATACCTTTATTAAATAATTTGTAGAATACGCGAGAAGTAAGGACTTCTCGTGATCGCTGAAGACGGAAACAGATTGTTGAGCAGTTTCCGAAATGTCCGAAATATTTTATATAACTCATGAAGTATTATATCTTTTTGATACTAATATCCATTACATCGTACTATTCTAACCTAGTACTATTAGCAATGGTAAACGTCCAAAATAACGGTGTCCACATTCGTAAATATAATTTTAAATGTTACTTGCAAACTGCTTCTATGACAACTATTTAACAAAATCAGGTTTTAAATCTTCGGGCCAGTTATAGCGAACAATAATTGAAAAGGATCTGCGCTCAAATTTTGCAAATTGCCAGGTCCTGACAGCGGAACTTGCAAGACGGCGACTGGAGAGTGTTAAAATACGTTTGAAAGTCGGATTCAAGGCCGGCCACCTCTATAAAGGGGCTCGGGTGTCGGGTGTAAGTAATTTTTTGGGAACTTAAACAATTTCTCCACAGTAAAAAAGCATATAGTACATTACAACACAAGCTGCATAAGGCATGATTTTGCCGCACGTGTCGAATTAGAAAACGAGTCGTGAAGCGCCGAGTTTTCTAATCGACAAGTGCGGTAAAAAGTCTTATGAAACGAGTTTTTTATAATATTTTTTCTATTTTGCCTTTTCATGCTTTTTAAGATAATAAATTTGAGTTATATAATCAAAAAACAACCTCGTTTAGGGACTTTGTTATGTGAATGTGGCGCTTGGCCGAACTGGTTTGTTAGTTTTATATTTTTCTAGGTATATTTTTTTTCTAGGTTATTAAATTATGTTTTGTAAAATTTGCAGGTTATTGTACCAATTTTACCAATTTTATGAAATATACTAGGGGACCTCAGCCCTAGTATACTTCATACTCCGACTCGTTTTAATATGATCAGGGATTTTGCCGCACTTGTTGATTATAAAACTCGTCGCTTCGTTTTTTGCTTGTCACGTGGTTATCGAAGTGACGCACCTCGGGCGTGGCCGCGGAACGTCCACGAAACGTCAGCAAAAATTATTATTATTATTATCATTAGCCTATAACAAACAGGAAGTTCTGAGCAATTTAACGTTGAAATAATTTTTCAAATTGGTGGCACCGCAATGAGACTGTCGTGGCACCGCGGTGAGAGTGTCGTGGCACCCCGGTTGAGAAACAGTGATACAGCCAATAACACTTGGGAAGTTCTTATCTATACATACAATGTTTAAAGAATTATCCAAATCGGTTAATTAATTTACGTTTTTACCATTGAAACGTAACAATAATATTATATTTCACTATAAAGAATACATGGATTCTGAATAAAATAGAGAAAAATTTATAAAATTGTTATATATTATTGCATAGGATTCACTATTAATTATGTCACTTGGCAATTTAGAAAAACTTTTGAACACTTATAAATGTGAAATTTGCAGATTTTCGTTGTAATAATATATTCGTTGTAGTAATATTTTACGTTATTAAATTTAGTATTTTGTTTAACTATTTAACAAGGTATTTATAATTTAATTTTTTTTTGTAAATATATTATAGGTAGTAGTTTTTAATTTATATAATCACTAAAATTTCACCTATACTTGTTATAATTCAGTAATACGAAGGAATTGCCTCCTAAATTTAAACTGCGGTAGTTGTTTCGTTCTTCGAGAGAGATGAATACTTTTATCATAATTTTTAAGTTTTTTTGCGTAAGCGAAGACCTTCATGATGATAAAAAAACACTTTCATCCTATAGTCACTATCACTTATATAAAGAAATAATATATTAAAATGACATCTGGTTATTTAATACTTCAAGATGTAACACAATTAAAATTACGCGATTACTGAATATCGAATATTATTCTGTCTTATCTATCTTCCTAATACATTGTACTTTATACTATCGTTAATATAGTTAGTAAAATAGTTAATAACATACAGTTTCCAGAATTAAAATAACAAAACTGCTTAACAGATCTATCCTCACCCTGAAAACTTATTTGAACGTATTCTACAGATAGTTTTAACATTTAAAACGTTCGAAAGACCCTTAACATATATTTTGATAACTCAAAACTGATTCTTACTTTCTTAATTCTTACTTTCTTTTTACAATTGGCAATTTTATGGTCAACAAAAATTTTCAAAATTTATGAAAATTTGTTAAAACCTTAAAATACTGCATTATCTTTATCAACTCTTATGTATTTTTTACACATTTCATCAATTTTATTAATAAAATACCTTCAACTGTAGTTTTTCAATTCAGTTTTGGTTTGAAATCGTCTCCTAAATAGTAGAAATGTGAATAAACATCTTTTATCGTCTGGTACAACCTATCCGTGCTGAGCAATGGTGACGATCAACGCAACGATTTCGAGGTAAAAATGCATGATTTTTATCAATAAAAATTCAGTACCCCCTGTCGAAATCAAATTAAGCCTAAGCACTAAAAAAATATCACCCGGATAAGACGACGATTCATTTTCCTCTCTCCGCGTTACTGGAAAAATGAATATACACCAGAAGTTGAATAGAACATACATACCAACACTTGTACAATATAATAGTAGAATTTTTAGTGTCATAATGAAACTCATTATAACCCAATTCAGTTTCATAATGATTCTTCTATGAATGCAAAATAGAAAAATATACTTTCATGCCTAAAGGATGGTTTCCAATTGACGTAGACGTAGAACGTAGATTTTGTTGCTTTGGTTTCCAATAAACTTGGAATACCGTGTCAAAATTCTTTAAGTTAAACTCAAGAAGTTTCTTAAAAAGTGTCGAATAACATGTATTTAACAAGTAATATGAACGACGATTTAGCAATGCTAGCAACTCTTATTATTACTGTTATGCTAATTATTCGCAAACAACATCATGAACAGAGAATATCCAAAGCACGATGATAGTTAAGACCAATTTTGCAACCATGGCCGCCACATTGGTGTCAACCCGTGTTTGAACATACTTAAGACCGACTTTTCTATAATCGAACCGAATGTCGCCCGTGCCCATGCTTTTGTAAGATCGCCTAAGTTCTAGTAGGGTTCTATAGTGTTCTGCAGTGCACACGCTGCGGCCCTGTACCCCGAAAAGTTTCCACAATTAGTTAATCTATTATATATTAAACAATATATATTAATTATTAAGCAATAATCTAACCATGGTAATTATTTATTGTCCTTATTTCAATACCGTGAATTCAACAAATGTTGACTGGTTCTATCTATCTACTTGCGACATATTGAGGATATTTTGTCATTTTCTATCTTTCTTTCTTATTGGCCGGACGTAAAAACGTAGACGTGATATATAAAAATATGAATATTCTACGTGAACGTTTCTACGTCTATATCCATCTAACTCTGATTGAAACCAGTAGCATGCATTTTCCTGTTACTTATATTTTCACGTAGACGTAGAATTCTATATCTACGTCAATTGGAAACCATCCTCAATGTTTATATATACATATACTATATTTTCGACTTACCTGTAAATACTAAGAAAACTACTAAAATAATTACAGTTCCTATAATATTCTTCATGGTGCGCTAATTTGAAACAAATAACACCTAGAGACGAATAGTTGTGTGAGTCAAGAATTTTGATAAGATTGCAATAAGCGTTGGAACTTGGGTAATTTTATAGAATATCTATCTAATCAGATATCATTTCTGCATGATAGCAATGTACTTTCACAACATGATAAAAGATATAGATCTTCAGGAAAATGTGTTAAAACAATTTTATTAGTCAGCCTATGATTCCCATAGTCTGCCTAATCCAGCACAGGCTCGCATCCAGGGGGGACTCGAAAAATATGTGTTTTTAAGGGTCACACTTGTTATCTAGAGCTCATGACGTGTTTTTTTTTTTAGTTATCACTTTCATTTTAAAATTGAAGACCTTTTGCATTTTGGAAGACAGGACTTTTTTTAGGTCAACATTTGCATTTTTGCAGCGAGGATATTTTTTAGGTCTATATTTGTATTTTGGAACTGAACACTTTTTATTTTTAGGTCAATACTTGCATTTTGGAAGCGAGATCTTTTTAGGTCAACATTTATATTTTGGCAGCGAGGACTTTTTTAAGGTCAACACTACCATTTTTTTTTTTTTGATCTATTTATTTGGTCTTAGCAACTATGGCCATTAACTAGGATACATGTGTATTTATTTAATAATACAATTTTAAACTTTAAAACTAAAAATACAAATACAAACATCCATGTCATCACCGGGATTCGAACTCGAGCCACATTAGTCTAACAGTCAACACGCCAGTATATTAACCATTACACCATGGTGACCGGCAACACTTGCATCTTGGAAGAGAGGACTTATTATAGGTCAACATTTAAATTTTGGCAGGGAGGATCTTTTTTATATCTATATTTGTATTTTGGAACTGAAGACCTTTTGTCCTTAGGTCAACACTTGCGTTTTGGAAACGAGGACTTTTTTTAGGTCTACATTTGTATTGTGGAACTGAAGACTTTTTTTGGCTCAACATTTGCATTTTGGAAGCCAGGATTTTTTCTTTTTTAGGTCAACATTTGTAATTTGGTAGCGAGGACGTTTTGTTTAGGTCGACACTCTTGCATTTTGGAAGCGAGGACTTTTTCTAGGTCAACATTTGTATTTTGGAAATACAGACTTTTTTAGGTCAACATTTGTATTTTGGTAGCGGGGACTTTTTTATAGGTCAACACTTGCTCTTTAGAAGGTAGAGTGCTTTTGGTCAGTACTTGTTGCCAAATAATTTCCCGATTCCTGCTCCTAAAACAATTTTGTCTTGTAAGTCCCCCCCCCCAAATCTTGGGCGCGCGTCTGATTCAGTAGGTATTTACATTTTCTGTAATCTAGGATTTGACTTGAAACATAAATGCGTAGTGAAATTTCGGTCAAATAGTGAAAGTAGAATACATTACTATAAAGTGCCGATCCTGGGCACCAAACCACCCTCGTGCAAACCCACTTTTCGCCGACCCTGAGCAAAGCAGACAGTCACTACGCCTTTTTACTTTATTTTTATTTTCGAAATTTCTTCCATTTCAAATTGTATTTAGGCAATGTTTATTCAGGCAATGGATAATTTTGTTTAAAAAAAGAGCCACATGTCAGTCGTCTCTATCGTTTCATTTTTAAAATCTTCGAAATATCTATTTTTGTACAACATTACAACCACAAACGCGAAAGCAAACCTTTAAAATTGCCGCCCACGAGCGTAGCATGCGTTTGCCTTTCGCCAGGATCGGATTTGTTACCATAGCGAACGTCATCTCTGCCGTTCATCGTTTTCTTCTACGCGTTTCACAACTAATACTACATTACATGAGTTGTACATCAGAATGGGCCTATTTCTTACTCATGTCAAAACTTTTGAGAACTAAAGAACTCAGGGTCTGCCTTCTCCATAAAGGGGCCAGGGTACAATAAATAATCTTAACATATTTAAAATGAGAACTTGTTTGTACAGGGATAACAGAACCGGTCGAAACTAAACAGTGACCACGTAGCTTTCATATCTATGGCCGGCGGTCTAGAAACGGAGAACTTACCGACTTAGAATGAAAATCTCAAGTTGACTGTGTTTATACCGATTTTGCTAAAGCATTTGTCAAAGTGAGTCACAAAATCCTGTTCGACAAAATGAGTTCCTTTGGTTGCAGCCCAGAAGTAGTCAGTCTTTTCCAGTCATATCTAACACAGAGAAGAACTAAAGTTAGAGTCAATGACACGGAATCGAATTCCTTTTTCCCTGCATCTGGCGTACCCCAAGGGACAATTCTAGGCCCATTTCTGTGCCTCCTACTCATTAACGATTTACCTGTGGAAGTAGGAACTAATGAATCACTTCTTTATGCAGACTATCTTAAGCTGTTTTGGGTAAAAAAAGTCGGAGGACTGCTTGCTGTTGCAAAAAGACTTAAATAGTGTAGTGAACTGGTGCGAAAAAAATAAACTTAAAATGAACATCAACAAATGCAAAGTAATATCCTTTACACGTAATATAAACAAAATAACCCACAATTACCATATTGTCAACACAGTGCTGCTTAGAGATAGTAAAGTGAAAGACTTAGGTGTAGTATTTAGAAACGATTATAATTTTAGTGACCATATAGACAATATAGTGAATAGTGCCCTCAAAACTTTAGGATTTATACTAAGAAACACTGGTAGTTTTAAGATATCTACAACTTGGTTACTGTACTGTGCACTAGTTCGACCTAAATTGGAGGACGCAAATACAATCTGGAGCCCAAAAACAATGTCCCACAAAAATCAAATGGAAAAAGTACAAAAGAGATTTGTAACAAACTTAGCCCTGAAATTAATCGGGACATATCCTTTTTGTATCTCTTACGCAAACCAGTTAAAAAACCTGCTGCCTATAATATCAAGAAATTTCAAACATTAGAATGGAGACGCGACATCCACACTTTGATTTCGCGTTTAAATTATTTAATAATAAACTAGATGCCCCAGAACTAGGGTCCCTAACATAAGATTGAGAATTAAAAATAATCACTTTTTCAAAATTTCAGAATCTATGTCATCACTGAACAAAATGCTCAGTCTAGTAAACAAGCAAGTCTCTGATAGAGATGTAGAGATCTTTTACAAAAACTACTGAAAGTTTGTTAATATAAAAATAAATTATACTAGTTATATTGTAACTTATTATTTTATTCTTTATTTTATTAATTATTAGTATTTCTATATTATTGTTATGATAATTGTATTGTATTTTTTCCCCAGTACTACGTAACTGGACTTATGCACTACTGTATATATATATCCAACCCCGTCGAACGACGATGGGTGCTTTGCAAATCTACACATTCCTTCTTGAATGTGCCTTTTCATGACTGTAGAGTCCAATACGTGACACAAAAGTTTTTCCGCACACACAGCACAAATACTCTCCAGATGACACAGACAAACTATTAAACCTGTCTTTCCTTCGAGCACGAGCAGTCTCAGCTAGTGTTATTCTCTGCTGTTCAAACTGGTTCACTGCACAAGACACCGACTGTTTCCACTTGGAGCGATCAGTACATACATTTTCCCAAGATGAATGTAGGAGGTGACATGATTTGAGTGAACTCTGGACCATATCTTTATATCTCCTGTACGGGGCTCCAGGGTTTCTCAGTAGAAACCCTGGACTATCCTGAACTATCACATGGCAGTTCATGTGATAGCTCTAAATACAGTACCTGCTTAGGCATACGGATAGCATCTGGATTAGGGTAGCTTCAATGTTCAACATGCCTGCTTCTTTTAGAATGTCAGTATCAGGCACGGAATCCTGCCATTTAATCTTCAGAATAGATCGTAAACATCTCTGATGAAATCTTTCCAACAATTTGATGTGTCTACGATAGAGACACCAAGATTCGCTACTATATAGGAGTACTGAGAGGAACACTGACCTGTAAACCTTTATCTTGGTGTGATAGTGTAGACCTCTGACATTCCAGACCAATTTCCTCAATCTTCCAAACGCTGCGGTACCTAAAGATATCCTCTCAGTAATTTCGTCATCGATCGTGCTATTCGATGCATCTATGCTACCGAGATATTTGAAAGCATTCACTTCTTTAAGTTCGGTGCCAGCGAGGTAGAACTTATGCATTTGTTGAGGTTGGTGAGACAGGATAAACGTCTTATCGAGATTTACTGCAAGGCCGAAATTTGATGATGGCTTCCTGCAAACGAATTGGTGTGTTCTCTACTAAGGCGCAGTCGTCAGCATACAGCAGCTCTGTAATAACATTATTGGAGATTTTTCTCTTGCTGTTAAGACGTGATAACTTGAACAGTCCACCGTCAGTACGAAATTTAATTTCAAGACCACCAGTGTAATCGTTGAAGGCATGTATCAAGTATAGTGAAAATAACGAGGGTGCGAGAACACAACCTTGCTTAGTACCATTTTGTGTAATAAAAGGCGTAGTTGACATATTTGCGACTAATATGTATGCTTCCATACCATCGTGCAGTTGTTTGATAAGATTGATGAACTTTGAAGTACAGGCATATTTAAGCAGCACTTGCCATAAAGCTTCACGAGGCACGGAGACAAAAGCTTTAGTAAAGTCAATGAAACAAATATATAGAGGCATATTTTGTTCACGACTTTTCTCTAACAATTGACGGGTTACAAATATCAAGTCGTTGGTACTTCTGTAAGGGTGAAATCCGCACTGTGACTCTGGTAGCACATTGTCCTAATTTCGGTGCTTAGCCGATTAGTGAGAATTTTAGCCAGTATCTTTCCTCCAACCGAGAGAAGACTTACCCCACGATAGTTGTTGCAGTCTGCTCTGCTACCCTTGTTTTTAAATATTGGAGTGATTTTTGCATCCCGAAACTGTTTCGGTACAATCTCTGAATTCCAGCTTTTCATAATAAGATCGTATATTATATTAGTGATATTTTCCCCTCCATATTTAATCAATTCAGCAGAAACATTATCGTGACCCGGCGACTTTCCGTTAGCAAGTGCTCGTATCGCTGCAGTAATTTCATTTACAGTGGGTGTTAAATCAGCTCATTGACTATATCTGTTTGAGGGAGACTTTTGATCACATCAGCATAGTATGTAGAATGAACATTTAACAAACTTTCAATATACTCTGACCATCGTTGTAATATTTCATCCGAATTTTTGCATTTGGTGTTATTATCAGCAGGTAGTAGCGGTACGTTCGTACGACGGATAGATCCAAACACTTTCTTAGTAGTCACATAGAAATTTTTCATGTCGTGTGTGTCGTGATAGGTTTGGAGCTGAATAGCAAAATCCATCCACCATTTATCTTGCAGCTCTCGGGATCTTTTTTGTAGCATCGCTCTAGCGTGGGCATAGATAGCCTGGCTTTCAACTGATTTATGATTACACCAAGTGATCAGAGCTTGTCGTTTAATGTTAATCAGGTTCATTAGTTCGGGCTCGTTGTCGTCAAACCAGTCAGGGTTCATTTTCTTTGTGACTCCTACAACGTCATATACCGATTCGTATAAAATTAGAGTCAATTTACCCCAGATTTCTTCGGCTGTCTTAATATGTTGAAAAGAAAAAGAGGCGGTATTCGCATTGACCACATTCACAAAATTTTGCTTAACCATAGGGTCTGTTATGTTGTGAAGATTAAGTTTTGGTTTTATTGGATTCTTATGTCTTCTTTTCATTGATATTTTCAATGCCAACTTTGAGCGGATGAGTATATGATCAGAGCCACAGTCGACTCCACACATTGCTCGAGTTATTTTCACGTCTTATTGGTCATTTGCTCGAGTGATAACGAAGTCAATTAAGTGCCATTGTTTTGAACGAAGGTGCATCCAAGAGTATTTGTGCATATTCGGCAGTCTGAAGGTGGTATTTGTGATTACTAAGTCATGGTGTTTACAAAAACCTAGTAACAATTGACCATTCGTGTTACAGCTGCCTACTCCATGATGTCCAAGAACTTTGGGCCATTTCGTATAGTCTTGACCAACACTGGCGTTGAAATCGCCAAGTAAGAGCAATTTATTGTGTTTTGGCGTTCGGTCCAGGATGTTGTGTAATTGGACATAAAATGGTTCTTTTTCTACATCATCACAAGTCATGGTGGCGCGTACACACTCAACATAGTTACCTACTGATCTTTGGTGATTGGATGTCGGAGAAGCTTAATGTGATCTGACATTCCTATGGGTTTTTCCGATATATTCCTAGCAAGGGTGTTTCGTATAGCGAGTCCTACGCCAGACTGCCTTGGTTCAGATTCTGACTTTTCCGACCAGTATATAGTATACCCTGCTGTATCCTCTACGATATATCCTGAGTCGGCCAATCTAGTCTCGCTGATTGCTGCAATATCTATGTTGTACCTTGCGAGTTCGCTGGTTAGGATAGCTCTTTTTCTTATTGGAATTTCAATGTTATCCGATATGTGCGCAAAGTGCGTATATTCCAGGTTGCTACAGTTAATTTCTTAATGGATTTGGGAATCATTTTCCCGCAAAGCTGGGATGCGCGTGATTTGATTAGAGTGATGGTGTATTTGCGCTATTACACACCCGCACACCTTCGCCTGAGCTCACGGCAGGACGGCAAGAAAAAATTCAAGACGGTTCTCCACGAAGAACGGGTTGCAGACACATGACCACTGTACCTGATGAGGTACAGCGCCCTACAAAGAATATGGTGCCTGTTGCGCCCGTCGAGCGCAATACAAAAATATTATTACGTGGGTGGAAAATATTGTGCGCTATTTTCGAAACACCCAGTAAATAATTTTTTATACTTATTTGAGACCGAACATTACCTACAAAGTCTAGGTTTGGACTGGTCGGTCTCCGCTAATGTGTTCATTTTCTCCCGCAAAAACATTATTATTGCAAAAACCTTGTGACAGTGAACATCCAAGTTTTGTGTTTTTTGTGATTTTTTACGTTCTTTTCGAATATTGTGGGCCATCAGCGCCAAATATCGTCAGAAGATTTGCGGATCTCTGACCTCCTATAATCCGCGCGATTATCTGGCTACCTGCCATCAACCAGAAGAATTTCGGACGAGTTCCAGATTCTTCCTGGATCACTGCATCCCAAGGGACTTTCTACAACCCCTGCGGTCACCTAAGTATCTCTTTTTAAATCTTATTTGTAAATAAGATACGTGTAACTAGAAAATCATATTAATTTTCACTTAAATATACAATTCACGTGGTTCAAAACACGTGGTTTTGGAAACAAAGGATAGTTTATTTTTGCTATTTAGGAGCTTACAACCCCTAAACTTTAGTGTGTGTGTATCTGATACACTCTAGCAGATTGCCCGTTTTTTACGGCATTTTTAATGTATTTAATGTTGCAAATGCATTTTTAATTCAAATATATTAATTGTTTAAATAATTATTATTTATTAATCATTTGCTACGATTATTTATTAATTATTAATAATTTTATATTTCTAGTCGTTCGAGACTAGTTGTTTTACCCACATCGTGTTTCAGACAACACCAGTGGCGTACTTCTTTATTATTTTCATTTAGATAATTTATTACTAATTGTTTTACATTTAGTTAACCTGCCCATTAATTGTATATCTATTGTTGCATTTGCAATTGGGGGTTAACTTATTTGTTACGCATGCCATTATTTGGGGTTTGTCTGGTCTTGACAAGTGTCCTCTAATCACAAACTTCAGCAACCTTTTGAGTCACGTCATACTAGAAACTAGTGGAACTAAATACACACGGTTGCATCCCAAAACCTGTTGATATGCAGACGCGGATATTACGCCAGATCCAGGGCCCGACCAATGCGGAATGACTCGAGCAACACTGCTTTCTTCATCCTGCAGATCAATGTGGTGACAGAAGAAGTGCATGCGGGAATGGACTCGATTTCCCTTCGACAGGATGCTGTCATACCACCCAAAACACTAACTATCAGGACTACAGTAACTTAACCTGGATACAGCTTTCTAAGCTCGGACAAGAGATCCATATACTTGGATCTCTTTTCTTCCTCCTTGAGAGAGATATTCTTCTCAGCTGGACTTGAGAATTCGACCACAAACATCTGTTTGGTCTCGATATCCAGGAGGATTATGTCTGGCTTAGTGGCTGTCAGTAACCTCGAGGTAGGGAGGGAGTAATTCCAATAAATGCGGCACTTGGAATTTTCCACCACAGATTCTGTCAGAAGGAACGTACGATATAACCGGTATTTGGTCAGTACCATAGGCCTGTCTAAGATGGTAGTAGAGCACGCAGAGAACAGCATTATGTCGAGACACGTAGCTCGACGCTGCAAGAGATGGATAAGCAGATAGGTAATCTACAACAGTGTTTAAATTACTATTATTTCCTGTTTTATTTATTTTGACTTTTGAATAATATTCTAATTATAAAGATGGGCTGTGTGACGCGCAAACAGCCATTGTTTCTGAGCGTCAAACATTTTAACTAACTAACTAAAAAATACTTGCAGTGTATAACATGTTTATTATTCATAGATGATCACGCATGCTCTTTATATATTTACGGTTCGACACATAATGCATTTATTATTTAAAGATCGTAAATAATAGTATTTTATTTAATAAGCATACAATGAGGGCTTTATTTTAGGAGGATGAAGTTTACCACCCTGGCCATAGGCGAGGGTCTAATCATTCGAGTGAAATATAGCCATTATATGCTAGAAATTCAAAAAAGGCAAATACAATATTTTACCTACAACTATACATATTGTTATTAAACCAGTGGCGAAGGGAAACCTCCGCTAGACTTGCCCTCCCATAAAAAAAATACTTAAAAAAAAATGTAAATTTAAAAAAAAAAATTAAAAATATTTAGATAAATCTTCAAAAATACATCAAATTATGTTCTATACAAATTTTTGTCCAAGGCTTGGTTTACTAGCTACGAATTAATTATCATGACCATGGAAACGTTACATATAAGTATGAAAAAATCGAGACTTGGAAAAATTTTAAATAATTTTACAAAAATTTTTCGAAATTTATCTTTTATCAAAAAACGTCTCACTTAAAAGTTATTAGTTATTGCATTTGTAGTAACTTTTGTTCAATAAATTTTTTCGAAATATTTTTCTGTTGCTAAATATTCGCAAAAATCTAAAAATCGACACGAGTAAACTCCCATTTCTAGTCAACCGATTTTCATAAAAAACAATAGGGTTCTTCCCATTTAATAGGAAAATTTTTTAGTACCAGAACGAATTCTCTAATTTGAACCGTTCTTGAGTTATCGTGTACACACACACACACACACACGCACACGCACACGCACACGCACACGCACACGCACACGCACACGCACACGCACACGCACACGCACACGCACACGCACACGCACACGCACACGCACACGCACACGCACACGCACACGCACACGCACACGCACACGCACACGCACACGCACACGCACACGCACACGCACACGCACACGCACACGCACACGCACACGCACACGCACACGCACACGCACACGCACACGCACACGCACACGCACACGCACACGCACACGCACACGCACACGCACACGCACACGCACACGCACACGCACACGCACACGCACACGCACACGCACACGCAAACGCACACGCACACGCACACGCACACGCACACGCACACGCACACGCACACGCACACGCACACGCACACGCACACGCACACGCACACGCACACGCACACGCACACGCACACGCACACGCACACGCACACGCACACGCACACGCACACGCACACGCACACGCACACGCACACGCACACGCACACGCACACGCACACGCACACGCACACGCACACGCACACGCACACGCACGCACGCACGCACGCACGCAAGCACGCACGCACACACACACACACGCACACGCACGCACGCACGCACGCACGCACATGCACGCACGCACGCACGCACGCACGCACGCACGCACGCACGCACGCACGCACGCACACACACACACACACACACACACACACACACACACACACACACACACACACACACACACACACACACACACACACGGACGGACGGACGGCACTTCGAAAATAGGTTTTTTGGAGTCCCTGGACCATGAAACGTGGTCATCAGTCAAAATCTCGACATCGAAAATTTTCGCGATTACAATACTTGCCCCTTATATATTAAGGTCGGGCAAGTAAAAATTAGTAAATTTAATTTAAAAACACAGAAATTCTAAGTGTCAATTGTTAAACATCAGAACCTACGTCATCTAACTTATTAATAATATTCTACAAGTTCGACAAGTTGGGCATGTTTATAATGCATTTATTATTTGACGGTCGTAGATAAAAGTTTTTTTAGCACATTTTTAACGAAAATCATGTTAAAGTAAATAATTTTTAAAAATATTTTTTGTTGCTTAATCTACGTCTAAACTCACAACCATACAGTTCTCAATAGTTTCTAATACAAAACTAACAATCGGAAATAAAATTAATAACAATCTATATATATATATATATATATATATATATATATATATATATATATATATATATAAGTACCTATAAGTAAGAGAATATTGTTTTATATATATATATATACATAAATTTGCTGTTTTTGCTGATCATAATATGATACAGATATCTTCTTCAAACTATCGGGAAAACGACCTATCAGTTTTGGATAAGGTAAAATTAAAATGGCCAAATGCACACTATATATATATAAATATATATATATACTGAAGGATTAAAATCATTAAGTTTAGAATACTTAAAGAATCACTTTCATAATGAATTTGTAATTTTTTCTGATTGTAAAAGCGCCGTCCAATAATTGAGTTGCCCTAGATTTGAGAAAAAGAACTATTCACTAATTTATGGTGTTATTAAATGCCTTAACGGTCTTACGATCAGCAGTAAAATTATAAAAATATGCTGTATTAAAGGCCATTCAGATTTTGAGTTCAACATCGAAGTCGATCTTCTAGCCAAAGAAGCAGCTGTAAATGGCAAACTCTTAAATATTCCTCTAAACAGTAATGAGATTATGTCAATCTTCAAATCTTCCATATACAACCAATCCAATGGCAACAAAAAACATAGATTCTCTACAGTTCAAAGGATCATACTATGGTCATATTCAACCTCTTCTGCCTAGAAACCTTTGGTTTTCCCCTCAGGATATTTTTAATTGCAGAAAAAACAGTTATGCACTTGTAAATAAACAAATTACATTATAAACGGCATCTTGTTAATTAAACGACGCATATTTCCATACAATGCGGCAAATTGTTGTTAAAGCTTCATTCTACAAATATGTTTCTAACTATTTTGTCCTATTGTGAAACTACTTTTGCCGCCATATTGTATCTGCCGCGGTTCTCAATATAGGTACTGGTAAAAATGATAACATACGTGTACCAAGTAGTATTCCATTATTATTAAATGTGATATTTTTCGGCGCAGGTCCCAAACTAAAAGCAATCAAGTTGAAAAAAATATATGAAAATATGAGAACGTAATATTTGAACATTTCTACACAAAACTATATAAAAGTTATTTGAAATCGACAAATATATTTTTCAAAAAACAGAAAATTGTTGTCTGATATCTATTATCAAGTTATTGACGATATCATGTTTACAACTTTTTTTTTACAAATAAAAATATCCGATTAGATAAATAAAAATGCCGTGCAAATTTGTTATTATAGATTGTTACTATATTTAGACTTACCGTAATATTTTTTTCACAAACCGGGACAATTTTGAGATTTTGCTAAAAACAGAAAGTAACGCCTTCTACGCTAGTACTTATGTTTAAAAAGGATAAATAACGGAGTAGTTAACAAAAATCAAAATTTACGTAGTAATAATTTTTAATTACTCTTAATTGAACATAACTTATTATTAAAAAATTATTAATATACTAGGTTATTACCCGTCAACAATGACGGATTTATAATATATTTTTTTTTTATCATTTAAAAACCTTTTTGGCAAATAGGTGTCATTTTAAAATGTCCGAAATGGTTTTGACGGTTTTTTAAATTTCACCCTTAATGGGGTTAATGAATACTACGTTGACAAAACTCGTCAACTCGCTTCGCGACTCGTTTTAATATGATAAGGCATTTTGCCGCACTTGTCGATTATAAAACTCGTCGCTTCGCGACTCGTTTTTTGCCTGTCACGTGGTTATCGAAGTGACGCACCTCGGGCGAGCCCGCGGTATATCCACGAAACGTCAGCACAAATTATTATTATTATTATCATTAGCCTATAACAAACAGGAAGTTCTGAGCAATTTAACGTTGAAATAATTTTTCAAATTGGTGGCACCCCGGCGAGAGTGACGTTGCACCCCGGTTGAGAAACACTGATATAGCCAATAACACTCGGGAAGTTCTAATCTATACATACAATGTTCAAAGGATTATCCAAATCGGTTAATTAATTTACGTTTGTACCATTTAAACGTAACAATAATATTTGATTTCACTATAAAGAATACATGGATTCTGAATAAAATAAAGAAAAATTAATAAAATAGTTAAATATTATTGCGTAGGATTCACTATTAATTATGTCACTTGGAAATTTAGAAAAACTTTTGAGTAACACTGATAGATGTGAAATTTGCCAATTTCCGTTGTAATAATATATTCGTTGTAGTAATATTTTACGTTATTAAATTTAATATTTTGTTTAACTATTTAAAAAGGTATTTATAATTTTCAGATTTTTTGTAAATAATTTGGTTTACATGTAAATACATTATAGTCGTTTTTTAATTTATTTAATCACTAAAATTTCTCCTATACTTGTTATAATTCAGTAATGCGAAGGAATTGCCTCCTAAATTTGAATGCCGGTAGTTGTTTCGTTGTTCGAGAGAGGCGCTGATGAATATTTTTATCATAATTTTTAGAAATCCGTTTTAAAATTAACATTTTTACTGAAAAAAAAAAAAACAGTGGAAGACCTTCATGATGATAAAAAGACACTTTCATCCTATAATAATCACTTATATAAAGAAAAAATATATTAAATTGACATCTGGGTATATAATACTTCAAGATTTAACACAATTAAAATTACGCGATTACTAAATATCGTATATTATTCTGTCTTATCTATCCTCCTAATTTGTACTTTATACTTTCGTTAATATAGTTAGTAAAATAGTTAATAACATACAGTTTCCAGAATTAAAGTAACAAAA
This sequence comes from Liopterus haemorrhoidalis, assembly GCA_963971575.1. Lineage (NCBI taxonomy): Eukaryota > Metazoa > Arthropoda > Insecta > Coleoptera > Dytiscidae > Liopterus > Liopterus haemorrhoidalis. Next base: position 131,365,697 of record OZ020611.1, read on the forward strand.
CTGCTTAACAGATCTATCCTCACCCTGAAAACTTATTTGAACGTATTCTACAGATAGGTTTAACATTTAAAACGTTCGAACGACCCTTAAAATATATTTTGATAACTCAAAACTGATTCTTACTTTCTTAATTCTTACTTTCTTTTCCGTTTAATAGCATTTTTAACTGAACGCAATTTTATGGTAGGCAAAAACTTTCAAAATTTATGAAAATGTGTTAAAACCTTAAAAAACTGCATTATCTTTATCAACTCGTATGTATTTTTTACACATTTCATCAATTTTATTAATAAAATACCTTCAACTGTAGGTTTTTCAATTCAGTTTTGGTCTTAAATCGTCTTCTGAACAGTAGAAATATGAATAAACATCTTTTATCGTCTGATAAAATCTGTCCGTGCTGATCAATGGTGACTTTAATTCGACACGGATTCGAGGAAAAAATGCATGGTTTTTATCAATAAAAATTAGTCAGTACCCCTTGTCGAAATAAAATTAAGCTTAAGCACTAAAAAAATATCACCCAGATAAGAAGGCGGTTCATTTTCCTCTCTCCGCGTTACCGGAAAAATGAAGATACACCAGAAGTTGAATAGAACATGCATACCACTTTGTACAATATAATAGTAGGTTTTTTATTCGATAGAACGTTCCTTTGACATAGATATATGAAATTCGCAAAGTTGATTCCTTCCATGACGTAAGTACCCACTAAGAAGAGATTCTTCGAAAGTCGACTTCTAAGGGGCTAAAAAGGGGGTCAAATATGATTTCACCCATACAATTATTTAAAAAAATTATGATTTCGTCCCAATCCACTCCAAACGGGATGAATTATAAGTACCCATAGTTTTTCCTGTTTGTTGAGTCATAACATTCATCTTTGGCATATACGTGCCTTTTTTAAAATACCTTTTTCAAAATCTTTTCAAAAACAAGTGTTTTGACAGTTTTTTTAAGTTTCATCCCTAAAAGGGTAAATTGGTATTTTTTATTCGATAGAAAATCCAATGGATATTAAGACATGAAATTCGGAGCTTACGTAAGAGACTAATAAGAAGAGATTTTTCTAAATTCGATTTGTAAGGGGTGAAATGAGGTGAAATTTTATTTAGGGATGCCTCAATATCTCTTAGGCACAATGAGATATTGACTTGGTTTTTGCTTACAAATGTTACCCATACAAATGTTTAAAACAGAAATTCACGTGTTTGCCCTAATCAACCCTTAAATGGGTGAATATGCATTCGGGGAGAATTATAAAAATCTTTGTATTTCCTGAGTTATAACACTTCATTTTGGTACATAGGTTTCTATTTAGAAAGCGTTTGACAGTTTTTTTAAATTTCATCCCTTGCGGAGTAAATTGGTATTTTTTATTCGATAGAGCGTCCCTTGACAAAGAAATATGAAATTCGGGAGAAATCCTTCGTATCTCCTGTGCTCCATGAGACCATCAATATACCGTAGCGAAGCACAGGTTTTCAGCTAGTATAATAGTAGTATAAATTTTACCTAAAAAAAAAGGAAATACAAGATTTTGATCGAAATAATTTTAGTTAACATAGATTTGGTTATTTTATTTTATAGCAAGTAAACAATTATTCTGGGTTCTACAAAATTGTTTTAACCAGTATGAGTAGTTGAAATTAATTTGGTTCATATTTTAATTCATTATTTTCTATAAAACTTTGGAATTCATTATAAATTTTTGGGAGGAAATATAAGTAACACTTTCTCTGCCCAACACTTTTAGCTGCCCGATGCAGAGATGCTGCTGTTTTATTCCTTGTATTGTAGCAGTGATTTATTGAAACTATATCATCGGGATGATTTTTAATGTATTTTAAAATTTTAGAAGTATATAACTGGGGCATTGCCATTAAACCACAGCTACTATACAGTTCAGTAGTTCCAAATCTGTGGTTTTTTCTTAAGATTATTAAAATTATTATTATTTTTTTATTATTTTCAATTTATTAATATAAAGCTCCGCCCCAAGCTATTAATCCATAATTAATTATAGATTGGACCAGACCGTAATAAAATTATTGATAATTAACGATAATAGATAATAAACATTTTACGAATGGATTTCCGATCTTTCACTTGCAAAACTGGTATGTATATGAACTCTTGAAGCCTGAGTGATTGTTTAAAATATAAATAAACACATTTTTAATTAAAATACAAAAATAACCAATAACATTTCATAACCTCAAACATAGAGAAAAAAGCCGCCAAACGCCAGCAATTTCTAAGGCTGCGGTTACAGTGGAAGCGTGTTCGCCCGAAGTATAGTTCGGGCATATTAGCGCGTATTCGAACGATTAGGCAGTTATTTTAATGACAAAAAAAATTTAAAAAAATGGGATATTTGTATTAAAAATGCCACAAAAGTATGCAATTTGCAAGTATGAATTACAAACCTTAAACAAAACGGCCAAAAAGTACAATTCAAACGATGAAGGTAACTAGATTGCAAAATCTAGTTCCGCCTAAACGTTTGGAATAGCCTATAATGCTCCAGTTTCTTAGTAATATACAAAATACCAAGAATGTTTGCATAATAAAGCAGGTTAATTTTGACACAATTCACCTTTGATAAGAGTAATTTTATACATATTTTTTCATCATTACATTAATTAAAAAAATACGTCACTGTCATTCACGTACCACCAAGTCTTCTTTCAGGTACCACTAGTGATACGCGTACCACCGGCTGAGAACCACTGGTGTAAATCATTGATATGCTGTTTTGTTATGTTTAGAATATGGAAAAATTAAATATTTCTCCTTATCGCTAACCTTTAATTCAGTCGCCACTTCATCCCATAATTTACGTGATTGATGAATGGTAAGTTTTACATTTTTGATCCCATAACGATCTTCGATCAAAAACTAAAAATATTAATTTCTCAATATTCATTTTGTATACACAGACTGTACCACAAAGCAAGTAAAACAAGTGGACTGTACAGAGATAAAAATTGTATGTAGAACGCATACTCGCGCGAAGAAAACAAACAAGTTTGAATTCAGCCATTCGGGCGATTTTCAATACACAAATGTGTACTTCTACACGCCTGAATCAGTCGCCCAAATGCGGTCGAGTACGAGCGTAGTTTCGTGCGATTGATAAGCTTCTACAGTAACTACACCTGTGTATTTCTACACGCTTGAATCAGTCGAGTTCTACACGCGAATTCGGGCGAGTACGCGCGACTTACAGTTCGCGCGAACACGCTTCCACTGTAACCGCAGCTTAAGCCGTTTAACGCATGTTTCTAGGCGTACTATGTCTTGCGCCATTGCGATTGTACCTATCGCTATGGCTACCAGTTTTTACAAGAGTACAATTATTAAAAGTGTTTTATATTGAAAAAAAAATTAATCACAGACATATTTATATGTGTATAAATAAAAAATTTACGATATAGTTGTAAGAAAAAAAAAAAAAATGAAGGAACCGATACGATACTGGGTAAAATGATAACTGGGTTAAAGTATTGTAAGATTAGTATCGATACTAAAACCGCGATATCGAATAAAAATCGATACTGGTATCGTCTAAATAGTATCGGAAGAACCCTAGGTTAGACAGACAAGCAGAATGGCATATGAGTGACGGTATAAGAGTTTATTGGTCATACCTACGCAATCCCAAAATAAGAAAAGCACTTTCCCATTATCCAAGTGATGAGCAAAAAAAGAGGAAAACCTCAACATGAGGCGCCCCCATGCAGTGCTTACCTTGCTTACCGCCTCGAGCCACCCCTGTATAATTGATATTTGTGTGACTCAAGAATTTTGATAAGTTTGTTGTATTTAATCAGATAATAAATGTATGATAACATTGTATGTATATAAGTATAAAAAAATATATTATTATAAAAAACACGACTTCCAGGAAAATGTGTTATCAATCTTAGGCTGACTATTAGGTCAAGACTTAAAATATATGCAGCAAATAACCATATCACATATTTTTTACTCTTGCCAAAACTTCTTTTAGGAGAGTGCAATTGAATTAAGAAGATAATTCTCTACACATCTTCCATATATTTAATAGTCCTACACAGCGCACGCCTATCTTAGTATATTGACAAATTGTCTAGCAGTGTTGCCACCTGCCTGAAAAGAAAATTCCCTTTTTCTCAAGAATATTCCCTTGCCTAAAGTGAGTTTTACAATGGAATGTGAGACAGGTGCTAAAAAAAGCTTCTCACCTCTCAAATTTTAAGTGATGAGAAAAAAAAGGTCCTCACAAAATCCAAGTGATGGGCAAACAAAAATATCTTGATACGGGACATCTATCAATCTATCAATGTGGAAAATTCCCTTTTTTGGCGAAATTTCCCTTTTTCCCTCTCAACATCAAAAATTCCCTGAAAAAGGGAAATTCCCCGTCAGGTGGCAACAATGTTGTCTAGCGACGAAGAAAGACGGAAGAAATGGCTACTCAGTTTAAGAAGCCTTGATGTGTACATGCGCATGATCAAAATGTCGGGGAATTTTTGATTTATAAAAACATTATCAACAGAAAGAAAGGAAAATGTTTATAGATCATTTTAATCACGTGACCTGCAGCATTGAAAAATGTCAGCAGTAGGGCACACAAACACGTTGTTTAACATACGTCATAGGCGTTTAGTGTTTTATGTGATTTTTGTAAGTTATTTATAACCATTTAGTGAATCATAAAGCCATATTGTGATAGTATAATGATTATATTCAGTCTAAAAATTGCAATACTTATAATTTTTTAAGGATACATCTGGAAAATAATAATAATTCAACAATCTAACCAATTGAAAATAAGGTTTTATTTAAAAAAAATGTCCCAAACTTATAAACTTAATATTATCTTTGATCCCATTCAAATCAATGGTCCTTTACTCGAGGCCAAGTATCACACAATAACTGAGAGGTAGGCGATTATAGTGTATAGAACACGTGATTAGGATGAAGCAAGACATAATGTAAAGAAGATGGAAAATTATATATCTGTCGAAGACGATAGTATTACGATCAGTATAACATTTCCTCGCTTCCACTTATCGGCGAATGGAATCTTTTAGCTCGTCCAATGTTCGGGGCTTGATTTCATAAATGCGTGCTTTGAGGTAGCCCCACAGAAAAAAGTCGCAACTTGACAGATCCTGGCAGATCTGGGTGGCCAGGCCAAATCACCGAAATTGATGCGGCAGCCGTATGAGCGGTGCTTCCCAACCCTTCGTCTTGTTGGAACCACACATTCCGTAAGTCAATAGTTCTGGTTCGAAAAAAATTTCAATCATACTGGTGTAGTGAGCTAACGTGACAGTAACGGTGATCCCGTTTTCTTCAAAAAAGTACGGGCCGATGACGTCAAATGGAGCCAGAGCACACCACACCGCCACTTTTGGGTTGTGCAGTGGTCGTTGGTGTTATTCCCGAGGATTTTCCATGACCCAGTAGCGGAATTTTTGTTTATTTACCATGCCAGCGAGGTGGAAGTGTGCCTCGTCACTGCTTACGACTATCGCTTCTTCATTTTCTTCAAGAAAGTTCAGAATACTTTCAGCGAAAGCTGCACGCTGTTCGTAGTCTTCTTCTTTCAATGCCTGTACCATCATCAGCTTATAAGGGTGACAATTTAAATCCTTATGCAAAATACGCCTAACTGAAGACGCATCACATTCGCAAAGCCTGAGCCTGTTTATGAGCTGCACGCTTCGGACTCCTTAATTTCGCTTCTTTCACCCTGCTAACATTTTCCGGGGTCCGCACAGCAGCGACGGGGCCCGGTAGTTTTCTCTTCGTAACGGATCCCATTGTTTGAAAATTGTTTACCCACCTCAATATGGTATTCCAACTTGAGATGTCCCCATGACGACCGACTTTGAAATGACGACGGAAACGACGCTAAGTTTCAATAACGGATTGACTAATTGTTAACCTAGTTGTGTCCAATCTACATCCCGAGTGATTTTTAAACAACCCGTACAAAATTTCTGAAACTCTAGTTCACAAGTGATTTTCTGAATTTTTATTCTGTCGTCTCCAAGAACACATGCCTGCCACCAACAATTCAATTAGGTAATATTTCTTGGGCCATGGTTGATCTCAAATAATTTTGGATTAGCCTTAATTGGCAAAAAATTATACAGTAATATTTGGGAAAATATTGATGAGATCATTTGAAAATATTTAATCGATACGTTCAAATTTCGTTCCACGATATACGGAGCAATATTTTCGATTTCACATACTAAATGCGTTGATATCGTTTGCGTTTTCTTGTAGAGTGATAATTCTGTAATCTGATAATTTAATATGTAAATTTGAATAATATTTCATTTACATGGCCATCAAGGGATGGATGTCATTTAAAAAATCAAAACTGTTATTATGCTTTTGGAGAAAAGTTTGAATAACATAATTATTTGATGGCATAAAAACGACTTTTAGGGGAATTACAGATTCGCCGGGAAAGAACCAATTTAACTGTACTCTTAGATATTTAAATAATTAAACACAAAAACAATGTTCAATAAACATAACTCATTTATTCATTCTATTTACAGCACAAATACTAGCAACTAATGTTCACAGGTGTACGGTCAACATATTTATGAATCTTCTCGTATGAGAGCCAGCGGCCATTGGTCATTATCTTATCAGCTAATTAGTGTAAACCAATAAGTAGGCGTACACATTCTCGCCTTACGTAACGATATTAATAATAACTAATGATGTGCTGGATCACATTAAAGCCAAATCCGTGGTCTCGGATACGGATTATGTGCGTCCTGCTCCACGGATACGAATACACCTACGGATCTTGCATCGCAGTAGAAGAACGAACGACCTTGAAGCAATAGTTGGATGTGCCGTGCTTGGTCCGCGAAAAAAATCGCGGACCGGCAAGTTTAGAAAGTAATGTGTATCGCAAAAGTTTTATATTTTTTATTGCGGACCCGGATACGTATTTATTTTTTACGGATCATACGCGTATACGGATACGGAGCTTCGGCACACCACTAATAATAACATTTTGACAACAATTCATATTTCTACCCATACATCTTAAACAATTATAATCCGGTATCTAACAGCAGATACATACATTTTCAATACGATTGATGCTCAATTTTTTTAAAATTTAAATAAGATTTATTTCAAATTTATAGATCTGCACTGGAACGGAACTTTCTGTCACCCCTGAATGCTGCCACTCCTGAATGCTGTCGCCCCCTGAACACTGCCGCCATTGAATGGTGCTGCCCCTGTACAGAGCCGCAGTAAGGGGGGGTGGAGGAGGCGACGGCCCTGGGCGCACTAAGGAAAGGGGCGCTGACGGGGGAATAAGGGGCGCCATTGCGAAGGTGAGGAACATTTTTTTTTGCTCATCACTTAGGTTTTAGGAGGTGACAACCTTTTTTTTTTGCACGTCACTTGGATTTTGAGAGGTGATGATTTGCTAAGGGCGCCAAAACACAGCTCTGCCCCTAGCGCAAGTTTTCCTTACTGCGGCTCTGCCCCTGTATGCTGCCGCCTCTGAATGCTGCCGCCCGGGTTCGGTTAACCCCATGCACCCCCGTGTTTGCGCGACCCTCTGCATAGTCTTTATAGTTACAGTTATTTATTAATTAAAAAATTGTTTGTGAATGAATAAGTGGTAAACCTCCTTAGATTTTATTCATTTTCTACTGAAATATAAATGTAAGTTACCTTGAAGCCAACAGGAGAATTCCTAAGTTAGTTAAGAATCTGATTCGACTGTAGTACTTCACTTTGCAAAATAAATTACTTTTTAAAAAATCATCTTGTGCTTTACGAAAGTTAATTTGTATTTTTCTACGACTGTTAGAAAAACTGAATTGTATTTCACTTGTTTTGTGCATAAAATGCGTGTTTAGGGTAACTGCAAAAATATAAAAAGTGTTAAAAATCTGATAACCGTTTAATATTTCCACACTTTTTATAAGCACAATACCTCGACTAATGAGGGCTACAACACTATATCCATGGATTTATATGAGCTCATGGGGGCGATAGAACTAGCTCCAATGACTGCAGGCGTGTCCGTGCAGTGCGAAGAAGAATCAAAGAATGCATTGAAAACAATTAATGTCAATTCATAATCTTAATTCCAAAAATCTCAAATTTTAGTTTTTTCCTATTTTTTTTATTTATTTTTACTTGCCCGACCTTAATATATAAGGGGCAAGTATTGTAATCGCGAAAATTTTCGATGTCGAGATTTTGACGGATGACCACGTTTCATGGTCCAGGGAATCCAAAAAACCTATTTTCGAAGTGCCGTCCGTATGTGTGTGTGTGTGTGTGTGTCTGTCTGTCTGTGTGTCTGTGTGTCTGTGTGTATACACGATAACTCAAAAACGGTTTAACTTAAAGAGTTCGTTCTGGTACTAAAAAATTCTCCTATTAAATGGGAAGAACCCTATTGTTTTTTATGAAAATCGGTTGACTAGAAATGGGAGTTTACTCATGTCCATTTTAAGATTTTTGCGAATATTTAGCAACATAAAAATATTTCGAAAAAATTTATTGAACAAAAGTTACTATAAATGCAATAACTAATAACTTTTATTTGAGACGTTTTTTGATAAAACGAAAAATTTCGCAAAAATTTTGTAAAATTATTTAAAATTTTTCCAAGTCTCAATTTTTTCATACTTATATGTAACGTTTCCATGGTCATAATAATTAATTCGTAACTAGTAAAGCAAGCCTTGGACAAAAATTTGTATAGAACATAATTTGATGTATTTTTGAAGATTTATCTAAATATTTATTTATTTATTTTTTTTAAATTTACATTTTTTATTAAATATTTTTTGGTTTTCCTTCGCCTCTGGTTTTCATTATACATTCGTAGAAATATTTATGTATATATCAATTTTATTTTTATTTTCTAATTGTATACATTCGTAAAAAAATTAATGTGAATTGTGAATTTTCACACATTGCAGGGTTTCGCAAGTATATAATAAGTGAAGGCGGCATGCTGAGTGTGTAGAACAAATTTTGCTTTATAGTAATCACGGCAAAATGAACGTTGTTTTTAAAATAATTTATCGTCTATTAATAAGAGCCTTAATAACAAATCTTATGTTAAAATATTTTTTTGTTAATTTTAATTCGAATACCTCATACCATAAATAAATATGTGCAGTATTTTTTTTTATATAGCAAGGTTCATTAAGATTTTGAAAATTGCGCCTATGGCTTCCATTGGTTGTTTTAAGTCATATGCTCCGCCCCTCTAGTTTCATATACATGACACATAGAATGAAAATATAATTCCAATAATTCCAACTGGTTATAAAATTTACGCTCTTAAAAATTAAATGCAACAATTGCCAAAATATAACTTGAATTTTGACAAAATAATTTAAACAAAATAAAAATGAATAAATAAAATTGTCTCCTCTGCCCGGGAGCGAACCATAGTTTGCGGCGACGCAATCGAGCAAGCTAACCATTAGACCAGGATACGCCTTCTAATATAGTGTGCTACATAACTATAACTTTTGTACAACTTCAACCAAAAACCACAAAAGTGCGTTATTTTCCGAAAACATAATCTGATTAAAAATTCCTGTTTTACTATTATGGTTCACACCAATATAGATTACTTAGAATTTGTTCAGATTTTTAGTTTAAACTATCTGGGCTACAGGGTGTGGGACATTTTTTTGCACAATTTTGGCAAGAACCACATCAAAATAATTTATTTTGCAAAAATAAAATTTCATTTGGCTTTCATTTGATACTACTCAGAATTTAAAAAAAAAAAAATTTTTTTCAATGAGCACATATTTGTTTGTATTTTTAGAGGATATGTTTTAGTATTTTTCCCACGTGCGGGTCAAAGAGTTTATACGCGTGCCAAATTCCAACTCTCTAGGTTTAGCCGTTTGGCTACAATTTTTACCGAACAGACAGACAGACTGACAGACAGACAGACAGACAGACAGATAGATAAACAGACGACAAAATGACGGTATAAGGCTTTTTTTGGTCATATCTACAAACAAAACCCTAAAAACATTATATGAAACTTATGCATAAAGCTCGTACAATCTAGAAGATATCTTCTATATTAAGAAAATTGGAGGCTTTATTTGTTTTATTATTTTTTCGTTCTCATATTTGATTTTTAAAAAATGTCTGTCAGAAAAATGTTGGACATATTTTAACGAAATTTGGTACAATGATTGAGTAGTATCAGGATTCGAACATAGACTATATGGCATCTCAAAATTATCATTCTAAGAGGGGTATTTCGGCGTTAAAGTTGTTTACTTAAAAACTTAAAATATCTCCTTTATGATTGACTTAACAGAAAAATGTAAAAACCAAAAATTGTTATAAGAACGACAAATCTTTTTTCAATTAGATGAATATTCGGGGTTACCTTTTAACGAAAGTTACGGGAGTTACGGGGGAAACCCTTAAACGAAAATCTAAATTTATCTATTGGTTTAACAGCAAAATTGTATATAACAAAAACTGTTTATAATAAGAAAACAAAACTATTATTGTTATGTATTTTTTCATTTAGATGCATATTTGGGGAATTACATAAAACTGAAGTTTTGAAATATCTCTTTTATTATTGCCTTAATAGCAAAAACGTATAATAATAATTGTTTGCAAAGAGAAAACAAATCTTTTTTCTTCTTTGCACTTTTTCGGTTGGGTGAATATTTGAGTTAAATTACCTAAACTATAGACCCTAAAACTAATATCTTGAAATAACTCACTTATTAATTACATTAAAAATGGGTTTAGGATTTTGTGTGTGATACATTACTTTTATGATCTACAATTTATAATAAGAAGATTATTTAGAGAGACAAGGGGAGTATTACCTATAAAGTTGAAATATCTCATCCCTCATTTATCGAAAACATAAAAGTATATAAGAAAAGTTGTTATGAATAAAGACTTGATTCTTCCCTCATGTTCAATGCATTTTAATAAGATATGCATTTGGTAAGCTTTGGGAAGCGCTATATACAAACTTGGAATATCTCAATTATTATTAACTTAACAGCAATATTATTTATAAAAAATTTGTTTACAATGAAGAAACGCCTCATTTTTCTGTTTTTTATAAGACAGTTTTTAATAAGATGAATATTTGGGGGGCGCATGGAGGGTGAGCTATAAACGAAGTATTTAATTATTTACTTAACATCGTGGGAGTGGTAATTTCAGAAATAAAATTTCAATATTATTTAAAATAAAATTATTCAACTAGTTAAAAATATTCAAATTATTTAAATATAAAAACTAATCTATTTTAAGATAAACATCCTCAAAGATCTATCATATATTTTTTTAATTATATGTTGAAAGACAAGGGTAGAAATTGCGGTTGTACATTATATGACTAGCTGAGTACCCGCGCTTCGCTATGGTTTATTGACGGTTTGCCATCATCGTGCAATTATTATAAGTCATGGTTCTTTATAGATCACAATGCTGACTCCTCAGGTGTAGATTCACCCCATTAGAGGCTCATTAGTGTAAAATTCGTAGTTTGTTTCTAAACATGTGCACGGGTAACTTTTATAAGCAAAAACCTAGTCGATATCTCATCTGTCCTAAGAGAGACTGAGGAATCCGTGAAAAAACATTTTACTCTTTTTCACTTCATAGGAGTCGAAAAATCCTTTCTTAACGGGTTGTTACGTCATATCGAGAAATGTACTCTTGGAATTTCTTATTTCTAATTTCTAATAAAAATTCGTTAGGAATGAAATTTAAAAAACTGTCAGAACACTATCGAAAGATTCGTATATGCCAGAAAGGAATTTTATAACTCAAGAACCACAGGAGATATAAAGGTTCGATGCTTACGTTATGGAAGGAATATGTTCCCGGAATTCCATGTATCTAATCAAAAATATACCTATTTACCTCTTTATAGATAAAAAAAAACGTTTAAAAGACTTTCTAAAGATTAGGAAAAAAAAATATATACCAAAAAGGAATGTTACAACTCAACAAACAAATAAGTTACGAAACATTATATTAGTCGCCCTGATTTAATGTAGATTCACCACGTTAAGTGTTGATTGAAGCAAAATTCTAAATTACATTTTTATACATGCGTACGGGTAACCATAGTAAGTAAAAAGCAAGACGTTATTTCATCAAGAGATATTGAGAAATCCGTTTTCACCCCCTAGGGGTCAAATTTCGAGAAATCTCTTCTTAGTGGTTGCTTACGTCATGGGAGAAATATAGTCCCCGAATTTCAATTGTCTACTAAAAAATACCAATGTACCAATGAAATTTAGGGAAATATAAAAAATGCAATTTAGGGGTGAAATATAAAAAAAAACGGTCATAATTAAATGATCTTGAAACTAATGATATTAAAATGACACGTAAATGCGAAAAAGTACAACATAGTTATAGTACAGCAAAGACAGAAGCTACAAAGGGTTCTGTAATTCCCCCCTAATCTAGAATCGCCCCTTTAGGGATTGATGATTAGAGCAAAATCCTGAATTTAATTTTTAAACACATATACGGATAACATTGTAAGCAAAATCCAAATTAATATACCATTGGACCTAAGAGATAATGAAGAATCCGAGGAAAACCATTTTATCACTTTTCATCCCCTAGGGGTCGAATTTCAAAAAATTCCATATAAGAGGGTGCTTGCGGAGGGAATATATTTCCTGAATTTAATATCTCTATGTCAAGGGACGTTCTTTCAAATAAAAATACCAATTTACTCCTTTAGGGATGAAATTTAAAAAACTTTCAAAACGCTTTCTAAATATTTTAAATAGAAAATTATGTACCACAATGGAATGTTATAACTCAGGAAATACAAAGGTTTCTATAATTTACTCCAAATGTAGATTTACCAATTTAGGGGTTGATTAGGGCAAAATCCTGAATTACTGTTTCAAAAAATTGTATGGGTAACCTTTGTAATAAAAAACCAAGTCAATATCTCATTGGTCCTAAGGTATATTGAGGAATCCTTCAAATCACATTTCACCTCTTAAGGCTCGAATTTCGAAAAATCTCTTCTTAGTGGGTCCTTACATCACGGAAGGAATATACTTCCCGAATTTCATGTCTCTATATCCAAGGGAAGTTCTATCGAATATAAATACCCATTTATACCCTCCCCCCATTTATATTTAGAGGTGAAATATTAAAAGACTATCAAAACTATCTCGAGATATTTGAAAAAGACACCGGTGTGCCAAAAATGAATGTTACAACTTAATAAACACAGGAAATACGACAGGAAATGCATAATTCCCCCCGATTATAAATTTACTCTTTAGGGGTTGATTAGGAAAGAATCCAGAATGGTTAATCTTTATAAGCAAAAGCCAAGTCGATATCTTATTTGTACTAAGAGATATTAAGGAATCCTTGATTTCACATTTCAGCCCTTAGAAGTTGAATTTCGAAAAATACCGTCTTAGTGGGTACTTACGTCATACAGGGAATATACTTTACGAATTTCATATATCTTGTCCAGAGGACGTTCTATCGAGTAAAAAATACCCATTTACCCCTTTAGGGGTGAAATTTTTAAAAACTGTCAAAACCATTTCGAGTTAAAGACACCGATATGCCAAAAAGTAATGTTATAACTTAATAAACACAGGAAATACGAAGGGTTGTATAATTCACCCCGATTGTAGACCCCTATAGGGGTTGATTCGGACAACATCCTGTAATAAGTTTTTCGGCATTTGTATGGGTAATCTTTGTAATCAAAATCCAAGACTATATCATATTGGTCCTAAGAGGTATTGAGGAATCCTTGAAATCACATTTCATCCCTTTTCACTTCTTAGGGGTGGAATTTCGAAAAATCCCGTCTTAGTGGATGCTTACGTCTTGGAGGGAATATACTTCACGAATTTTATTTGTCTATGTCCAAGGAATGTTCAATCGAATACAAAATTCCCATTTACCCCTTAAGGATGAAATTTTAAAAACTGTCAATACCATTTCGAAATATTTTGAAGACACCTATATGCCAAAAGGAATTTTATAACTCAACAAACACGGGGAATATGATGGGTTGTATAATTAACCCTGTCCGGAAATTCACCACTTTAGGGGTGGATTAGAACAAAATCCTGAAATAAGTTTTTCAACATTTATATGGGTAATCTTTGTAAGTAAAAACTGAGACGATATCTTATTAGTCCGTAGAGATATTTAGGAATCCTTGAAATTACATTTCACCTCTTAGGAGTTGAATTTCGAAAAATCCCGTCTTAGTGTATGCTTACCTCATGGAGGGAATATACTTTGCGAATATCATGTATCTATGTCCAAGGGATGTTCTATCAAATAAAAAATATCCTTTTACCCCTTTAGGGGTGAAATTTTTAAAAACCGTCAAAACCATTTCGAGATATTTTAAAAAGACATCTATATGCCAAATAGGAATTAAATAACTCAACAAACTCAGAAAATACGTCGGGTTCTATAATTCTCCCTGATTGTAGATTCACTCTTTTAGGCGATGAATAGGACAAAATCCTGAAATAAGTTTTTCAACATTTATATGGATAATATTTATAAGCAAAAATGAAGGCGATATATTATTGGACCTGTGAGATATTGAGGAATCCGTGAAAACACATTTTACCCCATTTCACCCCTTAGGGGTTGAATTTCTAAAAATCTAAATTGAAATTTAAAAAATACGGTCAAAACACTTTCTAATTATTTTAAAAAGACACCTATATGCCAAAAAGGAATGTTATAACAGAATAAACACAGAAGATACGAAGGGTTTTATAATTCACCCTGATTGTAGATTCACCCCTTTACGGGTTGATTAGGACAAAATCCTGAAATACGTTTTTTTATATTTTCATGCGTAATCTTTGTAAGCAAAAACCAAGTTTATATCTTATTGGACCGAAGAGATATTAAGGAAACCGTGAAGCCACATTTTACCCCTTTTAACCCCCTTTTCACCCACTTAGAGAATGAGTTTCGAAAAATCCGTTCTTAGCGGGTGCTTACGTCATGGAGAGAATATACTCGCCGAATTTCATGATTGGAGGTTCAGTGGTTTGGGCTGGGCGTTGATTATGAGTAGGTAGCTAAGTTACGATTTTATATATATAGATTTGTTTAAAATGTTGTCAGCGCTAATCTCAAGTATATGGTCGAATATTTACACAGAGGTTGATATGCGACAATATATTTTCAGTGATATGGACTTCGTAATTAATTCTTTAGGGTTATGAATTATTGGGAATAGAAGTATGAGTCTTTGAGATAAGTTAAAAGGTTTTTGTTGTTAATTGTAGAGCTGATTATTTTTACAACCACAAAAAATGGGGTTCAGAGATCAAATTATTAGTTTTAAGAAAATGGCTGGAAAAATCTTGTGAAAGACAGTGAGTAAACCATCATCGGGGTCGGACGAACCTCCCAAGCATTTTTGGTTGAGAAACCTGGTAGCGTGCAGTAGACCAGAAGTAGTCTGGAAGTGTTAAGGACAGTTGTGATGAATTGAACGAACGTTAACGGATTAAACGCTGTGAGTGTTGTGAGGTGTTTAACGACTTGTGAGGTGAAACGGTGATTGTGAGGTTTTGTGTTGAGTGTCTCTCATGGGATTTCGTAGCCAGCATCTTGTCATTGTAAGTTCTAGTGTACTCTTTATTTTAAACCTTAATTAAACATTAAACTTAGATTAAGTAAAATGCAGACTTTAATTCAAACACTGTCAAAAACTCTGTCAAAATACTGTCAAAACACTGTCAAATACTATCATAAAGAATCTAAGCAACCGACCAGTAGACTATTAGGGTTTCAGGCTTTGTTTCCGCTCGCAAGTCTTGGAACCCACTATGTGGAGGGCCTTTCAAAGTAAGTACCATGAAGTACAATAAAATTATTTAAATTCATTTAGCCAACCGTGACGTTTCGACCAATCCTAGAAATGCCCCCACAACATCAAAAATATTTATAAAATAGTAGTTTAGAATAAAGAAATGATTATTTTCTGTTCTATTTGAAACGTAGAGATAATAGAGAGAATCAACATAGCATGACCTTGTAC
This sequence comes from Liopterus haemorrhoidalis, assembly GCA_963971575.1. Taxonomy (NCBI): domain Eukaryota; kingdom Metazoa; phylum Arthropoda; class Insecta; order Coleoptera; family Dytiscidae; genus Liopterus; species Liopterus haemorrhoidalis. The sequence goes on from OZ020611.1 coordinate 131,381,793, forward strand.
CCAAAACGTATTATATGATTTTTGTTTGTACCACTGGGCGTTATCTCGTTCTTGGTCCAAACATTGCGTGTTTACTATATGATTCTTATATAGTGTGTACATCCGAGACAATTTTTTAGCGATTTTTTTTATTCAAAACCATTTTTTTATGTATAAACAATTGTATTTTGTGTGTAAATATAGTATATGATAAGGCCTTTCTACTTTTTTCATCACTCAATACAATCTCTTCCTAACAGATGGCACCGCATACCCCTTCCTTCTTTCCTTCAGCCACGTTTACTCTTAATAGATGGCACCACATCCACCATTACTTTCTTTCTACACATATAATCCTTTAAAAAATCCGCGGTTTCAGGTCATCGACCCCTTTGCTTACCCCTTATCAGGTTCCTACATGAGTTCCACAAATCTGTGTTTTTTACCACATGCGATCATTGTCCATACAATCGCTTCACGATACACCTGTGTTCGTATATATTTATTTTTATATCAATTTTTGTTATTTTTAATTTGTTGTATTGTTTATTTTAATTTCTGACTTCCTTTTACATTATTTATTTATTTATTTATTTATTTATTTATTTATATTTTTAATACACTGTTTTTATACCATGACGCTTTTTTATCAATCTTATTATATCACTCAATTCTAATATATCAGGTATGTCTAACAATATTTTACTTATATTTATTTATTTATCTACTATATACACTGATGCGGGGGTAGTTCGGACGCCAACCCCCACTCTCATCCTGGGTGTGGGGGAGGGCTGCCAGGGTATACAAGGTGGCCGCTCTGTACCAAGAGGCAGATCGTCTTTGACTTTCGCCTGAGAACTTGTTCTTATTTTTACCTGTGTACTCTCTTTCAGTTTTCTCTCTACGTTACGGTAAAGCACCAGAGCCCTGACCCACAGTAAGCTCTGGTTACTAGCCCGCTCAACGAATCCGGTGCACAGCCAGTACTCCTGCAAGAACCCTCTCGGTGTTCTTGTATGTTGGCCTGGCCCACCAGGAAAATCAGTTCTTTTCAGAACTACACTAGAATTTTACACTCACACACGTTTTCCCATCCTCATTGTCACCTATCCTCATTGTCCTTACCGTCACCCATCCTAGCTGTCACCTCTCCTTTCCGTCACCACTCCAACACCGACGTGCGTTCACCGCGCCGCCAAGCGTCACTGTGTTTGTTGAGTTATAAGGTTTCTTTTTGGCACATAGGCGTCTTTTTAAAATATCTCGAAATGGTTTTGACAACTTTTTTAAATTTAACCCCTAAAGGGTGAAAAGGGGTGAATTATGATTTCAAATATTCCTTAATATCTCTTAGGACCAATAAGATATCGACTTGGTTTTTGTTTACAAAGATTACCCATACAAATACCGAAAATCTTATTTCAGGATTTCAAGGATTTTTTATACATCCCGTCGTATTTCCTGTGTTCGTTTAGTTGCAACATAACTTTTTAGCACATACGTAGGTGTCTTTTTAAAATATCTTGAAATAGTTTTGACAGTTTTTTAAAATTTCACCCCTAAAGGGTGAAAAGGGGTGAATTGTGATTTCAAGGATTCCTTAATATCTCTTAGGACCAATAAGATATCGACTTGCTTTTTGCTTACAAAGATTGCCCATACAAATACCGAAAAACTAATTTCAGGATTTTGTCCTAATCAACCCCTAAAGGGCGAATCTACAATTGGGGCGAATTATACATTTCGTTGTATTTCCTGTGTATGTTGAGATATAAAATTACTTTTTGGCACATATGTGTATTTTTAAAATATCTCGAAATGTTATTGACAGTTTTTTAAAATTGCATACCTTAAGGGTGAAAAGGGGTGAAATGTGAATTCAGGGATTCCTTAATATTAGGACTAATAAGATATCGACTTGCTTTTTACTTATAAAGACTACCCATGCAAATGCCGAAAAACTTATATATGAATTTTATCCTACCCCTGTCAACCCCTAAAGGGCTGAATCTACAATTACTTTTTATTTTTTGAATTTCCTATTCACCTCCCCTACTATAATTTTAGGGGTGCTTAATAAATTTCTAAATAAGGGGTAAGTAAAAAAAAATGTTGAGAATCACCGGTCTACAATGAGGGTCAGAGGCATAGCAGGGGGGATTGGAGAGAAACTTCTTCACACATGTTATTATTATTACATTAATAATTATTAACATAATTTTTGATGATAAAAAAACTATTATTTCTAAAAATTAGCTGTAAAATCAGAATTGGTAATAAATATTAATTAGAGTGGTCAAGTGTTAACATTTGTAATTTTTATTCATTTACTGAGTAACAGTGATGTGAAGTTAAAAAAAAAAGTTTAGCACTGTAAAATTGAAAATCAAAAATAAATCAAAATTTTTCTTTCATATCTAGAAGTTTAAAAAAAATCAAATTGATTCGAACATATTTAGTCTATATTTTAGGGTTCCGAAAAATACAGGTTGGTTTATAAATACATATAAGCACTTTTCCCTCTCCCTGTAAGCTACTTCGAGGTGGGAGAATTTGTGATCACACTTCCAGTGACGTATTACGACTACTGGCCACCGCACCCCGCGGCCAACGATTGACTTTGGAGTTCGCTACATTAAGTCCTTAAGATTGTTACCTGTTGAAAAGATTATTATTATTTTTGTTATAAAATATAAATACACCAAAGTATATTTACAGTATACACGTGAATTAAATAAATGTGTTAATATAAATGTGTTTATATCCTCCAAATATGAAATGAATATGGCATTTTAATCCCATTTCTCCCCTAGTTCAAAAATATAAGAACTAAAGATATAAGCTAATGAGACCAAAGTCAAATATGGCGGCTACATGTTTTCCACGCCGCACTCTGCTACACTTACTCGTTTCTCCCGCCGCTCTCCGCCACACTTACTCGGTCTATAAACTCTGTTTACGTTCTCTCGATATCTCTATAATTTGAAATTAAAATATCTCACTTCTCACTTATGGTACAGCAGAAATGCACATAAAACAACCGTACGAAGTACGGGTACGCCAGCTAGTACAGAATAAATATGTATGCAGCAGCAGTACCTTTGTCTCACTCAGTTTTATCAATAATATATTTATTTATAACAAAACATGCATGTTATGCTATTGCTTGTTGACTTTACCATTTTTTGCTATTAGCGTGGTAATAAACGTATATGCTACTAGCAACGCTTTCTGTATACAGGGTGTTTTCGGTTTTCTTATTTCTTTTTTAATGGGTGATACTACAAAGTTCCATTGGTATTTTACATTTAAATAACTTATCATGGAATCCACCCCTGGTTTTGGTTATATTATTTCGTTTAAATGATCGATTATACACAACGAAAAATGTCATACATAGGATTCAAAAAGATTTGTAGTCATGGAGATTTAATTTTCTTACCGTTTTCAACCGCGACTGATTCTCTGATCATTTCCTCTATCCCTTGCATATTCCACTCGCCGGTGTAATAATCCCCGTCATCCGAACTTTATTATTTGCTTAGAACTGAAGCGAGATTTTCGATTTCCCGTCAGTTAACACCATCAAAGCAGAAATATAATATAAATTAGTTCAAATGATTCCTCCTTTTTTTCAATTCTTTATTAGTTGGTTGTATGCAAATATTTGTTTAAGCAATTCACAAATCACGCGCCCAAACGGTTCAAAACGTTCAAAAATGGAGAATGGCTCTAGCATGTTGGTGAAATCAACAAAATATCGACCCATCCTAGGAAGATCGTCGTAACTCAATATTTTAATTTTTCGAATTATGTAAATATTAGAGTTTCCCAAATTTTTTGAGCCGCGGAGCACTTTTCTGGAGAATAATTCACGGTGCACTATCGTTGCTTTACACAGTGGCGTACGCAAAAAATATTTCGGTGGGGGGTTCACAACATTGAAATTTATACGTATTGAAAATACGAGAAATCTTGAAATGCGGTAATTATAATTTTAGTTCTTTTCGAATTTTCGGGGGGAGGGGATTTATCCCCCTAATTCTCCCTATGCGTACACCATTGGCTATACATTTATATATTTATATAGTGGATCTGAACGTATGATATGTTATATATGTAGAAATACATTTCTCAGTTGATCAATACAGGATAATTATTTTATGCCGATCTTGAAAAGTTATCTGGTACGGACTATAAACTGAGCAAAATGAAAGAATGCTTGTTAGTTAAAAGCAAAAATATTAATAAAAAATCAGCTGTCGCCACCACAAGCTCTAACGTCATCACAAAGTAGGTACTTAAACAAAATACACAGAAATTATTTTCCGTAACCGGTGCAAACATTACATATACGTACGAGAAAATTAATACTTAATAAGTATTATTACTATAATAATAACATAAAAATATTTTTTTAAATCAGCTGTGGCCACCACAGAACTGACCGCCAAAAATCTTCTATTTCCAGATGACCACGTTTTACCAAAAGTTGATTCATAAGTTTCATAAAAATCCGTTTAGCCAATTTCACTTTACACGTGTCCGAGGACCGACAGACAGACACACAGACATAATAATAATATAATAATAATATTTATTTATTGTCCACATACAATACATAATCATTAATGGACAGTCAATCAGATAAATTACAATAACATGAATTAATTACAAAATGATAATTGATACACAGAAGTTATAAATTAAGTTCAAAAAATTCCTTAAAACTATACATTGGGTTTTCAGTCAATAAGTTTTTAATTGTTTTTTTAAATTGTACTGAACTTAATTCTTTGGTGGAAACTGGTAACACATTCATAAACTTTATAGAATAATAGTTAATACTATATCTAGATTTATTTATTCGTGTAAAATTGGGGTAAATATTTGATTTATTACGTGTGTTATATTTGTGAACGTCTTCATAAGAGACAAAATAATTTAGATTTTGATGGGCATATACTAAACAGTGATAGATAAAAAGTGATGGTAGTGTCATGATTCTAAATTCCTTAAAGAGTAACCTACAATCGGCTCTATAAGATGCACTCCCCATCACTCTTATTGCACGCCTCTGTAGTCTAAAAACTCTTTCAGCAGAGGCAGAGTGTCCCCATGCTAAAAGAGCGTATGCTATGTGCGACTGAAATAACGCAAAATACGTAATTAATAAAACATCCCTTGTAACTGATTTTTGTAGGTTTCTTAGAAGATAGATGGTTTTGCACAATTTCCCACATATATGGGCAACGTGATGGTCCCATATCAAATGAGGATCAATATGGACTCCTAAAAATTTAATGCAATCCGGATTATTATAGTTATGATTTTTTGTTGTTATGAGTAAATTTTGCGTTTTCTCCTCATTTAATGATGATACAGACAGACCGACAGACATCATGCTAAACATAGTAAAAACATTATGTAGGAACCTCAATTTTAAATTTCAATGCACATCCATTGAAATTTAAAAATGTCAAAATCGGTATGACCACTATACCTCCATTATAGGTATGTATATGTATGTGGCGCTCGGTAAAAACATAATTAGAACTGGGGCAAAAAAAAAACTTTTCAAAATACAAAATAGGAAATACCAATAAAAAACTACTGAAATACTATCTTTATAATATTTGAACCCACTTGTCGTCTACTGGACGTTCTTAGACGGAGACTGGTAGCTTTTTTAATAATCCGTAATTTAGCCAGTGATCCATCGAAAAATAATCAAGCATAAACAAACAAATAACATTGCACCACTATGACTTACTGTCTGAATTATAAGAAATCTAAAGAATATAGGTAATTCATATTCCCATTGCATGAAACGTCACAACATCCATTATCTATTATTTGGCAAATTTTAAGGAATTTGTACTGCTTTATATGCCGCTGCTGTAATATATCAGCCCTATAATAGAACAGTCACTCAGCTGTATATTTGTATTTGATAAACGTTAAAACTTTTTCAATGACCCGTTGAACTATTGAGGTTCGAGTGCCTTTATTTACTGGGGGCGATAAAATATTTTTGTACTGGCTTTTGTTATCTTCAGTAGCGTATCATTTCTGAGTGAAACGTTGGTTAAAAAAAAAAAAAAACACTATTTTCACATCTGATCACATTTATTTTATTTACTTTCTGTCTAATCTGCTCGCGGAGCACTAGTAGACGCACCTCGTGAGCACCTTGTCGGTTCCGAACACATCATTTGGACAGATTTTCGCATTGTTTTATTAAAATGGCTTTAGTAGTTATAATGATATTTTTACGCCCGCATAAAACGAAATCCATGTTTTCCGTTCATATTTAACACATTTTCTTTTGAAATTATCAGCAACAACATAGGTTTTCAGTAGTAAAGGTGGTATACTAATGTGACCAACACTACGACTTTTTATTTACGGTATAGACAGAACCGCTGAGAGGACTTCTGGAGCGCCGGGGAGAAACTTTCTTTGTGGACCCCGGGTAATGATCAATTCTATAACCGGGAATTTTTATTATAATACAGGTGAAAATACAACTGATGACATAAAAAAAAGTCCTCACATACAAAAAACAAATGATGAGCACAAAAAAAGGTCCTCACTTCCGAAAATACAAGTGATGATCAAACAAAAAAAAGGTGCTCACTTTCAAGATACAAGTGAGTGACGGCCACACGTTCCTGGCACTTACCCCGATGCCAGGTCGTTCCTAGGGCTCCGCCCATGACTTAGGGGCCCTAAAAACCCGGGGGCCCTGGGAATTTTTCTCGGATACCTCCCCCCCCCCCTCTTGTCGGGCCTGGGTATAGAAATAAATGGTAAGTCGACTGTGCCCGTCGTATAGAAATAAGTGTTACGCGACCCGCCAATTGTCAATTATTTGGTTTATTATTTACTAGGAGAAAAGCCCGTCTTTCGACGGGGTAAAGTTTATCACCAAATTAAAAAGAAACTCTCGGTACAATATTAGAACAGTGGTGGTGTTTATTGATAGGTCATATGCCTAGCTTTCTTTCTAAATATAATAAATTGTCAAGTAAATGTCCAGATAGGCAAGGAAATAAACTGATTAAAAAAAGAAACTATCGACATCTGTAAAACTATTATAAAGGGTAGCGATTATTTAAGCCATCTTCGTCACAGATTGCAGAAACAGAAATTAATATGCAGCTACTGCTCAAGCTAAACAGCAACACATTTAATGAATATATCTCCCGACACAAAAATATGTTCTTAACCTGCAATAGCTGTAACCAAACATCTGCGCAAGCAATGTGCACAGTATTACATAGTTCACATTTAGTATTACAGAGCATGTGCATCAATTGTATAGGTATAATCTGTCATTTATATTATCACTTTCGTCCAATATGTACCATTAGCACAGACCTCATTATTCTCTTATTATTTGGTGTCAAATTTGCATACCATTTTTAGCTTATTCTTTATTTAACCTTTGCAATGTTATCGGAAAATTTATTTGCATCTTATAGGGTGTTTTCTTGCCCTTGCTATTAGTTTTAACTTACTTTATCCAATTTCATTCTAGAACATGCAACGTTTTGGGGTTAATTATTTTTTAACAGTTTAATTATAATATAGCACTTCTGTTTTCTTTGTGTTTCCATTTTAAAAACTCTTGTCAGCCAATTTTGACATTCAATTTATTTTTGCAACTGTCTTTCTGTCAATCTTTCTGTCATTTTCACTTTTTTTCAATCATTTTCAAAATATTTTATGTATGGAACCACAAAATGGCCACAATTAGTTGCAGGTGTAGGGATCCCACTTCTGATGATATACGCTTTCTAGCGTATGTAATAATATCAATTAAAACACCGAGATTCAAGCACAAACGAGCATTTATTACAACGTCTATATACATCTGTCACACATATGTCATCATGTTATGGTTGCGAACGTAACATATTACAAAGGACGTCCAAGAACTAGTCCTGATCTTAACATATATATATATATATAATGAAATTAAACGTAATCAAACAAACTTTGTTTTCTTGTCCCAGTGTTTGACCCTTCTGGGAAGTAAAGTGCGGGATAAAAGTTTTTAGACACATTTGGGCAAATATATCGCAAATATATTTTTTTGAAAACAAAATTTTGTTTGTTAATCTACGTGTAGCTTTCAATTGATACCCCACTTATATTTTTATATAATACACCAGTGGTTCTTGACCCTTTTTAGATGACCGCACTCTAATGTAAAATATGAAAAATGCAAGGCGCCCTACCCTCACTTCTCTGTATGCCATCCATATTAATTCTACAGAGTTCGCCTTTAATATACCTACGGTAGAGTGCAGCCACATCCTGGTTGAAAACCACTGGTACAGGCAGATATTGCATACGAAACCCTAAAAACTGGATTGTGTTCGTTAGTAAAAATCACCCCAACAAAAGTAAAAAACGATTTTGGAATTTTCAGCTATCATTCGGTTACCGATTTCGGAGTAGATAATCAAAATTTAGGAAAACTAATAACAGGGTCGTGTTTAGGAGTCTCTAATATCCCCAGATATTGCATTTCAGCACAATCGAACAAACTTCATTTTTTGTCCCATTAAGATAACATGAGAACTATTTTGGGTCGTAAGCTCGCCCCTTTTATGAATTCTGTAGGTTTAAATTTTTCTCATCTTAAGAATGTTCCCAGGAAACCGCGTGCCAAATTTCAGTTTTCTAGGTCACCGGGAAGTACGAAAAAAATCTTTGGAAGGACATTTGTCAGACACCACAAGGATTTTACGAGGGCATATTGAAAACTAATGGGTCATTCCATATCAAGTGGTCTAGTGGTCCCTGCTCGACCATCACGGATTTTGATGAAATTTTGTATGGACATTCACACATGTCCTCAACGAACATTGGTAAAGTTTTACGTTCATCCATGCAATACTTGCTGAGATTTAGTAATTTGTTTGACCCCATACCGCAGCCTTCTATGTTACGACTCCGAGATTTCGACAACTTTGAGACACAGTATCTCTGCCAATATTTTGTTGAGAGAAACAAAACTTTGCTAACTTATACGACTTTTTGCGCTCTATTAAACAAAATAATAAACAAATCTTCATGAGCGATTCCCGTGAAGAAAATTTGGATCAAACTTGGCCTAAAAAATTTGCAACTCGAAAAAATTTTAAAGTTTGACTTTTTATACCTCTGAAAGTAAAGGTACGATAAACGTGAAATTTTGCACATAATAACTTATCAATACAAGGTTAACGAATATAAAATTTCACACTCCTAATATTTTTCATTAGTTCAGAAATTGAGTGTAAAGTTGATGATTTTTGTGAAAATACTAAAAACAGGGTATATTTAGCCCACTTTTACAAAAATATACCCTCTGGAAACTGTTTTAAATTATTTTCATTAGAAAGAGCATATTTTAATCCCCCTAAAAAAGTAGGACTGGTTTTTCATTCCTGGTATATAAGGCCTTAGAAATAGGGACAAAGTTGAGAACGTTTCTATCACATGCTGCTATCGCAATATCGCATGCATTCCATTATTTTTCATCTTGTATGTTTTATACAGGCATTATAAGTACCTAAATTGCGTTGATCTATGGTGACATTGTCACTACCAGTTCAGAAACTTGAACCAGTAACCCCATCGCTATAGGGTTCACGCTCGATAGCCGTGCAATACCAGCCACGGGTGGGTTTCTTGGTTAAGGATCCCAAGCCTCTAGTTTGGTTTCTTCGTTAAGGTTCCAAAGCCTTGTGTGGGTATCTGTCAGGTTCCCAAGCCAATGATTGGGCAGCTTATTCTAGGTTCCTAAGCCTGAAGTGGGTATCTTACATGGTTCCCAAGCCGAAGTCCATGATGTTTGTATGAATTGCCAAATTCCAACTATTGCTTATTTATTATTGAATTTAGTAGCCACTTTCTTCAGTGTCACTTCTTGGAATTGATACTGTCGGCCTGGTGACATAACTGATGGTGCTAGAAGGCCACAAATAAGGTGTTGTGATGGAACCCAACAAATATCTTTGAGTGTAAAGTTGATGATTTTTGTGAAAATGCTAAAAACAGGGTATATTTAGCCCACTTTTACAAAAATATACCTTCTGGAAACTGTTTTAAATTATTTTCATTAGAAAGAGCATGTTTTAAACCCCCTAAAAAGGTAGGATTGGTTTTTCATCCCTGGTATATAAGGCCTTAGAAATAGGGACAAAGTTGAGGATATTGCTATCGATACATCATATACTTCAATATGCATTTTTTTTACATTGTGTCACTTTCCTTTCATTCCTGCTGAAGTTTACAGTGTAATAATATTTTGTTAGTGCTGTCACGCGTCAGCATGTTTTGGGTATAGAATTCTGTACTGTTAGCAGCGGCGGTCGGTGACTAAACGTCCCGAATTGGCCGGGAAAGTCCCGAATTGACCTGCCTCCAGCGACCATTAACCGATCAAATACTGACGCCAATAGATCTGTTCAACTTTTGTGACAAAAACATTCACGGAATTAAATAGGTATATATATACATGTTCCGACTGAAGAAATTCAAGAAAACAGGACGCTGCAAGAAGAAAGATGGAAAGCTAGCACCGCAATAGCTGGCACAAGAGATCATCACCAGTTTGTGCCAGTTGATTTGAATTCGATTTCTGTCAGCAAAGTTTCAAATGACACAGTTAACTTTGTGGCCAAACTTTCCAATTCTGTCGATCCTATTTTAAAATTAGCCGAACTATTTCCCGGTTGTTATGTTGCCTGCATTTATGACAATAAGTGTTGGGTAGGCAATGATGTAAAAATTTCTCTGGAACAAAATGATGCTTTGGTAAAATTTATGCATCCGCGAGGCTTGGCTCATTCATTTTATTGGCCCGAAAGAAAAGATATTTGTTGAGTTCCAGCACAACACCTTATTTGTGGCCTTCCAGCACCATCAGCTATGTTTAAATAATATCAATTAATAAACAGTATCAATTCCAAGAAGTGACACTGAAGAAAGTGGCTACTAAATTCAATAATAAATAAGCAATAGTTGGAATTTGGCAATTCATACCAACATCATGGACTTCGGCTTGGGAACCATGTAAGATACCCACTTCAGGCTTAGGAACCTAGAATAAGCTGCCCAATCATTGGCTTGGGAACCGGACAGATACCCACACAAGGCTTTGGAACCTTAACGAAGAAACCAAACTAGAGGCTTGGGATACTCAACCAGGAAACCCACCCGTGGCTGGTATTGCCCGGCTATCGGGCGTGACCCTATGGCGATGGGGTTACTGGTTCAAGTTTCTGAACTGGTAGTGACAATGTCACCATGGATCAACGCAATTTAGGTACTTATAATGCCTGTATAAAACAAACAAGATGAAAAATAATGGAATGCATGCGATATTCGGTAGCAGCATGTGATAGAAACGTTCTCAACTTTGTCCCTATTTCTAAGGCCTTATATACCAGGGATGAAAAACCATTCCTACTTTTTTAGGGGGATTAAAATATGCTCTTTCTAATGAAAATAATTTAAAACAGTTTCCAGAGGGTATATTTTTGTAAAAGTGGGCTAAATATACCCTGTTTTTAGCATTTTCACAAAAATCATCAACTTTACACTCAATTCCTGAACTAATGAAAAATATTAGGAGTGTGAAATTTTATATTCGTTAACCTTGTATTGATAAGTTATTATGTGCAAAATTTCACGTATATCGTACCTTTACTTTCAGAGGTATAAAAAGCCAAACTTTAAAATTTTTTCGAGTTGCAAATTTTTTAGGCCATGTTTGATCCAAATTTTCTTCACGGGAATCGCTCATGAAGATTTGTTTATTATTTTGTTTAATAGAGCGCAAAAAGTCGTATAAGTTGGCAAAGTTTTGTTTCTCTCAACAAAATATTGGCAGAGATACTGTGTCTCAAAGTTGTCGAAATCTCGGAGTCATAACATAGAAGGCTGCGGTATGGGGTCAAACAAATTACTAAATCTCAGCAAGTATTGAATGGATGAACGTAAAACTTTACCAATGTTCGTTGGGGACATGTGTGAATGTCCATACAAAATTTCATCAAAATCCGTGATGGTCGAGCAGGGCACTTCTCTGAAATCAGACCACTTGACATGGAATGACCCTAATGCCTCCATGGCCATAACTTTTATAATGACGGGCCAGACCATGTCAAAAGTGGTTTGCCATTTACCTTAAGTATCTGTACATAAGTCCTCCTAGCGGAGATTCTCATCCACATCGCGTTTGCGCATGACAGTTCTAAACATGGCGACCGGAATGGATGTGCGGTTAAAACAACGAGCTGTCATTGAATTTCTTACTGCGGAGGGTGTAGCGCCCATTGATATCCATTGAAGGTTAAGTGCCGTCTACCGTGAGGCGTGTGTTGATGTGAGTACTGTTAGGAGGTGGGTAAGGACTGTGAAAGACGCAAGTCCTGCTGAAACGGATGTCTATGTTTCGGCCTCACACAAGTCAGAGAACGCGCGGAGCACTTGAGAAGCTTGGGTTTCATGACATTTTACCTCATCCACCTTATAGCCCAGATTTTGTGCCTTCTGACTTTTTTCTCTTTCCAGAACTTAAGGAACATCTTAAGGGCAAGCGTTTCTCTTCGGATGCAGAGGTGATAGCGGAGATGCGGAAATGGTGTCGTGGGAAGTCGTCAGACTTTTTCTGTGATTTACTTGAAAAACTCGTACCACGTTGACGTAAATGTATTACTGTCAATGGCGATTATGTAGAAAAGTGAATATATAAGTGCGTAGAGGGCAGTTTATACTATTATTTCACATTTATATGTAAACCATATATCAGTTACTAATAAAGTTATAGCCATAGAGGCATTAGTTTTCAATATGCCTTCGTATATATATATATAGATTTTATTACTTTCATTAATTGTTTTGTAATTTTGATTGAAATATTTAATGAACGATAGTTATGAATTTGTTTGCATTCCATCACGGATTTGTTTTGAATGAAGTTATAATTGTATAGAATTTTCCATTGGAAGTATGAAACATGTGTAAGTAAAAGTAAATAGTAACAACAGCCCACACTTAATATTTATATGAGCAGGTGTAAATAAATTTAAATACATGTTATGCAAGTAATCAAGCAGTGTTTGCAATTTATTTAACTGTAGTTGTCTTTCTTTGTTAGTACTAATGAGATATTTATTTTATCTAAATAGAATTATCTAATATTATATGTATACAAGCTGATGTGCCCTTACTTCGTACAGTTTTTGTTAATAAGTGCATATGATAACTGAGATATTTCAAGTGTATAAGTAGCTCTCCCCTTGGTCCCCAAATACTAATCTTATTGACAACTACATTGAACAGAAAGAATCGTAGCCCATTTTAAACGACTTTTCTAATCTATATTTTGCTATTAAGTAAATAAGAAGTGGGATATTTCAAGTGTATAAGAAACGATCCTCATAGTCCCCCAAATATTCATCTTGTTAAAAATTAAATACTACATTAAACAGAAAATAATGCAAACCACTTTTCTTATATATTTTTGTTGCTAAGTATATAATAATTGAGATACTTCAAGTGTATAAATAAGCTCCTCATGCCATCCCATCAAATAATCATCTTACGTAGGCTATATATTATAACCTACGTTTGAATCCTGGTTCACTATATCATCATACCAAATTTTGTTAATATGAGTCCAGGCGGTCTTGTGTGAATCTCGGGCAGAAAGACAGACAGACAGACAGACAGACATACAGACAAGAAGACAGGCAGGTAGTTGCCTATCTTTCTCCCTTGCCTTCCTCACTCATCAGTTCCTTTTACTCTTTCTCTCAGACTGCCATGTCTCTGCATCTCTTCGCTAAATGCTTCAAGGATACCTCTTCTTCCTTGTACATTCTACATAGCCTGTCTTCTGACATTGCTTAGTTCCTGTTGTTCCTCTCTTCGTTGTTGCATCTTAATCTCGCTATCCTCCTAACTCTACCCCCTGATCTTCCTCTTTTCCCCTTCAAGTATCTCGGTATTCCGATCACTCTTATCTCTTTATATCTTTCCACACTCAGTGATTTGTCTATTCTGTCTGTTCTTTCCTGTTCCTGTACCTACATTTCCATCCTTCTCAATTCTTCTACTATATCTGTTCCGCCGCTTTTCTTTCTCTCTGCTTCTTTTCTTGTCTCTTCTCATACCGACAATTTGTCTTTTTGTTCTTCCTTCATTCTTTCTTCCCAGCATTCCCTTCTTTTTTTCTATTCTCTTCCTTTCTGACTTTCATGACATATTTCACCGCCCTCGCTCCGGCACCCACTCTTAGCTTTTCCCTTTCTTAAAATATATCCTGGTGCGTTTTATCTACCTTCAATGTTCATCTCATGTAGCTCACTTGTACCATTTCCATCATCTCCCATTCCTTCCACCCCAAAATCTCAACTCCATACATAAGGATACTCTTCACTATTGCATCGATTATCTTTATCCTCCACTTGGTATAGTCATTAAACTTTTTCTCCCCTATGCTCCATAGCTTTCCCATAACCAGCCTTGCTTTCTTCACTCTTTCCCTAACGTGTTGCTCTGCCCTGTTGTCCCTCGTTAGCACGTATCCCAGGTACTTCATACTCTTCACTTCTTCGATTTCTCTTCCTGACCGTTCCCAGGTCCCTCTATTCCGGTTCACAATTCTCTCCAACTAAAATAGTTATCACCCTCTCTCCCTCCCTGACTCTTTCCATTCCATCTTTTCAATTGCTTCCAATGTATTTTTCGATCTCTTTTCTATCTAATTCTGTTTCCTTTGCTTTCTCTTTTCCTCTCTCTTTCTTCCTCTCTTAATCTCAACTATTATCAGTTGATGATCTGACGTTAACTACAGCGTAGTCAATCGTTATAATCAGGGATGGGGAGTCGGAGTCGGAGTCGGGAGTCGGGAATCGAGGAGTCGAAACTTTTTGGAGGCGTCGGAGTCGGAGTCGGGAGTCGGAAAAAGTTATCGATTCTCGACTCTTTAATTAAATTTTTATCAAGGATGAGAACAAATCGAAAACGAAACAAAATATACATATTACCAGCATTGTTTAAAGCACGGAAACAGGAACGACGTTTTATTCTCTGTTCAAGAACAAAAATGAAATTAAAAATATTCAATACCGGTTTTTCCCGATTTCCTTCATGCTTTCCAGTTTAAAATTTGATTAATACTACTCGTATTAACAGATTAATTGTTGAAGTTATATTAACTTCTACATTAAAATAATTTTATATACGTTTCCATAAACACGTTACTTGAAAGACTTGTGTGTTGTGTTGTCAAAATATTTTTTACGTCATGTTATTAGTCAAATAATAAATATAGTTTAGCACAATATTAAGTTGTTTATTTGTCTTTTTATTTGTGAAACTTTGACATGGTAGCAGAGCGTGGTTGCGAGTTGGATTAGTTGTAACAAATAAAAAATGGATGTTACCCGTGTACAGATTGGTTTACTAGAAGGGAAGTCGAATTGGACGACTTGGAAATACAAGTTATGTATTTTATTGAGAAGCATACCTGGCGGAATTGATGTTATTAGAGGTAAGGTAACACCACCTTCAAATATATCATCAACTGCAACTCCAGAGCAAAGTTCTAAATATGAAAAAGAATTAGCAGAATTTAATAAAGCCGACAGCAGTGTGTTATTAGTACTTACAATAAATATGACACAAGATACACTTCAAAAAGTGATGAGATTGGAAACTGCTCGTGAGGTATGGTTGGTGTAATGTTTTATGTTAAGGTTCGTTAATGATAGTCTGTTGGTAGTTGGTAAGAGACTGTGGTGCAGTCGTTTATTGAAAACTAAAATGGAATTGTTACAGGACAAGTTATAACAACAATCTGCACATATGATATATGACACCTCCCTTATTTAATAACAATACATATTAATTTGAAATACCAATAAATTTACCCAAATTTACTTACACACAATATTTACAAAATATATACAGGTACAATGTTAAATTGTACATTTAATTAAATATTAAGTAATAAATTAATATAACCACTGTTTTTATTATTTTATTACAGAGAAACAAATTATACAATATTTTAATAAATACAAACAATTAATATCTCTTTAGTCGAAGTCCAGACCTAGTCACCATTCCATCTTCACCCTTATTTTCAGAATTATTATTGCTAATCTCATTTTTGATATCAATAGCACTGTTGTCGTTTAAGTTTAATTTTCTTTCGAATTGTTGCGATAGTCTATTATTAATAAAGTCCGACCCAGTGTTATTGTTACCAAAAGGGGTTTTGATAGGATTCAATGAGATAAATTTTCTATTTCTTTCTATTACATTGCCTTTGTTTAAACGAATTTTATACGATCTAGGTCTTTCACATTTATCAATTATTTTTCCTTGTTCCCATTTTTTATTATCCTTTTGTACATAAACATTTTCCCCTGCATGTAAATCTTTTAAAGGCCTAACATTTTTATTATAATAATATTTTTCTCTATTTTGTTTATTTTTAATATAATTTTTAAATTTATTATGATCTATTTTTTGTATTTTATTTGGTAATAATCCTTTTAATTTCCTGCCTAATAACAGTTCTGCCGGAGAAAATTTTCCATCAATTGGGGTATTTCTATATTCTAATAAAACTAAGTATAAATCCTGATTACAGAATTTACCCTTTTTTAGCATATTTTTTACGGTTTGAATATATCTTTCTACCATGCCATTGGATTGGGCATAGCGAGGGCTTGAAGTTACAATTTTAAATTTCCAATTTTTTGTAAATTCGTGAAATTCCTGACTACTGAAATTTGTGCCGTTATCTGATACCACTATTTCAGGTATGCCTAATCTTGCAAATATATGTTTGCAATGTTTAATTAGTTCTTTAGCTGAAAGATTTTGTAAGAGTGAAATTTCAACATATTTACTATAGTAGTCAATTATTAATAAATAGTGGCGGTTATCAAAATAAAAAACATCAAGACCCAATTTTGTCCAGGGTTGTCCAGGAATTTCATGGTTTTTAATTGGTTCTTTATGTTGAGTCTTTTGAAAAGTTCTACATGCAGTACACTGTTTTACTATATTTTTTATGTCATTTGACATCCCAGGCCAATAGAGACATTGTCTCGCTCTGTAAATACATTTATTTATTCCTAAGTGATTGTAATGAATTTTATTTAACATTTCGTTTCTAAGATTTTTAGGAACTACTATTGATTTATTTTTAAAAATCAATCCCGCAAATTCATTTATTTCTTCTTTAAAATTAAAATAATATTTTACATTTTCTTCTAAATTATTTTTATTTTCAGGCCACCCATTGCGTACGTACTTTTTTAAATTTTTTATTTCCAAATCTAAGCTACTTTCATTTTGAAATTTTACTAATTGTTCGTCTGAAATGTTTATATTTTTTACTAACATGTATACGTGAGCATCAACTTCTTTATCAAGATTGTCACTTTCATTGGAGTCCGTCACATAAGCTCTTGACAAAGTATCAGCAATCTTAAGGTCACGTCCTGGCACATATTTTAAATTTATTGTATAATGTTGTAGCCTTAGCAACATTCTTTGCAACCTTAAGGGACAATCAACTAATTTTTTTGAAAAAATAGGAATTAATGGCTTGTGATCTGTTTGTACTGTGACTATTTTACCTTTAATGTATTGACTAAAACGTTCACAACCATAACAAATAGCATATAATTCTTTTTCTATTTGTGCCCAATGATTTTGTGTGCTTGATAAAGCTTTTGATGCATACGCAATTGGTGAGCCCTCTTGCAACAGTACCGCACCTACGCCTTTTTGAGATGCGTCTACTGACAACGTAGTTTCTTTTGAAACATTATAATATTTAAGAACAGGACTATTACTAATATCATCTTTCAATTGTCTAAATGCATTTTCTTGAGTAGGGTCCCATACCCAAGCCGTATCCTTTTTTAATAACTCTCTTAACGGAGCAGTTTTTTCAGATAAATTACCAATATATCTACCTAAATATGTCACCATACCCAGAAATCGTTCAACAGGTTTTTTATCTGTTGGCTGCTGCATCGAGACAATCGCTTGCACTTTATCAGTATCAGGTCTAATGCCGCTACTTGAAATTATATGCCCTAGATATTTAATCTCTGAAACACAAAATTTAGATTTGCTTTTGTTCAATTTCAAATTATATTGTTTTAAACGATTTAACACCTGCTCTAATCTGCTATTATGTTCTTGCAACGTTTCGCCAAAAATTAAAATATCATCAATATAGGCGTCTGTACCTTCAATGTCGTCTATAATTTGTTTTATTTGCCTATGAAAAATTTCAGTTGCACAAGAAATACCAAAAGGCATACGTAAAAAATTATAGCGACCAAAGGGTGTATTAAAAGTACATAATTTAGAGCTTTTTTGGTCTAAAGGCATTTGCCAAAATCCGTTACTAGCATCTAACGCACTAAAAAATTTTGCATTTTTAATTTTTGACAAAATATCATCTATTGTCGGAATTTGGAAATATTCTCTTTCTATATTTTTATTTAAATCTTTCGGATCTATACATATCCGTAATTTACCATTACTTTTTCTCACCACTACAAGAGAATTTACCCAATCTGTAGGCTCAGTAACTTTTTTAATAATTTTTAATTCTTCTAATTTTTTAAGTTCAAATTTTAATTCGTCTTGTATTGCATAAGGAATTTTACGTGGTGCATGCACAACTGGTTGAGCATTATTATTTACTGTAATTTTAATTGGTTTAATTTTTAATAAACCTACACCATCAAAACAACTTTTGAATTTTTCTATAATATTTCCAACTTCCGTATTAGTATTTAAATTCTTGTGTATGGTCGAGATTCTTTTAATTAAATTTAATGTTTTGCAAGATTCAATCCCAAGTACAGGCATTGACCTGGTATTTACTATATAAAATTCTTGAACATATTGAACATTGTTACAAATACATTTCAAAAAACAAGTTCCAATTGTTTCTAACTTGTCTCCTGAGTATGTTATTAGATTTTTATTTACATTCGTAATCAATTGATTTTTAATATTCAATTTCTGAAAAATATGAAGTGGTAAACAATTTACTTGTGCTCCCGTGTCTAATTTAAATTTAATTTTAGTATTATTAATTTTCAAATCAACAGTCCAATCATCACTATCATTTTTTTTAGAAATTGAACCAACAAAAATATCATAATTTACATCAGTTTCGCAATCAATTGAACTTATGTTTCTATTTACACAACAATTCGTAAAGTGATTCATCAATTTACATTTAAAACACTTATGCCCATATGCAGGACATTGTTTGAATTCGTGTTTTTTCCCGCACTTTCTATACACCTTTCTATTGTTGTCGCGCCATTTTGTTGCATCTGCGCTCTGTTGCACAGTTCTGCTCATGCTCGTTCTGGACAACGGTGCCTGTGACGTTTGTTGACCTCGTCTTCTTTTGACCATGCCTATTTCCGAGACCTTGGGAATTTCGTTGCTGGAGCCTGTTGCGATTTGCCTGGACTGCTCACTGGAAATTTCGGCGGTTCGGCAAATTTCCACTGCTTTCTCGAGATTTAATTTTTGATTTTGTAGCAATTTTTCCCGAACTTTTGCATCTTTCATGCCACAAATTAGTCTATCTCGCACCAAACTGTCTTTTAGGTCACCGAATTCACAATTACTTGCCAGCGATTTTAATTGTGTAACATACTGGTCCACACTTTCGATATTGCTTTGCACACGTGTGAAAAATTTATACCTCTCGAATGTCTGATTTGCTTTGGGAATAAAATAATCCTCGAATTTTTGCAATATTTCTGATACTTTACGATCCGAATTGTTAGGAAACGTAAAAGTATTATAAATGTCTATGCACTGCTCACCGATATAATGTAGAAGTATTGCACTCTGCACTTTTTCCGGTTTTTTGTCCGTCTCACTAGCAATGATATAGATTTCATAACACTGACGCCACTTTCGCCAATTTTCTTTTAGATTGCCATTTAGATCCATTGGCGCCAACGCACGTTCGCGATCCGTCATGTTGAATTTTTTATTTATTTATATTTATTTTACTTTAATAATTAACGCTTTAGTAATTTTTACTGTAATTTATATTTTATACCAACTTCCACTACCGGCTGCGCCATGTAATGTTTTATGTTAAGGTTCGTTAATGATAGTCTGTTGGTAGTTGGTAAGAGACTGTGGTGCAGTCGTTTATTGAAAACTAAAATGGAATTGTTACAGGACAAGTTATAACAACAATCTGCACATATGATATATGACAGTTGGAGTTACATAGGTTGTTTGATGGTCAAGTGGAGGATAAAGCCTATGATTTGTGTATGCAATTCTTTAGTTATCAAAGGAAGAATTAAGATGATATGGCAAGTCATACTTCAAAACTGAAGAATATTTGGAATGAATTACAATTAGACATTTCTAAAGATAAACTGGTTATTGGTACAAACTGTAAATGTGATTTACCGGAATTGTTATTGATTTGCAAATTATAAGAAACGTTGATAGAGCAGTATTTTTCTTTTAAGTCTAGTTGGATGATGATGTCCAAATCTGATCGTACTATTGATAATCTTACTACTCGGTTATGTGTTTATGAAAAATCGTTATTATCTAAAAATGAAACTATTAAAGAAGCACTAACAGTAAAATCGTTGAAGAATGACAATAGTACAGGAGCTTTAAGAGCAGAAAGAACTAATTCAAACTATTTTAACAACAAAAAGAGATACAAAACAAAAAGACAGTTTAAATGTAACTATTGTAAAGAAATTGGACATATAATTAGATATTGTGCAAAATGGAAGGCGTAATATGGAAAAGGATAAAAATATTTGACCTATGAAAAAAATATATGATCTACAGAATAGTACCTATGAAAATAATAGTTTACCTATGTATTAAATAATTGATCTATGGTTTTAATTTTTGATCTATGGAATTAATTATTGAGCTATAGAAATATTTATCGACCTATGAAAATAATTATCAACCTATGTAAATATTTAATAGATCTATGGAAATAATCATATACCTACTGATATAATTATTGATCTATAAAATTTGATCTATAAAATTAATACTTGACCTATAAGTACTCTTGCTAGTTAGTAAGGGTTTGGTTAGAAGAAGCGAGCTACCCATCTTTTAGTTTAATGACAAAACACTACCTTAGGTTAGGTTAGGTTAGTAAGGGTTTGGTTAGAAGAAGTCGAGCGAAGCGAGCTACCCATCTTCTAGTTTAATGACAAAACACTCTCTTAGATTAGGTTAGGTTATTAAGGGTTTGGTTAGAAGGAAGCAACTAAGAGCAGTGTTTTTTATAAAGGTTTGACTTTATATAACCAACTTCCTAAGGAAATTAAAGATATTGAAAAATACAAATTATTTGAGTGTAAAGTACGCGAACATCTTTTGAAAACGATGTTTTGTTGATTTTTAATACTTATTAGATGTAGTTTATTTTAGTTTAAATGCTATTTTAATTTATATTTTGTATTTTTGATTGGCCACTGCTATTATTAAATAAAGATATTATTAGAAGAAGCCGAGCGAAGCGAGCTACCCATCTTCTAGTTTAATGACAAAACAAACTCTAGATATATGAATCATTCAAATAATTTTGGAACCTGTTAGTTTACAACTGATTTTAAGGTTATATTCACGGATTACTACTAGTCAATAGATGTCACTACTGTCTATAGTTAGTTTATTATAGATCAATTTATAATTTTCTATAGGTCAACTATTAATTTACTATAGATCATTTTTTAATTATCTATAGGTAAATGATTGATTTTTCTATAGGTAAAAATATAAAATTTCATAGGTAATATTTGAATTATTAATAGATCATAAAATTAGGATCCTATGGAAAATACTAAATATGATGAAAATAATAAAATTAGTCATAATAAGACTAATAATATAAGTTTAACAGCTGAATTAAATAACGTGTTGTCAGCTGAATGTGATCCGAAAAGTTGGTTTGTAGACAACGGGGCTATTAATCACATTACGAATAGAAAAGACTTTTTTGAACATTTTGAAATTTTTGAAGAGTCACACACAGTAACTACAGCTAATGGAGAGATGATAAAAGCAGTAGGAAAAGGTATAATTATAATAAAAACTAATGTAAATGGTCATTATGAAAGAATAACATTAACAGATGTATAGTATGTGCCAAAAATAAAGAAAAACTTATTCTCTATCTTAGCTGCTCAAGATAAACATATGAAAAGTAAGTTTATTTCAAAACCCGACCTATCTTATTTTCAAATTAATGGTAGGACTATATTAGTAGGTAAAAGGAATCAAAATAGCGGTCTTTATAAATTAGCTATAGAAACTGTTAAACCTAACAATCAAATTCACATCAATACAGTTTCTAATGAGAATCTTTTGCAACTTTACCATGAAAGATTAGGACATCAGAACAAAAGACACGTAAAGTCACTATTATCTCGTGAATTGGGTATCAATGTGAATCTAGATAGTGAATTGTGTGAAGGATGTATTTATGGAAAAGCCCACAGATTTAAATTTGGATTAAGGGAACGAGCTAAAATGCCTGAAGAAATATTGCATTCAGATGTATGTGGTCCTTTTGCAACTTCACAAGGAGGTCATCGTTATTTTGTTTTGTTTAAGGATGACTATAGTCGTTTCCGCTATGTTTTCTTTTTAAAAGAAAAATCGGAAGTTGCAGAGAAGCTAAAAATTGTATTAGCAGAAATTAAAAATATTGGACGTTTTGTAAAAGTATTTTTAACGGATAATGACAGAGAATTTGACAATCAACAGGTGAAAAATAGACATTTCGAGATTTCGATAGATCTCCACGAATTGAGGTCCCTACATAACGTTTTGTAAAATGCTTTCTACAGATGAAGACCAACTGAAACGTTGGGAGCAGCATTTTGGAGCTATTTTAGGCAACAGTATACCCTCTGTTACTCTACCAGGATCGCCAAATAGAACTTTGCGTATGAACACAGAAACTCCCAGACAAGCAGAAATACAAGAAGCAATTGATCAGCTTAAGAACAATAAATCTCCTGGCGCTGATAACCTCCCAGCCGAACTATTTAAAGCCGATAGCTCACTGTTTGCTTCTAAAATACATCCCATGATAGCACTGGAATGGAATAACGAATCCATGTCAAAGAACTGGAAAGAGGGGTTAATTATTAAACTACCTAAAAAGGGCAACTTACAAGAGTGCAGTAACTGGAGAGGTATAACACTTCTAAATGTTATAACCAAAGTTCTATCTAAAATCTTACTCAACAGAATTGCAGATAAACTAGAGAAACGTATGCGTCGTGAGCAAGCTGGTTTTCGCCCTGTCCGATCCTGTATTGACCACATTAATACATTGCGCATAATTATTGAACAGTCAGTAGAGTGGCAGGCACCACTCTATCTGGTTTTCATAGACTCGAAGTTCGCAAGTTGTGCATAATGGGATGAGAAGTAAAAGTATTACCGTCAAAAGCGGAGTTAAGCAAGGCTGCCTGCTATCTCCTCTACTATTTAATACCGTTTTGGACTGGGTTCTTCGTAATGCCCTCACAGAACACAGAGGCATACAATGGGACTTCCAAAACCGTTTGGAAGATTTGAGCTATGCGGACGATATATTTATTTATTTATTTTACATTTTAAGAACACAAACAGGACGAACCCACAGCAGTGTTCAAGAATTTTTTAACAATTACGTGCGTAAAATTTATATATTACACTATACTACAAGACTACAACGATTTTATTTTTGACTTGAAAAATTTTAACGTTTATTTATAGCTATTATATATTGAATTGAAAAAAATCGCGACAGTCATGTACGAACAAGAGTATTACAATAAACAAGTTACATAATACAACAATTTAAACAGAAGCAACTGGAGTTAGACTGAGCTTGAATCCAAATGTTGTAATATAATTTTACAATGTGATTTAAATTTATTTAATGTCAAATTTGAAATATCGACATTATTAAAAACATTGTTGAATGTGGAAGATAGTCTTTCAATGGGTGAATTGGAAAATATATTATTGTTAGTTTTGGAAACGAAAAATGAATGTTGGTTGCGGACATTATAAGACGGAACTAAAAAAGTGAACAACATTAACAGATCATTGCAGTCTATAATACTATTGCAAATTTTATATAATGTAACCATATCCGACAGTGTGCGACGATTCCTTAGTGACAACATATTTAGTTCAAGTAGAGCTGAACTGTAGTCAGTAAGGCGAGTTTTTTCTTTAAATAGAATGTATTTCACGGCTTTAATTTGTACTTTTTCTAATTTATTAATGTATTTATCATACATAGGGTTCCATATGATAGAGCAGTAATTGAGAATGCTAGAAACATAGGCGTAATATAAGGTCTTGATAGGCTGCGCAGATCGGAAGTCTTTAGTTGTGCGGTTAATAAATCCAAGCATTCGCAATGATTTCGTATAAATATACTCGAAGTGCGGTTCAAAAGTCAGTTTTGTATCAAATATTACACCTAAATCTTTGATTTGAGAAGCTCTAATTAGTGATGTGTTGTTGATGTAATATTTATTTAAGATAATGTTTCTGTTACGGGTAAATGTTATGATATGGCATTTGTCACAGTTAAGCTGAAGTTTATTATCTTGAAAATAATTGGTGAAGCTAGACAAGTCAGACTGAAGGAGAGTAGCATCTGCTGGGGTTCTGATACTTCTGAAAATTCTTAAATCGTCGGCAAAAAGCAGAAAACTACTATATTTAAATACTTTTTTAACGTCGTTTATAAAAAGCAAAAATAGCAAAGGCCCCAGATGGGATCCCTGCGGAACTCCAGAGGACATTTTAACAAAATCTGAGACAAATCCATTAACGCTGACGGCTTGAGCCCTATTCGTAATATAGGATACCAACCATCTCAATAAATCGCCGTGTATGCCTAGTTTAAACAGTTTATTGATAAGTAAGTTGTAATTAATTTTGTCGAATGCTTTCCTTAGATCGGTGCCGATAGAGTCAACCTGGACACGTTCGTTCATATTGCGTGTAAGATAATCAGTGTATAATAATAAGTTAGATTCCACGGAACGTCCCGAAAAAAAGCCGTGTTGTTGGGGAATTATCGATGACTTGACAGATTGATATAAATATTTATAAACTAATTTTTCAAAAATTTTGCTCATGATATTTAGCATAGCCTTTATTGCCAGATTTAAAAATCGGAACAATGAGTGCTTTTTTCCACATATCTGGAAAAATATTTTCAGATATAGATTTGTTATAAATTAAATATAGTGGTCGAGATAAGCATTCAGAACAGTTTTTGAAGAATAATGGCGGTATACCATCAGGGCCCGGACCTTTTTTGGTGTCAAGAGTATAAAGTGTTTCCTTGACTTCTGCTTCAGAAAAGTGAAGAGTACCAATTGAGACTAAGTTATTTGTATTAGTGAGATTTTTATTAATTATGATTGGATCAGCCGGTTCATAAACGGAGTTAAAATAATTAGAAAATAGTTCACAAACAGCTTGAGGGTTATTAGCGATTAATTCGTTAAATTTAATTGTAGCTGGAATAGACGAATTTTTTGATTTAGAACTTACAAAATTCCATAAGGACTTGTGGTTATCAGCGACTTTTTGTTCCATTTTAGATATGTAGTTAGCATAGTCTTGTGATATTAAAAATTTGGATCTGGCACGCAGAATTGTGAAAGAAACATAATATAATTTGTTATTTGTTATCTTCCATCTTTTATGAAATTTAATTTTATCTTTAATGCACTTTATTGTACTAGACGTGTACCAGGAGGGGAATTTATTTTTATTAATTTTACGATATGGAACATGTTTATTAATTAAGTCATATAGAATTTTGTACAAAAATTCGACTGACTGATTCGCGTCAAGTGTGGAAAGTTCTGAGTCCCACTCGACCTCACTCAAGGCAGAGGATATAGATTCAATATTCATTTTGGAAAATGAAAATGTGAAACTCGTATTATGCTTTAGATATGATACTTTAGTATTTATGGTAAACTCAAAGCTATGGTGAAAAACATCCTCAAGTACTAAGGGGGCGTCACACCTGTTCAAATTAGTTACATTGTTTTTAGTACAAAGAATTAAATCTAACGTGTTATTACTTATATTGAGTAAATGATTGTATTGATATAAAGTACATAAATTGTAATAATCAATGAACAGATCGTGGCGAATTTCGTTACCCGTTTTAAGTGGGATGTAGCAATTATCTTTGTGTATTTTCCACTTAATATTGGGCAAATTAAAATCACCAGCAATGAGAAATGTGTCATTACAATTTTCATTCATCAAAAATGAAATGTTATCATAATACTGGTTCAAACAGTCAGTACTTACATATCCAGGTAGATAGACACAACATAAATGAATTTTAGTATTATTAGGTAGCGTTAGAGATATCCAGACATCTTCAACATTTTTGCATTTCCATGTAGTTTGTTCTACAGCATGTAACCGATTTGAGATTGCAATGAGACTCCCTCCACCGTATGACTTGTGAGATGTGTACATATCTCTATCGCGACGAAATACTGTATAGTTGCTAATAAATAATTCATTATTATAGATACTGTCATCCAGCCAAGTTTCCACCAAAAAAATTATATCATAATCAAGGGAAGATATGTTTTTATATATTTCATTAACTTTACTACGTAAACCACGTACGTTTTGGTAGAAACAAGTTAATGAATCCACAGTACTAGACATTTTGATGTACGGATAAAACTAAAACAAATATTAAATTAAATCAAAAGAAAAATTAAACTAAATTATTTAAAAATGTTTCGTTATGAACTACAATAATTTTAGAATTGTCACTTTTCCTGATTAAAATTTTACCATCTCTCACCCATACGTATTTAAAGTCATGGGCGTGGCAGAATTTTTTTGTTTTGAATAGGAGATCTTTCTTCATTGGTGTTAGATGTTCTGATACGTAAATTTGATGATTGGGGACGGAGGAGTACCCTAAATTTGAGGTGGTTAAATCTTCTCTCTTGAGTCTCGCTGCTGCCACGAAATTTTGTTTGACCAGCCTGGAATTGAATTTTACTATGATGGATTTGGTACGTTCCTTGTTACGGTGAGGGATACGGTGACATGCATCAATATGAGACAAATCACAGTTTATGCCAGCTTTATTGCCGATTTTCTTTATTATTTCGACAACGTTTTCCCCGCGCACTTCAGGCACGCCTTGTATCTCCACGTTGTTCTTTCTTGAGTAGTCTTCTAAATCGCATACTTTTTTATTTAATTCACTTAATTTCATTTTCAATTCCTCGTTCTCTTTCTTGCAGGACTCAAGCGATTTAATTTTATCGTTTACAGTTTTTAAATTATTTTCAAAATCAGTGATTTTATTACTACAAAAGTTTACCGAGTCGATCAACGTTGTAAATTTTGTAGTAATTTCACTTAAAATTTCATTTTTAATAGAGATAATTAATGTTTGGAGATCATTTTTGGTAATATAAGTATCTGTAGCTCCAGAGTAATGCCCTACATCTACAGATGGAACATCAGACGAATTAATATTTTGAGATCGACACTTATTGCAAAACCAAATCACTGCACTTAACTGGAACAATTTGAGTTGATCCTCATTAATACTGGCACAGTTAGGATGAACTGTAGTGCAGCACTTCCCACATTTTATTACAGTTTGTCTACTGGTGATAGACTTATTGCAATTTTTGCATGAGACGCCCATGGTGCGACAACTAGTAACAAGTCTGCTAGGAATTTGCACGTCTGATTATACACAGAAATTGTTTTAGTATAGTTTTATTTTTAAATTATTGACTTAAATAATTACACAAGGAAATATGAAAATCAAATTAGCACACTACAACAATCGAAATTTTCCACATACATTGATATAAATTTTATGTAAAAAAATCACAAATTAGATCACTTCTACGGCACCTAATGTAGAGCGTTAACAAACACGTAATTAACACGTTCTATAACACATACGACCCCGTTACACATATGCCTTCTATAACACATATGCCTTCTTTCACATAATTATGAAGATATGCAAGCCAAACTTGAAAGTATAAGTACTTTGGCAAATTTAGTTGGCTTATGCATAAATATAGGGAAAACCAAAGTAATGCGGATTGGTACCAATAACGTCAACAGATTTTACATTAACGGCGAAGTCTTAGAAGATGTGGAAGAATTCTGGTACCTCGGTAGTGCAATAACGAGAGATGGAGGAACTACAAGGGACGTGAACAACAGAATACTTAAAGCTCAACAAGCTTTCGGCTTGTTGAAAGAAGGCTGGAAATCCAATAAGATCTCTCGTAACACTAAGGTACGCATATTTAAAACCAATGTAAAATCAGTTCTGATGTATGGCTGCGAAACTTGGAAAGTCACTAAAGAAATTACCCATAAACTCCAAGTTTTTATTAACAGATGTCTGCGCAGAATTTTTCGCATTACTTGGTCAGATCATATTCCCAATACTCATCTTTGGGAATCGACAGCACAAAAACCTATCCACTTGGAAATTCAGGCAAGAAAGTGGAACTGGATTGGGCATACCCTCCGGAAGGCAGTAAACGACATTTCCAGAATGGCATTAGAGTGGAACCCTCAGGGAAACCGTCGTAGAGGCCTACCTGTATCCACATGGAGGAGAACAATATACAAAGAACTTGATGCTCACGGAACTACCTGGCGCCAGGTGAAAAGGCTTGCTCTTCACAGACCCCGATGGCGCGAGTTTGTAAAGGCCCTATGCTCCAGCGAGGAGATCTAGGACACAATATATATATACATAACGTTTTGACTATTTTTAGCATGATGTCTGTCGGTCTGTCTCTCTCTCTGTATCTCTGTCTGTCTGTAGGTCTGTCTGTCGGTCCGTGTACACGTGCAGAGCAAATTCGGCTAAAAGGATTTTAATGAAACTTTATATTTAAGCTTCTGACACCAATGGCACGAGTTGATCAACTTTTAGTAAAAATCGGTTAACTAGAAATGGGAGTTTACTCGTGTCGGTTTTAATATTTTTGCGAATATTTCACATCAGAGAAATATTTCGAAAAAATTTATTAAACGAAAGTTGCTATTAGAGCAATAACTTTTATTTGAGACATTTTTTGATAAAGCAGCATAAATTAAACAAGTACTTTGTGATGGCGGTCGGTCCTGTAGTGGCCACAACTGATCTTCTTTTTTTAAGATTTCGCGGCACACTTGGAATATTTTGCGGCACACCTTTGGGAAACACTAATTTAACGTATGTGAAATGTACTTGTAAGCCATATACTAAATAAATAAACAAAACAGGGTACTCATTTTTAAACGAGAACGTACTTTTTCACTATGTATACATACATCTTTTGAAACTAACTGCGGGCCGAATTGTCAAGGGCCGAAGTTGATCCACAGCCCGGAGGTTGCCCATGATTTAATGTCAGGTTTTATGTCAGGATTGTTTGTCCTGAACACTTATCTCTTCACTATCTTTTCCCTTTCAGTGTGTTGAGTTGCAGTTGGCTATTTTTGCAATTGTTTTTCATCATAATTCTATTTCTTGTTTTGGTTTTCTCATGTTCCCTAGACAGTGGCGTATCTAGGAGGGTGAAAGGGAGCAATTCCAACCTTCTACCACTAAATATCCATCTATTTCTTAATAACTGAAATTTGAAGCCAGTCAACCGTCGCCAGTCGTCGCATGGATATAAATCGTAGAACCCGTAGTTTTAGAATTTTTAACAAGACAAAAAAATAAGTTTTTCCTCTTTATTATATTTGCACAACTTCGTTTAGTTGTACCCCCTTGATAAAGTTTTGGCTACGCTACTGACCCAACACTTATCTTCGTTTTCATGTTTTTTCCTACTGTTGTTTGACATACGTATGGAAAAAATAATGAGACGCCAAAAAAAAAAAAAAACTTACCTCTCGGAAACTGTTTTTTTTTTTTTGTTTTAATTTTGAGTGGGGAATCAGATGAAGGATAGTAAATTAACGATTAAAACTATTTTTTCTGAAAAAAAAAAAAAATCATCAAGAAATTCTCCCAAAAAATGTGCTTTTTTTTGTTATGAGATACAGTGTGTGGAACACTATAATCCAGTGGTTCCCAAACTTTTTCTGTTCCCGGCGCCCTTCATGTATCAGAATTTTTCCGCGGCGCTCCAAGTGAAAACATTGGTCTATAACGTAATTGGAGGAGTATTGGAACGTTTTCGCAGCGCCCCTGTAGCCCAGCCACGGCACCCCAGTGCGCCGCGGCACTCAGTTTGGATTCGCGGCTCAAAGTTGCCCAAATCTTCATGTTATTAAAAAGTGAATTGAACAGAAAACAACTGTTTCTTCATTCTACACAACTTTTCTTATACAAATTTTGGTTAATGTTCCGTATTAGTCCACCACAACTAGGCTTGTATGCTTAGAATGAATTATATTATAACGTTAGAAACGAGAAGGCATAGTCGTAAGAGTGGGGAGCCAATAGTAATCATTCATGCATCTGTAGTTGACAGAGAAATACGCAAGAACGTTCGAGGATCATTCGAATATAACTGATATTTTTGGAACTCTTTATGAAGTTAATATTTTTCAAAATACGTATACTATAAATCTCATTGGAAACAGATAAAAATTCCTTATGAGTACCTGTTTATATATGTCTAGCAAATTTAAGTTTTTTCTGTCTAAAATTTTTACCAACTAAACCTAATCTAATTAGTTTTATCATTGATTGTTTTCATATAGTGAAAATATATAAATGCTTTATACAGTTTTAATACATTAACATAATTTAGCAACGATGAATGCAATGAAAAACGGAATGTCCTATTTTAGACATAAAATTGGTAGGTCGGAATATATTTATATTTTTGAGGATTCTCTCTTTTAACAAAGTTAGTGTTTTTCAACATATGTATATTATAAATCTCATTCAAACTATTTAAATATGACTTTAAGCGTATAAATACTGAAATTTCGTTTTTCTTTAAAAACCTTAATACGAGCTAAATGTTAACAAACACTTATTAAATAATTGTTTGGATTTCAAAACGTATAACTATCAAGTACTTATTTAGATTTCAGTTTTGAATAGAAATATTGGAAAAGATAAAGTGAATCGTAAATGTTATGTTTTGAAAGAAAGGGGCGGCGCTTCGTCAAGACCAAATCTCATTCCAACTAGCATACACGTTCTGCTGACGAGTTATGTGTGGTGGACTTATACGGAACATTAACCCAAATTTTTGCTGTAAAATAAATAATAAGTGAGATATTCAAGATTGTACAAATACAATACGCTAAAGCGTTCTCCTGTAAAAAACCAAACATTCAACCAACTGAAAAAATCTATAAAATAAAAAAGAATCTGAACAGTTTTTTTGATATACAATAAGGCAATTTTTTTTATGAAAATATGTCCAGCTGTTTCTATACGATTTTCGGACAAACAGACAAATTGATTCCTTGTGCGGATGTTGCTTATAATCACTTGGAACCTGTTGGAACAGAATATGAGGATGAAAAAGTATATAAAACAGATAAAGTCTCCAATTTTATTAATATAGATTACAGGAGAAATATTATATGTACTGTAACGGGCAACGTTTCTCAGTGGTGAATTAACAAAAATGTCCACACCAAGTACACACAAAGAAATTCAAAGTCCGAGCAGTATCTATTTATCTATTTATTTCTTATTTACACTTTTACATCATACTATATACCTTATCTAATTAATTATCTATATTCTCTCAAACACTATTACTAACTACTGTCCTTTTTTTTATCTCCAGGGTTTTCGAAATTTCCCGAAGTAGGCAACCCGCATGGCTTAAACATTTTGCGGCTTGCCTACTTAAGGTCCATAGATCGTAACAGTATAAATTGTTTCAAATGGATTGAACGTCACGTGACTAAGCAGCGTTCTTTTTGGATCCTAATTTTATGATCTATTAATAATTCAAATATTACCTATGAAATTTTATATTTTTACCTATAGAAAAATCAATCATTTAGCTATAGATAATTAAAAAATGATCTATAGTAAATTAATAGTTGACCTATAGAAAATTATCAATTGATCTATAATAAACTACCTATAGACAGTAGTGACATCTATTGACTAGTAGCGTTATGATAAAACATAACCTAACTAATCCGTGAATATAGCCTTAAAATCAGTTGTAAACTAACAGGTTGCAAAATTATTTGAATGATTCATATATCTAGAGTTTGTTTTGTCATTAAACTAGAAGATGGGTAGCTCGCTTCGCTCGACTTCTTCTAACCAAACCCTTACTAACCTAACCTAATCTAAGATAGTGTTTTGTCATTAAACTAGAAGATAAGTAGTTCTCTTCGCTCGACTTCTACGAACCAAACCCTTACTAACCTAACCTAATCTAAGATAGTTTTTTGTCATTAAACTACAAGATGGGTAGCTCGCTTCGCTCGGCTTCTTCTAACCAAACCCTTACTAACCTAACCTAACCTAAGATAGTGTTTTTTCATTAAACTAGAAGATGGGTAGCTCACTTCGCTCGTCTTCTTCTAACCAAGCCCTTACTAACTAGCAAGAGTACTTATAGGTCAAATATTAATTTTATAGATCAAATTTTATAGATCAATAATTATATCAATAGGTATATGATTATTTCCATAGATCTATTAAATATTTACATAGGTTGATAATTATTTTCATAGGTCGATAAATATTTCCATAGCTCAATAATTAATTCCATAGAACAAAAATTAAAACCATAGATCAATTATTTAATACATAGGTAAACTATTATTTTCATAGGTACTATTCTGTAGATCATATATTTTTTTCATAGGTCAAATATTTTTATCCGTTCTTTTTCTAGTCAAATTTGATTCAATACAAATAATGCGCTCCTGCGTCATACTATTAGTTGTCTGAGATTTTTCCCTCGTGAAGGCAGCTACAGAACCGGCGCTTGCTATTTTGGCGCCCGACGTAAACCAAACAAACAGCGACCTTTTATTAAAATATGCAGTGGCGTACCAAAGGGGGGGGGGGTTAAAGTCACGTGCACCGACAAAATTGTTCACCGACAACAATATCAACAGAAATAACAAAATATTATTTTAATAATCTCGCTCGAGGACTTCTGATCCGATTTTTCATGAGTTTATGTTTGTTTTTTCTTCTATGTGTGCTATATCATCCAGTCAACTTTTCAGCTGCGTTTTATTAAAATTGGATCAGTACTTCTAAAGTTATAATGAAATTTGTGCGAGTGGGTGAAACGAAATTCATGTTTTCCGTTCATATTTAAGGCATTTTCTTGAAATTATCAGCGATAACATACGTCAGCGGCAAAGTTGGTATACAATTTATACACTAATCAGAAGTCGCAGAGTCATACCCTCAAGATAGCGAGTGTTGTTTTGCGGAGTCTTTACTTCTCGCATGGGCTATTCTATGTAGTGTGTTCATGTGTCAGTTCTAGCAACAATTTTTCCCTTCTAGCGCCTAATAATAAAACTAAAAGCATTGTTTATAAAGAAGCTCGCAGATAGGTAACCCTGTTTAGTTTAATCCTGGCCTTTCTTATGTTTATAGTATTGTTTTTTGTTTCGTCACCTTCAAGTAAGTTCAAAAAAAAAAAAAAATAGGTCAGTAATAACGAACTGTATCCGAGCAAAGCTGGGTGCGACAGTTAATAAGTACATAGATAAGTATATAGAAATAAAAATTTATATTTTTGCTTGGAACAAATATGAATATTATATTTTTTGCAACCCGCCCTTCATAAATTGATAAGTACGCTATTGAGGATTTGTATATTTGAACGCTCTTCTGACGTCCCTGACAATGTGGCGCCCCGGGCCTGTGCCCCTTATGCCCCTACTTTTGACCGTTTCTGCGCAGCAAGTGCGAAATGAGCAGATGTATAGAAAGTGGCGTGTTGGAGCCGACTTGCGAAAACTTTTGTCACTAATCAGTTATTATTTTTAAGACTACAAAAAGTCACTTTTCTCAAAAAATTTGTTATGTAAGGGTATAAAATTTTATACCGTTGAAAAAAGAAAAATAAGCTCTATAATATTGTGTTAAATAATAAGTGAAGTGTAATTTGGCAAATAATTATTAACTGACATGCCTCTTGTAAAACTATCGAAAAAAAAGTTTGTTACCACTTCGCGACTTAAACTAACTTTGGCGGCGCTGCGTACGACAGTTGATGGCCGACGAGAAGCGTATATGTCAGAAGTTTTTTCTTAATATTTATCTGTTCAAACAATATTTCGGCAAAAAACACTGTATTTAAGTCACTATATTTAAAAATACGTCTTAATTCACATAAACTGCAGCACAACAGACTACAAATATTATACAAAAATACGCTTCTGTTTAATTTATCAAGCCGCCACTAGATGTCTCACTGTTGTTTGGAGTCGCGAATAGTCTCACCCCTATTACCCTGAATAAGTTTTATTTGAACAATATTTTTATAACTCTTTTTATTAAGGCTGCGTATAACCCCCGGAGGTTACTAGTTTCTTATACAAAACTAACAATCTGAAATAAAATTAGTATCAACCTATATATCAAATTTTGCACCGAATTTGTATCTATCTAATATGATAGTTTTAATTGTAGAAACATTTAAAGTAAAAATATTATCGCTCAATAACTTAAAAATAGACATCAGCGATATTGTTCTGTAATTTTTTAAATCTATTTGTGGGTTTCGAATAACTTTTATATTTATATAGTTTTATGTAGAAATGTTCAAATAATACGTAAATTCTTTTTCGATTTGATTACTTATAGTTTAGAGCTTTCGTCGAAAAATATTATACTTAAAGATAATAGAATGCCACTTGGTACACGTATTCTTCACGAAAAATAAATCATTTTTACCCGTAACACCAATTTTGAAAACCGCGGCAGATTCAAGAGGGCGGCAAAAATAGATTACCAAGTACAATAACTATAAGTAATTTTAACAATACAACAAAATAGCTACAATCATATTTGTAGAATGAAGCTTTAGGTACAATTTGCCGCATCGTACGCAAATATGCGTCGATTGGTTTACAAGATGGCATCTATAATGCAATTTACTTATTAACAACTACCTAACAGTTTTTTCTACAATTAAAAATACCCTATTAGATAGATAAAAATTAGCTGCATATTTTGCTATATAGATTGTTATTTATTTTATTTCCAATTATTAGTTTTGTATAAGAAACTATTGAGGACTATAGGGTTGTGCGTCGCCTTAAGGAAATAATCAAGATGAACATACGTGTTGCCTGACCCTATATGTCCCTTAAAAATGTAGAGTGCTGTTAATGATACAAGGTTCTAACAAGAATATGTGACCAGAAATAATTAATATAGGTTATATCTTTGCTTTAGGCGGAATTAAATGAGAATTTTGTTCTCTTAGGTTATCACGAGAAGAGACCGTGCTTGGGTTATTTAATGTTTCACGTTGGAATGTGAATGTTTAAAATTCTAACAATTAAACCATGGAAGCGAATGACATTTATTAAAAATACAATACATTTTTACATATCTTGTTATTGTTTTATATAATTGTTTATATATGTATTATTAAATTATTGATTATATGTAAAATTACATTGTAGTTAAATGTATTTGTTTAAACTGGCAGAAAGGGCGTGTGCCATAATAAAATAAAATAGAATGAAATAGAATGTGATAGAATAGAAAGACAAAAAATAAATCAATGGGAAATTTGTGAATGTTTCGAATGTCACAAAAAAATCAAAATATAATGAAAATTACATTTTATAATAATATTAAGCTTAACCTAAAAATGTTTATTGAAAGTATGATTTACAAACCTTAACCAAAATGATCAAAAGCTCGAAACAAACTATAAAAGTTACTAGATTGCAAGTTCCGCCTAAAGATGCGGAATAGCCTATACATTTTAGAAAAATCATGTTTAAAATATGGGTTCTGTATATAGGCCGGCCAGATAGCCGGATTTATCCATTTTAGATTTTTTTCTGCGAGGTACAACAGAGGCGTATCTAGAGTACGGCAGGTATGGGAGCCGACTTTTTTTGATTTTTAGATGAGTTTCGTATATTGTTTATCAATTTTGTTTTGCTCATCACTTCTATTCGAGTTCTCAGTCACAGATATTCGTTAATAACATGTATCATTTTTCGAACGCACTCTTTATTTTCAAGATTTTATTTTAGTTAATATGTAAAAGGAGAATCAATTTTAGAGCGGGGTAAGGTATAAACCTTTTTTGGAGATGGTAATATAGCATCTTTTGTTACAATGATATACAGAAGGTTCCAAAAAAAAAAGTTTTTTTTTCATATTGGTCAAGATTCATATAGCCTGCTAAAAATATTTCTATGTTTTTGTATATCCGAACACATTTAAAAAAAGTGTTTTCTCTATCTTGTGACAACCTGTAGTTATTCATATGCAGAATTTAATCGAAGTGATACGTTCAATAAATTTGAAACGGTCGACGAATTATTATTATCTGTCTCATTTTGTAATACAGGTCATTTCTTTGGTTTAGGCGGAACTAAATGAGAATTTCGTTCTATTAGGTTCACGAGAAGAGACCTTGCTTGGGTTATTTCGTGTTTCACGTTGGTATGTGAAAATTCAAAATTTTAACAGTGAAACCATGGAAACGAATGACGCTTGTTAAATACATAATAATTTTTACATATTTTAAAGACAAATAAAAATTAACAAATGGGAAATTTGTATTAAGAATGCCACAAAAAATCAAAATGTAATGAAAATGACATTTTATGAAAATGTTTATTGTATGTATGATTTACAAAGTTTAACCAAAATGGTCAAAAACTCGAATCAAACTATAAAAGTTATTAGATTGCAAAATCTAGTTCCGCCTAAAGGTTTGGAATAGCCTATACGTAACTATAGGCTATTCCAAACAATTAGGCGGAACTAGATTTTGCAATCTAGTTACTTTCATCGTTTGAATAGTGCTTTTAGATAAATATTTGTTGGTTAAGGTTAATATCATTTTAAAATGTCATTTTCTTTATATTTAGATTGTTTGTGTCATTCTTAATACAAACTTCCCATTTATTTATTTTTTGTCATTAAAATATGTCTATACGTAATAGAAAAATTTAATAAAGCGACGGGCATGTTCCCTGGACCCAACACAACGTACAGTGATTAGAGGAACCCTGTTCTCTACGTGTTCGCCTAATAAATATCTATAACAATGTCGGGAAATAATAGTCCTACGCGAGATCAAGCAGTCCGTGAAGGTGCGGCAGGTTTAAGTGAACAACTTGACGTTAGTGTGATGATAAGAATGATGATGACCATGATGCAAGAGAAGGATAGAGAATTAGCACAGTTAAGGAGCAGGATAGAACTAGCTCACGTACCAAGAAAAGATCAACATTTTGCAGATCAAGGTAAACCAAGAATTCCATTTGTTGAAATAGGGGACCAAATCTCTTCATTTGGTGCCGTGAAGAATGATATCGACATAGAAATGTGGCTAAAAAGAGTGGATCAAATACGAGACATTTACGAAGTATCGGATGATGTCATAAAAGTACTTGCTACAAATAAACTGACCGGAAACGTGAAGAGATGGTATAATTCAAGCCCAGATGTTTGCATGAAGACTTGGCAAGAGCTGAAAGATGATTTAACCAACTTGTTCTCCGAACACGAGGATATAACGACTCTTATGGAGAATGTAAGGTTACGTAAATGGAAGAAAAATGAAACATTCGAAGAATATTTTCATGACAAGGTTCGTATGGCCAATAAAGCACGTCTCAGTGAAACTGAAACCATCGGACACATAATTAGGGGTATTGAAAACTTTACCATCAGAACACAAATGATCACCGCACGTCATAAACCTTTGAGAGAACTACTTAGTATGATGAAGTTGATTTCAGGCGAGATTACCGTTCGCGAACCGAAAGTAACCGAGTTGGTTAAATGTGAAACGGGACATGATCGCGACAAGTGTGTCTATAAGAAAAGTGCAGAACAAAACTTTGAAGCTGGTACTGTGCGCCGCGAGCGTAACATGGCGGACGTGATTTGTTTTCGATGTCAGAAACCTGGCCATGTATCACGCCAGTGTACCGAACCGAAAAAAAAAAACTATGAAACTGTGACAACAAAAACCGAGACGTATATGGTTGCTGAATATAATAAGTATCACAAAAAATTATTTTTGGAAAACAGGGAACTCAGTGCTCTAGTGGACATTGGTTCCAAGTTAAATCTAATCAGAAATATGCACGTCATTAATTTAAATCTAAATACTATGGCGGAAAAGCACATT
Source organism: Liopterus haemorrhoidalis (assembly GCA_963971575.1). Classification (NCBI taxonomy): domain Eukaryota; kingdom Metazoa; phylum Arthropoda; class Insecta; order Coleoptera; family Dytiscidae; genus Liopterus; species Liopterus haemorrhoidalis. The sequence continues at coordinate 131,420,201 of OZ020611.1, forward strand.
TTGGTAGGCTGGAATAAAACAAAAGTTAAATGTAACAATGTTTGTACATTCCAAATGGAACTAGACGAAGCAAAGTACCTGTTTGAAGCTGTCGTCGTTTCAGATGTTGCCATAGACACCGACATCATAATAGGACGCAAGTTACTAGATACCGTAACTTGGAAGGTAACACCCGATTCAGTTATTTTAAAAAAAGTTGACAAAATTCCCATGGCCGAAATGTTCAACATCGAAGTCGAACCATTTATAGTTCCAGGAATAGCGGATCTAAACATTGGCGAATGTGTGTTGCCAGACTTAGATGTGAAGTTGGAGAATGTGTATGAAAGTGTGTTCTTGGGAAGACAGAAGGTCATGTAAACCAAATTGAGTCATATGTAGCTATGTGTATAGCCATTGAAAACGACAAGCTCATGAAAAAGATATCAGGGCAACTTCGTTTTGTAGTTCCTCGAGGTTTACGAAGAGATCTTGTGTTAAAAGCTCACGAAAACTTGAGCCATTTAGGAACTGATAAAGTTCTGAATGAATTACGGAACACATACTATTTTAATAACATGCGAAAATACATAAGGAAATGCCTAGATAATTGTGTACCCTGCATAGAATACAATTATAAGAATTTTATGAATGAAGGATTTCTACATTTGATTGAAAAGGGCAACAAACCTTGGCAAACAATCCATATCGATCACTTAGGTCCGTTGGAGAAAACGACGGCCGGGCACAAGCACATATTTACAGTGATAGATGCCTTCACTAAGTTCCTAGAACCAACCAAGACAACAAATACTGATGAAGCTGTGAAAGCGCTAAATTATATTTTTAAAATATTCGGGGCTCCAAAAAGAATAATTGCCGACAGAGGAATAGCCTTTTCAAGCGACAACTTTAAAGATTTTTGCAAGCAGTTAGGTATTCAGTTGACGTTAGTAGCTGTAGGAACGCCTCGATCAAATGGACAGAATGAACGCTACAACACGACCATTATGCCGGCCCTATTGCAGTCTTCAACGTCTCCGACCGAGTGGCATAAGAATTTTGCGCAAGTACAAATTTCCCTAAACCGAACTGTTCAGAAGAGCACTAACAGGACGCCAAGTGATTTAATGTTCGGGTTCAATTTGAGCTACGGATTTGGGACAGTCTTGCGAGACGTTTTAGAAGAAAACTTAGAAGTTGATGCGCATTGTAAAAGAAGGAAAGAAGCTAGAGAAGAAGCAGCTACAGATATTCGAAGAAATCAAGAGATGAATAAGGTGCGATACGATAAGAAAAGAAGACTACATAAAAGATATAATGAGGGAGACTATGTAATGATACAGCGTGTATCTCCCCCAACTGATCGCACTCAGAAGATGGTAAAAAAGTTCATTGGACCATATCAAGTCGCTGCTATACTTGATAATGCAAGGTACGTAATTAAAGATGTTCCAGGTCACCCCATGACGCAGAAACCGTACGAAGTTATTCTTCCCCCTGAGAGAATGAAGAAGTGGGTCTCCATTGACGCCAGCGAAGATGAAAGCAGTGAAGAAGAAGAAGGTGAAGAAGAAGAAGAAGAAGAAAGTGGTGACTCCGCCGATCCTATTCAGCAGGCGGGAGGAAATCTAGAAGTCGGCGAGGACCCTGACCAGTCAGGAGAGGCCGACTGTAAGTGTCCAAAACCCACAGACTACGCCCCTGTATGTTAGTTACCGTTGTTGTTATGTGAACTGTACATTGTTTATTTTTTTGAAAACACTAAAATATAAAAACTTGAAAAATACATTAATATTGTTTAAAAAAATACGCCCACAATATGCAACATATGCAACCCTCTTAATTACGTATTACAAAATGAGACATATTATACTGTAATTAATTTTTCATATTTTTATGCATTTGTTTATGTATCCAATGTACATAAGAATACACTTTGGTATATACGTCAGGATATCCTCTGGCGCATGGTTTCCCATAAGAGACTATTCCTGCAACTCTTACTATTCCATTTTTATGGTAAACCAATGGTCCACCACTATCTCCACGACAGCCTCCTTCTCCATACCTAATATAAGCACAAATGTTCTTTTCTCCTATAAAATTTATATCATCAGCAGGCCAAATTTCTTTATACATTTCTTTACATGTCTCCAAAGTTACAGATTTCAATTCGATGAAATAAAGCTCGTTAGGGTCTCTTGTGACGTTATTTAAGCCACCCCAACCGGCCAAAGTAAAAGATTCAATGTCATTAAGCTTTTCTGTTTCCAGACGGATTTTGTGTACTTTTTTGTTGAAATGCAATTTGTGTTTAATTTTTAACAGAGCTATGTCGTGGTTAGGAACCCTTGGATCAAATTTAGGATGAACTATCGCATGTTCAATTTTATAGATCTTCCCAGGTGGCGATAATGTGTTTGATCCAACCATGACTGTAACATCTTCCAGTGATATTGTTGTTTCAAATATTTTGACTATTGAAGGGCCTTTGCCGACACTGAAACGAAAAAATATGGTTATAATATGTGGTATACAATGCTGACATGCTGGGTGATTTTAAAATCTTTCTATTAATATGATATCATATAATCATATAATAAAAAAAATTACTTTCAGTTCATGAATAGTCAGGAATTTAGTAATGCATTAATGAACGTAAATTGGGAGTTATTATTTAACAATATCAATATTGAAATTGCTGTTTCAAAATTTTATAATATTTTGCAAGGTTTAATGTACAAATATGTTCTCTCGCGGATTATAAAGTCAAATAATAGATTTCCTCCGTGGTATTCAAAATGTACTATTAAATGTATAAGGCAAAAAAAAACAAAATTAAAAAAAAAATGGAATATATTTAGCAATAAGTTAGATGAAGTGACATAAAACTCTGAGAGGACGTTCAAAATTTCTGATTTCTAAAGATTACAATAATTATTGAAAAACTGTTCAATCAGACATTATTAACGACCCTAAACACTTTTGGAAATATGTGTCCAGGAATAAAAGAGGCTCAGCTATACCGAATATATTGCATTATGACAAAAAATCAGCCAAAGATGGACAAGAGATTTCTGATCTATTTTCACAATATTTTCAATCCGTTTTCGAACCTTATGATCAGATTAATATCACTGTACGATATTATTTTATTTATTTGACTCACTGTATTTTTTTAATTATTATTATTTTTTTTTATTCTTTGACTTGTGTAAACATTCTCTGTGATGTAAGAAAACACCAATAAAAGATTATTATTATCACATCAGACATCTCTAACTCTAATACTCAACTTAAATAACGTATCGGTATCAGAAACTGAAATTAAAAATATACTTTCTAATCTTAATCCCAAAAAAGGATCCGGTCCAAATGAAATTCCAGCTATTTTTGTCAAAAACCTTACTGAGTGTCTCGTTACTCCCCTTCTTCTATTGTTCAACAAGTCAATTCTTGAAAATACTTTCCCAAGTATAAGGAACACTACATTGTTCCCATTTTCAAATCAGGAGATAAATCCCTTATAAAAAATTATCGAATCTCAGCATTTTCGGCAAAATTTTCGAACAGTTAATCTTAAATAAATTGTACGCTTCCGTAAAAGAGATAATTATTCCTCCTAACACGGATTTTACCGTGGAAAATCAGTAGATTCGAATTTGATGTCTTACACTAACTACATATTACGTCATCTCGAAGAAAGAACCTTATTAATATATTATTTTCACTTAGAATCCACGGTAACCTTCTGCAGTGGCTGCTCTCTCATATTAGCAACAGGTTTCAGGCAGTTAAAGTTAACCGATTCACATATAATTTCGTCAACGTTACATTGGGAGTCCCAAACGGCTCTCATCACGTGCGTGTGCGTGTGCGTGTGCTTGTGCGTGTGCGTGTGCGTGTGCGTGTGCGTGTGCGTGTGCGTGTGCGTGTGCGTGTGCGTGTGCGTGTGCGTGTGCGTGTGCGTGTGCGTGTGCGTGTGCGTGTGCGTGTGCGTGTGCGTGTGTGTGTGTGTGCGTGTGTGTGTGTGTGTGCGTGCATGTAGTGTGTGTGTGTGTGTATACACGATATAAACTCAAGAACGGTTTAAGTTGGAGAGTTCGTTCTGGTTCTAAAAAATTTTCCTAATAATTGGGAAGAACCCTATTGTTTTTTATAAAAATCCGAAACCGGAGACGGAAGTTATTAAACATTAAAATTTTTAAAAATTCATAACTATTAAACCAAGTCTTGAACCAAAATTTGTATAAAACATAATTTGATGTATTTTTGAAGGTTTACCCAAATATTTTTTTAAATTAAAAAAAAAAAAAATGTTTTAATTTATTTTAATATTTTTTTGGGAGGGCAAGTCTAGCGGAGGTTTCCCTTCGCCACTGGTTTTCATTTTCTTCGCACTTTTGCGTGGCTACTACGCTGTTAGGGGTAGTGATAATCCATTTATTCCGGTCGATTTTACTAATTTCTATTTCTTCTACAGTAACTGGTAGCTGTAAGCAGACGTTTGTATCGTTCAAATATCTTAATAATTGCAGTTCACAGGGCATTTTATGAACTCTAGTTTTCGTCAGATGTACTTCACTACAAAGGAAGTTCCTTGGCTCGATTTCTTGGCAGTTATCTTCTAAGTATGCGTAATGTTGCTCATTGGAAATTATGAATTTGGAATTGGGTATAATGACCTTGAATGAATGTGGTATATTGGTTGGTGTAGGTAATGGATATAATCGGTAATAGTCAAAATTTCTCGACTCTACGATAGGGATTTCCATGATAAAAATTATTTCGTTTCCTTTGCTGTAACTTTTAACTTCAATAGTTTTTTCCAATAATTTTATATTATTTAAATTTGATTCGAAAGGAAATTTACATTTCGTCAAGTCTTTTGTCGTTTTGTTAATTTCTGTCAGGAATAATTTCAGGTCTATGATAGACTCATGTAGTACGTTTAATTTTGCAAATGTGGCTGCCACTTCTATTTTTTCGAGATTATCGTATATTATTTCATCAACTTGTCAATAGTGGAAGTGTGTGTTTTTCTGTCAGTGTGTTTTAAAAGTTAATTATTGGTGAAATCAGAGCAATTTAAAGTTTAATTCTTTAATCAGTGAACATATCTATATTATATTCAATAGAAGAATTATTATCTAACCGGGATTTCATCTATCAAGTTAGAAAAACAATCTATTTGCCATAAATTTAAAGTAAACTCAAGTCATAGGCTTTCAAATTTTCCAGTTTCAACAACCTCTTCACACATCTGATATCATACCTAATCACACCTGTTAGTGCGAAATTTTTATAACGCTACTAGTCCATCTATCTGTAGTACAATAGCTGAACTAAGTAGGTTATTGCTTTAACTACAACAGGTACCGATAAATTTAGAAGAAAATTAAATTAATAGATTAAAACATGTCAACTCGGTCCAGATACAACGTTAATTCTACCGAAAAGACTAAAGATCCTGATATTTCTACTGAATTAGCTGAAATAAAAGCAATGATAGAGAGCTTAAATAATAAAATGTCGAAAATAGATACAATCGAGAAAGAATTTAAATCTCTAAAACGATCAGTAGAAATGATGTCTGACCAATATGATGACATCATCAAAAAATTAGGAATAAAAAACACAGAAAAGGTTCAATTAAAAAAGAAGGTTGATCTACTGGAAAATTCAATAATACAAAAAAATAATATAATTGAAAATTCTGCAATAAAAATAACAAATCTGGATCAATATATACGTAATAAAAATATTGAAATACATGGATACTCGGTAAAACCCAATGAAAATTGCAAAAACATTGTTATTAACATTGCAAAAGAATTAAAAATTAATATATCTGAAGAAGACGTCGACATAGTACACAGACTGTCGGCCTCTCCAGAAAAAAGGACACCCCCTGCCATAATTGCAACATTTGTTACAAGAACTCAACGTGATTTATATCTTCAACAGAAACGTTTAGTAATAACTAATAACAACATTCAAGATCTGAAAATTGGTGATGTGCTTTACATAAATGAAAATTTAAATGCCGAAACAAAACATCTATTGTGGTGCTGTAAAACGAAGGCGCGGGAAAATAATTACAAATATGTTTGGTTTAGAAACGCTAAAATATTTGTGAGAAAGTCTGAAAATTCGGAAACTATTGTTATTAAAAATAAAAATGACCTTAATAAAATCAGTGCATAATCGTACTCGAGTGTACACACCAACATTTAAAATTTTATTATATAAATTATAAGAATATTAAATTATGGAAATTGAATACTTTAATAACTTAGAAAATGCTGAAATAGAAACTAAAACATTTAATACTATTAAGGAATACAATCAATATACTCAAAATGGTTGTTATACATTTAATATCTTCCACACTAAAATTCGTGGAATCAATAAAAATTTAGATGAACTAAGGGTGTTACTCTCCAGTATTGATAATAAATATGATATTATAGCCTGTACGGAAACACGAAACATTGAAAATATTGACTTGTATCAAATTGATGGATATACTACCTATTACAATGATAGCAAATTAAACCAAAATGATGGGGCGATTGTATTTGTAAGTAATAATATAACGCATAACACTGTTGTACATGAAGTCAACAATTTTAAATTTTTAAGAATCGAATGTAGCTATAATTACTTCAATTTGGCAATAACAATAATATACAAACCACCTCCTATAGATAATGATTTATTTTTACATAACCTTAAAGAATATATTAGTTCAAAATGTAATAATAATAATGAGATTTTAACGGGAGATATAAATATAGATATATTAAGTAAAAATAATAATAATAGCATTACACATGAGTATTTAAATTTAATGCATGAATATGGTTTTCAATCATATATTAATGATTACACAAGGGTAACTAAAAACTCTAAATCTTGCCTGGATCACTATTTTGTTAGATCAAATTTATACAATAAAATTTTACCAGTAATACTGAAATCTAAAATAACCGACCATTACCCTATTTGTTTAAACATGCAACTAAAAAACCAGCCAGTGGAAATAAAAAATAAAAAATTAAAATATGTATAAATAGCAAATGTATAAATAAAAATAAAAATAAAAATAGTGAAAAAATTTATAACATAAAGATAAACGATCAAATAACCAGTAATCCAAAAACAATTGTAGAGCATTTTAACAATTATTTTACACAAGTTGGGGAAAATTTAGCCAAAAAAATTGACACTGAAAAGATTTCCTCAGTAGACAATATTTTATTAAATACACATACAATATTTTTAAAACCAACTAATGAAATAGAAATAACACAAATTATTAAAAATCTAAATAATACAAATTCATGCGGGGCTGATAATATATCAATGAAAACAATTAAGAGCTTATCAAATAAAATTGTTCCAACTTTAACTAAAATATTTAATAAATGTTTAACAAGTGGATGTTTCCCCACAATTTTCAAAAAATCGATAATAACTCCGGTTTTCAAAAAAGGTAATAAATTAGAACCAAATAATTATAGACCGATTTCTATTATAAGTAATTTAGGCAAGATTTTGGAGAAAATTATATCAACACGTATACTATCTTTCTTTACAACGTATCATTTATTATCTGAGCAGCAATACGGTTTCAGACCAAATCGATCCACTAACGATGCAATCACTGACTTAACGAACAATATTTACAAATCTCTAGATAATTCTCAGAAATCTATGGCAATATTTTTAGACCTTGCTAAGGCATTTGATACAGTCGATCACAAGCGTCTACTAGCAAAATTAGAAAGATACGGCGTAAGAGGTACCGCTTTGTTGTTAATTACGCACTACTTGCAAAATAGAACACAAGTAACAAAAATAGGCGATATAATGAGTTCTACAAAACAGGTCACGTGTGGTATCCCTCAAGGAACAATATTAGGCCCTTTATTATTCATAATTTATATTAATGATTTACTGACGCTAAAGCTAAACTGCAATTTCTTTTCATATGCAGATGATACGGCATTATATTATGAAACCCATTCTTGGAATGAATTGAAAAAATTAGCAATAGCTGACTTAAAATATATAAAAAACTGGTTAGATAATAACAAACTGTCATTAAATTCCGATAAATCTCATTATTTAACATTTACATTATATGAAAATTCGCAACCTAATTTTGAAAACTTAATCATTCACAAATTTAATTGTAATTCAGAAAACTGCACTTGCAAAACAAAAATCATTAAAAAAAGACATGTAACATATCTGGGAGTCATTTTCGACGACCATATTAGATGGAACCTACATATAGATTCAGTTTGTAACAAATTTAGGAAAACTTTATATATATTTAAACAATTGAGAGACATTTTTCCAATAAATTATCTAAAAACTTTTTATTATGGATTGGTACAAACGATCATACAATATGGAATATTAAGTTAGGGCGGTGCTGCCAAAACTCACTTAAATAAAATTATTATATTACAAAAAAAGATTCTAAAGTTAATAACGTTTAAACCATTGACGTATTCATCGGAAATGATATTTCAGGATGTGCAGGTATTTTCTATTGAACAGGTTTACATTTACGCTATTGCAAAATATTTTACAAAACATTAAAATTCCGTGCAATTAATAAATCATAATTATGTAACCCGAGGAACAACACAACAATTAGCTATCCCAGAAAAATTTAATAAAGAAAAATAAAATACGTTTTATAAAAAATATAGCAACAAAATATACAATAATTTTCACAAATATTTAAATAATTCACAGAGAATATTAACTGGTAATAATTATAAAAAACTCATTAAAACTTGGATATCAAAACTTGATTTTAAAGGAGTAAGAGATTTGTTAACTTAAAATATGTTACTTACATATACTTATATATATTATTATAGCCTACATTTTTCAAATAACCTAAAACAATATTTAATAACACATTTAATTTGTATTCGAACTAAATAACAAATCATATAACACATTGCCCACATTGACAACTTATTAAATTTCAAATATCTCCACACACAGAAATGATTGTTTCTAGGTGGTGTATCCATCTTATGATGGGCTGTTTATTTATTATGTTTAAGGGATAAAAAATTGTATTCATATACATTTATGTATTTATAATAAATAAAAAATTGAATTGAATTTGTAAAGAGCTAGCAATTTGGGAAATTACCATTTCTAACAAGAAGTATAGAGAATTGTCGAATTTTGTTACGTGTGTAATCTGAATAACCTTTTCTAATTGCAAAATTCTAGAAGGTAAAATTTCTTGATCATGACTTAAAATTTTCGAGTTTTCTTGTTTATTTGATTTTCTATTGTAGTTTGTAGTAACGTGATTTGATCTTCAATAATGGTTTTAATTGTTTCTTGATTTTTCTTTCGAACATTGATGGCCTTATCGTACTTTTCCGCATCTTTATGGTCGAGATTTCCAATAATGGATTTAATAATTGATCCGAGACCATCTATGAGTGATCTTTTGGGTCTAATTTCGTGAAATGGATTTAAATTCGTCAATTGGTTCTCAATTTTATTCTGGAGTATTTCAATAATTCTATAAGAATTTTGAAATTCTTTTTCATAGTCATTGTGCTTTGCATTCGAATAGAAGTCTTAATTTTTTCAAAAGAATTTTGTAATATTGAAAATTCAGAAATTAATTTAGAAATGTCATATACTTGTACATAGCTCCAAAAATTAATTTTGTTATATGCTTTTCCGAGTTTTATTGAAAGTAATCCGGGGTTGCTACTTAGTTCGTGGAATCTTGGTTCAGCTGCGACGGTGCAGATGAGGTATCTGTGAAAACGGGGGGTTTTATTAATTCTTTTATATGTACTATTTCGGATTTATTATTTTTTGATTTTTCGCTATAAATTTCGACACGGTTTCTTTCTAAGATTTTTGTAATTTTATATGGACCTTCTTTCTTCCTTCTAAGAATTTCTTTTAGGGTTACATTGTTGAATTCTTTTCCATTATCTACTATTATATTTTTGGGTACTCCAAATGAAGTAAAATATTTTATTAACGCTTGACTGACATGAATTGAAGTTTTTCCTATGAGGGGGTAAGCTTGGGCAAATTTGGAAAAAGCATCTACTATCGTTAAATAATTTATATGATTAAAAGTGAATACGTCGATGAGCACAATTTGAAATGGTTTACAAAGTGCCTCCGTAACCATTAGCGGTAATTAAAGTTTTTCTCTAGAATATTTCGCTTTTTGACATATCGCGCAGGAATTAATGAAATTCGTAATTGTGGCTTTCATACTTCTCCAATAATAATTCGTTTTGAGATATTTAAGTGTTTCTGTATTTCCACAGTGGTTGGTCTTACTTTTATGGTGGTGTTTTATTAACAAGATTTGTTCTACTTTGTCTGTTACAGTATTAACACGTTTGAGACATTTTATTAATTTGGGTCCTTTTTCAGAAAAATGTTTTAAGTATGTTCTCAAAAAAGTTAAGTATAATTTATCGGTATGAAAATGCAAAATAATCGGTCGATTAATTGTCCGTATAATTTTATAGGAATTCTAGTATTAAATTTTAGTTTTCTGTCTCAAGAATTTTGAGAATAGTGATTTTCGAATTTTCACATTTTTCGTTTGTAACGTTAAGTTTAAAATATGGACTAGGAAGTACTATAATTTATTTAGTTTTATTGTTAATTATTTCCTTTAAAGAGGGTATTCCGTCATTTGTGGTTTCATTTTGATTTGAATGTTGGGTTAAAGCACTGAGAGCACTTTCACTATCTTCAGCGGTATCGGTTTCGCTGTTTAAGGGTTCATTATGCGATTGATTATCATTTTGAGATATATTTTCGATAATTTGGTCATTTTGATCATTAATAGGTGGGTTGTTAATATTCTTATTAGGTGGTTTTAACTGAATATTGGAAATGATTTTAATTTTCGGCATTTGAGACGTACTAGGTATAGGTTCGGGTGGTTCTGGATTATTTGAAGGAGGTGGCATGTTTTCTGCGAGATTCCTTAAATAATCTACTATAGTTTGATCAGAATCGCCAAGGTTATTTTTTACGGATTGAGTTTCTACAGCATTAATGCTTATTCTCGAAAGACAATCTGCGTTGGCGTTATACTTTCCTTTTTTATATATAATACCATAGTCATATTCTTGAAGTTTTAATTTCCATCTTACTAATTTTGAATTTGGTTCTTTAAAACAACCAAGTGAGTGGTAGGTGGTCAGTATAGATTTTAAATTTATTTCCGTACAAATAAGGTCTAAAGTGTTTGCAGCTCCATACAATTGCGAGAAATTCTTTTTCAGTTGTGGAGTACTTAGTTTCAGTTTCAATTAGCGTTCTAGATGCGTACGTGCGTACGCTACTGGTCTATCATATGGTATATCACCTTGAGATAAGACAGCGCCGATAGCAAAGTTGCTCGCGTCAGTTGTTAAGATACACTGTTTCGAGAAATCGGGAAATTGAAGTATGGGTTCATTGGACAATAGTTCTTTACAAATTTTGAAACATTCCAAAAAATCATGAATTACTTTACCATTCTTTTTTAAACATTTAGTCCTGGGCTTAGTTATTTTAGCAAAATTTGGTATAAATCGTCGATAATAATCTAAAAAACTTTTTATCTCCTTTTGAGTGGTTGGAATTGGAAATTTTTTGATCGCGGAAATTTTTTCGGGATTCGGTTGTACTCCGTCAGGCGTTATTATATGGCCTAAATATTGTACAGTTTTCTGAAGGAATCAAGTTGTACTTGGAGATTGCTGAACCTAAGTCGTTCAAAAATAAATTTTAAATTTTGAGTGTGTTCTTCAAGAGACGTGCTGAATACTACTATGTCGTCAATGTAGACTAGACATGGTAAACCTCTAAGTATGTTTCTCATAACTCTTTGAAAGGTTGAGGGGGCGTTTTTTAAACCAAAACTCATTCTTTTGAACTCATAATGACCTTCGTCAGTTGAGAAAGCCGTTTTGGGAATATCGTCCGGATGAATTGGAATTTTGTGGAATCCGCTCGCGAGATCTATAGTTGTAAAATAATTAGCTTTGCCTAATTTATCTAGAATATCGTTGATGTTCGGTAACGGATATTTGTCGTCAATAGATTTTTCGTTCAGCTTCCGGTAATCAATCACCAGTCGCCAAATTATCTTGTTCCTTATCTAAAATATCATCTGTTTCCATTTTCTCAATAAAGTTAACGTTAATTAAAGCTTCAATTTTTAATCGTTCAAAAAAGTATAAATTTACAGATTGATCATTAACATTAGTAATTGTTGTAATTGCAAAATTGTTGATAAGATTTACAACTGCTTTCGGGGTATCTACTCCGTCTCCTAGATTTTTGTAATCTAATGTTCCTGCTCCATTATCTAAGTTCACAGGTAATCTGACTACTTGCTGAGTACGTGGGAGTACAGTGATGGAATAAATTTTGGAATTACTTTTTTCTACGTTTTTAGTATCATCTGAATTAAATGTAATTGGAATTCTTGAATAAGGGGTTTCTAATAATTTAGAACTAATATTCACGGTAGCGTTTAATCGTTTGAGCAGGTCTATACCAATTAATCCGTCAAATTTTGGGCTAAATTCAAAAAGATAACATTTGTGGGTTTGATCTACATTAAAAATGTTAAAAATTGGAATTTCGACTACTTCATCGTGGTATGATATATTATATGCAGATTGTATGTTAAAGTCTTCTTTAAGAATGAAGTTTGCGTAAAATGTGTAGGCTAATTCGGAATTCATCAGACATTTAGTACTGACGGTGTCTATAAGAAATCTGGCATTAATTTCAGGAATATGTATGAATGGTAGGCTGTGGGTTAAGGCGTGTAACTGGATTACGTTGGGTTGAACCATGTGAAAATTTACGTCATTACTTTCATGATTATTAGAAGAGTTTGGCTGATCAATTATTTCATTGGAATTATCAGTGTTCTCGTTATAATAGATATCATTTGGATTGTAGCAATAATAATTAAAATCTTGATCATAGCAGATATCATTACTTTGGTTATAAAAATTTTGTTCAGGGTTGTATTCAAAATTTTGTTCATCACAAGTGCTTTCAAAGGACTCATAGGAATATTCACTTGGACGTACACTATGGGTGAAAAGTTCTTCAGAAATGAAATTGGGTTTTTGCTTTATGTGAGACCTTGCTGATGTTGTATCCATTGGTTCGTAAATTGCTTGGCTTGATTTTGATTGGTTTGACCAAATCTTTGAATTGAATTTTGATTATTTATTGGATTACTTGTATTAGGGCGTGGTTGAAATTGAGAGTTCTGATACGTTTGAAATTGAGGGTTTGGACGTGTTGGATATTGCGGTCTAAAGGTAAATGAACTTGGGCGTATATTTGGTCTTTCATTGGGATTGAAAAATGGATTCGATTGTCTTGAACCATATGAATTAGAATTGGTGTTCGATTGTGGAAAATTGAATCGTGGTTGAAAATTTTGAAATGTTGGTCTTGTACTTTAATTACCATAGAGCGTATTGTAAAAAGGTCTTTGCTGTACATTGGGTCTTACTGGAGTCATACGTGTCGCGGGTATGTAAGAAGTGTACGTATTTAAATTATTAATTTTTTGGTTGGAGTATAAGAAATCTTCTTCCTCGATAACGATACTCATTGCGTTTTCTAATCTTTGGGGATTTCTTAAACGTACGCTTAGTTGTCAAGCCACGAGTAAATGTTTTTAAAGCCAAATCGTCATAACTACTGAGATGAACAGATTTTTGTTCTTCCGTAAGTTCAGTTACAGTATTTAATTTAGCGGTTATTAAACTTCTACTGTCCTGACATCGCATTCCAAAATTGTATGGTGATTCTTTCTTAAATGGTCTTAAATTTAAAAGATCTTGTATCAGATAATCTACATTTCTTTGGTCTCCGAAGCAGAGTAAGAGTGCTTATTTTACTTTGGACCAGGTTCGCAATTCTAATCTAGAGCCGATTAATGATAGCACTCTACCAGATAATCTACCAATTATAGCACTTATGAGAAAATTATTTAAGTTAATATTGGTTTGGCTAGCAAAAGTTCTTATTAGATTTTCACAATCATCGACCAAAACCGATAATGTGTGGGGGTTACCATCAAAGTAAGGGATACAGTCAATGTGTAATTTGAGTAATTGATATTTAGTTCTGTCATCGTGTGCCATTGTATCAGTATTTAGTTGTATATAGTTAATTCTGTCACTTAAATTATCTAATTCGTTTTCTAAGTCAATCATTAATTTATAAATTTCCTTTCTTTCTTTTTTTTTAATTTTTAAAATTCTGGTTTTTATTTTTATATATATTCTTTATTCCCTAGGCCCGCCCCAAGGCCTACAAGGCCTTCAGGGTATTAACCATTACAAAAAATAAAACAATCAATCCAAAAATAAATAAATAACAATCCAATACAGTTTACAATTTACAATGTTTTTTCTCTTTTCTATCTTCTTGCTCCAATGTCCCTCTCCTTCTTCCTGTTCTCCTTCTGGTTTCCCTCTCCGATCTCCTTCCTTCTTGCTTCCAGTTCTCTCACCCATCTTTGATTTATTTTATTTCATTCTCTTCCCTTCCAACCATTTATTCACCCCTCCTCCTATCTCCCTTCCTTCCTCCCCATTTTTAGGCCAAACTATAATTTGAGTTAAAACCCCAGCGAACAGATCAGTTAATCCTAAATATTGGTTTTTATTTAATTTGGTTGCTATCGAATAGTTTTCAGTTTTAAGGATTAATTAAGGATGAGCAACTTACATTAATATACAATTTTTTATTTTTCTTATCTACTGCCTATAGGGTGGTTCCGATTTTTGGATTCTCCCCAGGTCTTCCTACTTCTATGGTTTGCCTATAGATTTCCTCGATGTTAGAGTTGTTCCCAGGACTTGCCATTTTCTTGCACTGCTTTATTCTGCCTTTTCACGGAACTTCGTGGATTTGCGACGCGATCCAGGAGCGATTTTTGTCTCCCTTAATTTCGATTTTAGAAACTGTCCGTGTCACTTTCTGTCCGTGTGTCACTTAACTTATTTCTTTAGGTACTCGTTAATCGTTAACGAACAATTAATTCAGCGATTGAACTAATTTCGAGTATCCTACCGCACTGCGCCAGTTAGTGATTCTTCTCGAGAATTTCTCGAGAAAAAGTTTTAATTCTCATTTTTCATTTCTCTAGAAATGTAAATTTGCTCGACGCCTTTACTTTAGTACTTTAAAAGTGATTATAATTTGAACATGTTTTTATCCTCTACAAATTTTCAACATTAAAAAAAGATGTATATTCTAATAATTATATAATTATTTTTCTCGAGATTTTTCGAGAATTCTCGAGAAAATAAGTCTAATGTCGAGAAACCAGAAACACCAGCGCCAGTTATGTTTCGGACACTTACAAAGGCCTTTATAGAAAAGACAAACATTTTATTATACAAATACGTGTACTTAGTACAATGGTTACAAGTAAGATCAAAGATTTTACAAAAAACCAAGTATATATAATATTTCTAAGACATGCTGATGCAGCTTGTTGTCCGGGTGTCGTATTCCGTGTACTCGTGTTTTATGGAATATAACTAGTGTATGTAGATAGTGTAATTTTATTTATATTTAAATTGTAGAACTGTATTTTTTTTTATATTACTTAATCTGTTTATTTTTGTATCAAGTGGGCACTTTTTTGGGTTAGTCTGTTTGTGCTCCTATATGCCAATAAATAAATAAATTACATAACGGGCAATCGCTTAAAATTTTATACCAGCTCTTAAAAATTGATGTGAAATATGAATTTTGACACATATCAGGGTTTTGTAGGTATTTAATAAGTGTAAGAAGTCGACATAATACTGGATGTCTAAGAATATTTGTTCTAAAATCATATCAAAGTCAACAGTTTTTTGATAATCATTTTTATTCGATATTTGAATACTAAAAGCTTCCATTTAATTTTTTTAAACAAAATTAAATAAATTGTATAAATTTTCTTTAAATTTAAATTTAAGTATTTGCTTCGTATTCAAGTCTTCATTAAATTAATAAGAAATATATTTATTTCTAAATGGCTTCATTTTTTCAATTTCAGACACGCGTTTCTCACTATTAACAATATGTTATTTCAGTGTTCAAGTTCTTCCTATAATTCCGCGGCACATCAAAAGCTAAAATATGTATATATTAATTTGCAATACACAAATTTTACAATAAATTTCATTTTTTATTTGATAAGTATACATACATAAAAACTATACTATATTTACTTTTATGCAATCTTAATAATTATTATAAAATAATGCTTAATTAATGTGATACCTGCGCTTGGTTCAATGAACATAAAAGTTTTATATTCGGCTCGATATTTGACACCGTAACCCGAAGTTCTTGGTCAAGACCTTTTAAGCTTAAAAATTTTCGAATTATCTAGTAGGGGAAAGTGGGGTACATTTGCCAGTGGGGCACAATTATCCATTACGATTTTTGTAACGAATAATTGAATTTCCTGCCAAATTTTGATAGAAAAAGTTGGAACACTTGTTTCTGACTAGTTTAGAATAAAACTTAATTATAAATATACAAATATAGTCGTTACTTTTTAGTTTTTCTTATTTTCATCAATAAGGTAAGATTTTTAAGTATATTTTATCATAATATGCTTTTCTAGTCATAAGTTTGACGCAATTGGCAATAGTTGGTAAATTTTTCTTATACTTTTATCTAAATACTGTTACGGCCTATTCTAGCTGATACGCACTGCTTATAAAAACTACTTAAACACTGACCTACCTTACGTACAAAAACTAAATCTATTCTCATTAAAGTAGAGATTATTGAGATGTAGACACGTGTTGTCGTTGTATATTGAGTACGCTGTTGCGAGAACGGTTGGGCTGTGTCGCCACCGTAATTTTTGTAGGTACAATAATTTTTGTTCATGAGTCGCTCATAATAAATTTTTGCCGCGTAATGTAAATTCAGTCTGTCTGTAAAGTATCTTTCCCTTGATAACTCGAGGTTGTGAATTAGCTTTCCAACACACGAGTTAAACCCCTTTCTGTGAATACTCCCTGGCCGGGTATTCGTGTTACTTGCTTTTTCACGTTATCAAGGTTCGGGTTTGTAATAATGTTGGGAGGGCATTAACGTTAACTTCAATCGGGCAGAACCTCAGCCACAAGCATTGTTTTTTTTATTTTCCTTGGCCAGTCTTCATTTCTTTTTCTCGATAATTTTTTTTTCTCTAATTTATATTTCCGTAGAATCAAGTGGGTGGGGTGGTCCGTCAACTTTTTTTTGCATCTCGCGGATATTTTTTTTGTTGGCGTACCACGGGTTGTTAAGGGGCGATAAGGGGGTTAAATAGAGTGGGAATACTGACACTGTTGGGTTTCTTAAGACCACCGCGACGGCAGTGCCAGTAATCCCACTGGGATTTCACTAGCATTAAGGCGAGAGAGAGAATTTGTAGTAAAAAATTTCAATCGGGTTTTGATAGGCGCTTGCCTCCGATTTCTAAACTTCTTCTAGACCTTTTCAGGCAGTATCACCACAAGGGATACTGTCACCACTTCAACGTAGATAGCCACTGTGGTATATTTTCCGTGCAGAAGTTCACGCTGCCTTAGGGCAGTTGTAACAAAGTAATCCGATCACACGCTACTGGGTGGTTATACCACAATTACAGAGTTAATTTAATTTGTCTTGTATATTTAAATTGTAAGTAATTACCGGTTAAATATTCAGTTGTTTCTTTTCCTTTGGCCGTTCGTGAGTACTTTATTTTCAGTGATTTTGATTTAGAGTAAATATATTTTTGATTTGATATTAGATATTTTGAGTATTAAATTTTGTCGTACTCCGAACTTAAAAGGGGAATATTTAACTAGTAAGTTATCTTGTAGTCATTTATTGTTAGTAGAAGTACATTTGGATTGTTCCTTTTGAATATCTTTTTCATTGTGAATAATTTCGTTAATTTTTTTATTGTTAATAAATTTTGTTATTGAGTACATTTTTTTCTATTTAGTTTCTATTACGAAAACTCTGTTCCTTTCCCCTGGGGTTTTATTTTTCTTCCAGAATTTAGGGCAATAGAAGCGAGGTGACTGGCGCCGTATAAATTTTAGGCCGCACAAAGGTATTGGTAATTACAGGATCACCCTGCATAGTCACATCTACCTCTAGACTGGGCTGGCGGCCTTCTACCTTGCCCTGGACAGCTGATAGCCGCTGGAGTCACTTCACAGTGGTTACGGAATTCATATTTTTCCCCATTTAGGTTTTTAGCGACCAATCAGAGAGCTGAGCGGACGCTGGCGCATGCCAACTATATAACGCTGGAGTCTGGCCGTAATATACGTTATAATACGTATATCATTACTTTTAACAAAACTCTTTTTATAAACTCTTTTAAAAATACTGGACTCTGGCCATTGGACACGTTAGTATTTTCAGAAGAGAATTTTTTACCGAGTTATGTTACCGACCGAGATATTGAATCATCGGAAGTATTCGTTACTGAAAATTGCTAAAATATGCCATATTCTGAAAAGTCATCTATTGCGGATGACACTGAACCTCAAGCATCTACTTCTACCGCCACTGATTTAAGAATTGAGTAAAAAGTGGTTCAGAATCTAAACCATGAATCAATTGAACATGTAAGTCTGTCGACTTGTTCCCCAGTTGTTTCAGGGAAAAATTCAGGAAAAATTTTAAGCAATAAATTAACACCTGAACTATTTCGTCCGTTACCAACAGCAAGGTTAAGTAAAGGAAAAACTAAGATAAACCAAGGAATGTCCAGAATTTATACAGACAGCCCAGAAAAAAACAGACTTGTTGGAATTGAAGCTGCAAGAAAAGATAAAACACAGAAATCAGCGGATGCAAAAAAAAAGATAGGTGATAAAGAAAATTGTTATGGACAGCAAAAAGAAAACGATGGTAACTAAGAAATTAGAGCTTGATAGCAGTGATTCCGATATTTCGGTAAAGGAGAAAGAAAGTGATAGTGATCTTGTTTTAGATGAGTTTGTTAATGATTATAAGGAAGATGACACAATATAGAAGGATGACTGCATTATGGTTAAATTCGCAGGAAAATCATCAGTAATATTTTCTGTTGGCCAAGTTTTAAATATTGATGATGAGATTACAGTAAAGTTTTTACGTAGGAAAGCTTCTACAGGAACATTTTGTTTTCCATTAGTGGATGACATTAGTATAGTTGACAAGACGTATATTAAATGTAAATTGCCAACTCCAAGTTGTTCGGGAAAATCTAGAACGCCTTCTGCATATAGGTTCTATTATAAATTTGATTTATATAATGTGCACTAGATATATTTTGTTGGTATCTTGCATAAATAAACAAAATTATTATTTTTGGTCATAAAATATTTCATTGGTAAAACGGCCCCATCCTTAAGGCAATTGTGCCCCACCCGTGGGGCAGTTTTGTCAAAAAAAAGTGCATATAATTAAAGGTTAATTGTTAATTAGTTATTATAAACAACTTGATAATAACTATTGCAAAAGATGTTATAAGGTGGTTTCTAATCATCCAGTGTCTAAAATTGTCTAATTTTAATAGACAAGAGGCAAAATTTTTAATTAATAAAAAATGGCCAAATGTGCCCCACTTTCCCCTACAGCGGTTCCCAAACTTTTTTGACCGCGACCCGGTACGAGGTTTTAAAATTTTTCGCGACCCACCTTTTATTTACAAAACAAATTTTATTTTAAAGCAGAAGCTTTATAGTAATTAAGAGTAATAAATAGTAATAAAGAGTATGGTATAGTCATAAAGAATATAGTATAGTAATAAATAGCACATATTTGTGCTCTGCACACTATTCTAGTGATTAAGTGACGTAAAAAATAATAATATGTAAAAAAAAATCTTTTTTGTTTTTACAATTATTTCGCGACCCGACAAAATTTTCTGCGACCCGGTGCCGGGTCGTGACCTACACTTTGGGAAACGCTGATCTAGTAGTATTATATTAACAGAAACTCATTTTCACCGAAAGTTTCATCATTTTCACGAAATTATACAAATTATATAAAAAAAAAAAACAAAATTACACTCGATATGTATGGATTTCTATTTGAATAGCAATTAATTTTTTTTTCCAAAACTTCAATATAGGCTCTAGAAACGTGTTTGCCTTAAAAAAGTCGACAGTTCCCGGAAGTCGTAAACGGACATTTTTTTCGATCAATTTTGTGCGATAAAATATTGCGCTTTTATTTACTTGTTCAAATTTTAACGAAATAACAGGACTTTTTTGATTTTTTTTTTTTTTTTTGACAACATACTCATTAGATATCTAGTTTTCAGTATTTTATGTTACAATCAAATAATTGTTATTATTTTAATGGTCTTTTTAAGATAGAAACATTGCACAATTTTGTATATCAGTGTACATTAGCTGAGCGCAGATAACGCGAATATTTCATTGCACGTATTCTCATTATTGTGTTTCTAAGGAAGATCGTTGAAAAATTATTTAGTTAGAATATTGTCTTATTTGACTGCGTCACACCTGTATCGGCTGTGGTACACCGGTGCGGAGCACTGCGTTATTTGATTTATAAATATTTCACTACTTTAAGGGCCGGTTTCTGAAAGCTTAATAAACTATAAGTAAATGGTCAACTACGGTCACAATATAACAATCTCATAAGTAACCATAGCAACCATTTTCTAACTATTTGGTTATAGTTAACTAAGCTTTCAGAAACCAGCCCTAAATGATTTATTCCTCTTTGATAACTTAAAAATAGTATAATAAAATATCTACACACCGCAATACATACTACTTGCCGCAACAACATAAATTGGCTCCTGGTGCGTAAAATTATTTGGCGCCCCCCCCCCTCTAATAACTTACGCAATTTTTTAAATTTTATGGTAGCTTGATTGTATCATTAAGGGAACGTTTAAGACATTTACTTACGTTGTTTTCTTCACCAAAATGTTATTAAGATATTTACTTGCCATATTTTATCCGGAATCCTTAAAATCTTATTATTTTATTTGGATGCAAGTGGAAATAAAAGAATAACTTAGAAAAATAAAAAATATAACTTTATTCATAAAAATCACAAAATCACCAGTTAAGGAACACTTACTCCTAATAAAGGAACTATCTTATTACCAGTAAAGGAACATACAAAAATATATATTATAAAGTCATTTTTAACAATAAATTTATAAAAAATTAAAACATTCGTTGGTATTATTTTTTGGTTTATTTTTAACCTTTTTCTTTGGTTTGGTTTAAATTGCAATATTAACGATTATATTAACAAATTATGTTACAAATATTTTAATAAACACAAAAATCATGATAATCAACTAATATAAAAAGGGACAAATATAAACTCTCGGTCAATGAAACACAAAATGAAAAACACCTAAAATGAAACACCTAAGGGCTACAGGAATATTATATTACATAATTGAATAACAGAATAAATAAAAAAATATATATTTAAAGAAAAAAAAAAAAAAAAAAAATGGTATATTTGAAAAACAAATAATAAATATTTTGGTATTTTAATAATATATTATATAATCACTTTAACAGAATGGAAAATTAAATAAATTGAACTTTTCTGGCTTTTACCTGTGAATTCGTTAAATAAGTCTTCATAATTTAATGACTGCGCTATAGTATTTACTATTGATATTAAGGCTAAATTTGACAATCTGTCTTGGCCCATTGTAGAACGCAAATAAGTTTTTATTAACTTTAATGTACTAAAACTACGTTCTTTTGAAGCAACAGTTACAGGAAGCGTTAAAAATATGCGCAGCGCAATGACATTATTAGGGTACACATCTTTTAAATCGTAACTGTGGAAGAATAATATAGTTTGAATTTACTTTTCTTAACTAAAAAGTTACTAAAAAAAAAAATATATTTTTCTTTTATGAAATCAATTTTGTGTTGATTATATTTTATTAATATAAAAAATAATAATAATTTAAAAAAATTGGCCATTTGGCGCCCCTATGAATTCGGCGCCAGGAGCGGCGGCACCGCTCGCACCACCCTTGTTGCGGCACTGAGTGCACTCTACAGTGTAGAGTGTAGTGTGGTGTTCAAAATTCGGTCCTCAGCTGTTAAAATATTTTTGATCATATTTTTAATTTAAACCAGTGGCCTCAAGGAAGACCTCCGCTATGGGCCCTCCCATAAAAAAACCAGTGGCGAAGGGCAACCTACGCTAGACTTGCCCTCCCATAAAAAATAAAATTTAATTTAATTTTTTTTTTTTTAATATTTAGATAAATCTTCAAAAATACATCAAATTATGTTCTATACAAATTTTTGTCCAAGGCTTGGTTTATTAATTACGAATTAATTATCATAACCATGGAAACGTTACATATAAGTATGAAAAAATTGAGACTTGGAAAAATTTTACACAATTTTACAAAAAAAAATTAGAAATTTTTCGTTTTAACAAAAAACGTCTCAATTTAAAATTTATTAGTTATTGCATTTATAGTAACTTTTGTTCAATAAATTTGCACACACACACACACACACACACACACACACACACACACACACACACACACACACACACACACACACACACACACACACACACACACACACACACACACACACACACACACACACACACACACACACACACACACACACACACACACACACACACACACACACACACACACACACACACACACACACACACACACACACACACACACACACACACACACACACACACACACACACACACACACACACACACACACACACACACACACACACACACACACACACACACACACACACACACACACACACACACACACACACACACACACACACACACACACACACACACACACACACACACACACACACACACACACACACACACACACACACACACACACACACACACACACACACACACACACACACACACACACACACACACACACACACACACACACACACACACACACACACACACACACACACACACACACACACACACACACACACACACACACACACACACACACACACACACACACACACACACACACACACACACACACACACACACACACACACACACACACACACACACACACACACACACACACACACACACACACACACACACACACACACACACACACACACACACACACACACACACACACACACACACACACACACACACACACACACACACACACACACACACACACACACACACACACACACACACACACACACACACACACACACACACACACACACACACACACTCTTACTCTCTTACGTTTCCGGCTCTGATTAATGTATATTATTTATATTTTTCTCCTTTGGGTAAAAGAGAACTTTTTTTGGCACATTTTTGACTAAAACCGTGTTAAAAAAAATAAATAAAAATTTTGTCGTCGATGGAGCGTTTGAATGATAATTTGATGCGAAAACGACCATCAATTGCATCAAATCGCCAGAGAATGATTCTTCTCCATGATAATGCTTGGACCTATGTTGCTATAGCCGTGAAATAAATACTGATGAAGCTCGAACGGAAGGTTCTCCCGCATACAGTGTATTCTCCGGACTTGTCTCCCAGCGATTACCATTTGTTCCGATCGATGCAACACGCTTTGAAAGATACACAGTTTCATACGGGGAAGTCGAAAATTATTGGGTTACTGAATGGATTGGCTCAGAACACAGAACATTCTTTCGTCGCGGAATTCAACTTCTGCCAAAAAGGTGGGAAAAGGTCATAGCTACTTTGATTAAAGTATTCACGCATTTTGTTATTGAAATAAATACTTAAAAAATACAAGAAAACAGTGACTTTCATTGCAACCTCCTAATAGTTACATATTTTGCTATAAAATCTCGGGGTCAGTCCCGTAAACCAGGTACTGAAAATAAAAAAAAAATAAAAAAAAAAACAGAAATACCAGTCCAATTAGTACTAATTTCGACATTAGCATCTCTCCTAACTGTGTGTTGTTTCGCCACTTTACAACGTACGTTCTGTATAGATATACATTTCTCAATAAGCGACAAAATTCGTTAATTTATCTATTTGTGATGACATCGAAGCTTCAACATTTCTGAGACCAAATGCAAAAATATTTATTCTTTACTTACTCATAGACACAGTGTGCTGCCGTCAGTATCCAGTACTCATTGAGTATTGAGCCGCCACAAATATGATTTCCGAATATCTGGACAGAAACTATAAAAGGAAACTGTCCATATTCAGCTTGTTCACCTCCAACTACTCTCTTAATTCTTGGAGCTGCGCCTGTAAAATTGGAACATAATTTTATTCAAGGTCCGAGGAACGCATTTGCGACCGGGACAAACGCCCAGAAACAGGCACTTGTTAAGGTCCTGCTCTACCAAAATACAAAATGGTTAATGAAGCAGTCAGTATATATTTGAACAGAGCTCCACAAAGTTTGCGGCCGGCTCTGATTGTATTCTAAATTACCCTAGTATAACACAAACTTTCACTACACGGTTTGTTATGATGATGTCATAATGGAATTCGCATCTAAAAGTTCAAAAAAACAAAGAATTATTTAAACTTTGTAATAATAATAATAATTGCCTTTATTATAAATCCCAAATTATAAACGATAACAAATTATAATCAATTTATTGTTGGCTAAACTTGAATAAAACTTTACACGTAGTTTCTACTATATCAGAAACTTTATTTAACTGTACGTTTTTTTTTAATTATTATTACAAAACATTCACCATAAACAAAAACATTGAACTTGACAACTAATATAATTTATTGATATTTTGACAGCAATTGTCATCTACTTTTTGGCGCTAAATACGCATCAAGAACCATTGCTGATCCAACATTTATTACAAACAATAAAATGTATTAAAATATATAAGTGTATAAAGTATTAGCTTAATCCATTAACTAAGTTCATATGAACTTACGGAGTTACCTAACCCATTTTAGGGCATAGGCCGTAATTGGGCTATAATTCTTCTCTGTTTTGCGTCCACAAATTTCCAGCATGTTCCTTGATTTCATCCTGCAATCTCTTTTCTTGTCTTTTTGTCCTATGGTATACATTCGGTACTACTTCTTGTCCATCTTTCATCCTTTTATCTCATGAAATGCCCTGCCCATTTCTACTTTAATTATTTAATTCTTCTAGTTTCATCAACAATCTTAGTTTTACTTCTTATTTCAGAATTTCTCACGCTGTCCTTAAGGGTTATTTCAAGCATGCTTCTTTCCATTCCTCTTTGACAAGTTGCAAGTTTCTTAGCTGTTTTCTTGTTGGGCTCCATGTTTGACAGCCATATGTTAAGGTGGGCAGGACGCAGGAATCGAATACTTTCTTTTTTAAATTATTTGAAAATTGTCCCTTAAAATTTTCCTTTAAGGACCAATATTTTTTCCAAACCAATGCTATTCTCCTATTTAACCTTCGTCTTGTTTGTTTGCAAAAGAAACTGTCTGTCCTAAATATGAATTTTGTTCTACATATTCCAAGATGTCATTCTCTAATTTTATAAATTCTTTTTTGTTTTTTGCCATAATTTTTGTCTTATTCAGGTTCATAGTTAGCCCTACTCTTTCGCTTACCTGCTGTCAACCTGCTGAACAGTCAAAGTGACTTATATGAAAATTTAATGATTACGATAATTTTCACTAATTGGAAGCTAACTTTGATAGTGACCGTTAACAGTCGATTGTAAAACCGGGCAATAGAGTAATATAAGTTAGTTAGTTAAAATTTTTGGCGCACAGCAACAAAGGCAACAAAGACATTTTATATTACTTTAGAGTAATATAAAATTCCTTCACTTTTTCTATTACTTGATTTATAGTTTGTAAGTCAGTTTTTTTCCTTTTATGAAATACGTTTTGTAAGCCCAACTCGTATTAGCAAGCCAACTGGCACAGTTGGCACGTCCATACTATGAGCGTTGGAGCGGGTTTCATTGATCCAGACCACCATCAGTCGGTTTTGAATTGGCATGCCACGTGACTTGTTGTCATAGAACAACGCCATGTCCACACTTATTTAGCGTGGTAAACTAGCATGGTGTGGACGCAGCTTAACCTCAACTCGAAGTTGTAAGCCGCTTGGCACAGTTGGCACATTCATACTATGAGCGTCAGCACAGCTTTCTTGTGATGTGTCGGATATCCGTATCCGTATCCGCAAATGATGATCCACAAAAAATATAAATCCGTATCCGGGTCCGTATCCGTTTCCCAAGGCATATCTTACACGGATATCATATAGATAAATTCGAATTAATTTTTGTATTAGCTTGCATTTAAAAATGCGGATGGAGTTGCATACAGGTTACTGAAAGCTCTATACAGAGGGCAATACATAACGACTTCACCAAATAATTCAAGAATTATCAGTGGAATTAAAACAATGGTTTCTGTTTATTTATCACATTAAAATACCACTTAACTTTTTACTTGCCCGACCTTAATATATAAAGGGCAAGTATTGTAATCGCGAAAATTTTCGATGTCGAGATTTTGACGGATGGCCACGTTTCATGGTCCAGGGAATCCAAAAAACCTAAAAAAGTGCCGTCCGTATGTGTGTGTGTGTGTCTGTCTGTCTGTGTGTCTGTCTGTCTGTGTGTATACACGATAACTCAAAAACGGTTCAACTTAAAGAGTTCGTTCTGGTACTAAAAAATTCTCCTATTAAATAGGAAGAACCCTATTGTTTTTTATGAAAATCGGTTGACTAGAAATGGGAGTTTACTCGTCAATTTTAATATTTTTGCGAATATTTAGCAACAGAAAAATATTTCGAAAAAATTTATTGAACAAAAGTTACTATAAATGCAATAACTAATAACTTTTATTTGAGACGTTTTTTGATAACGCGAAAAATTTCGAAAAATTTTTGTAAAATTATTTAAAATTTTTCCAAGTCTCAATTTTTTCATACTTATATGTAACGTTTCCATGGTCATGATAATTAATTCGTAACTAGTAAAGCAAGTCTTGGACAAAAATTTGTATAGAACATAATTTGATGTATTTTTGAAGATTTATCTAAATATTTAAAAAATTTTTTTTTTTTAATTTACATTTTTTTTAAAATATTTTTTTATGGGAGGGCAAGTCTAGCGGAGGTTTCCTTTCGCCACTGGTTTTGTTTATGCATGGAAAACATTTTATAAGCACCAGGTATATATGTATGTATAATATGAGACAGCTAATTAGGTTAGGTTAGTAAGAATATAGGACAGCAGAAGCCGAAAAGCTCGAAGTAAGATTAAAATTAGGTAAGGTTAGGTTGGTTAGTAAAAGTCTAGAACAGCAAAAGCTGAAAGGTTCGAAGTAAGGTTAAAGCTGCTGTCCTAGATTTTTACTAACTAAACCTAACCTAATTACCTGTCACTGGCCGGTCGTTTTTAACATTACCTGCCATTCGGACATTGGCTGTAACATATATTGGTAGTGTCGGATTCTCCCGAGGGCATACCGACTAAAAACCAACTTAAATTACTTGAATTAAAAAACTGCGTGATAACATAATGTAAGTAGCTTGAATACTGTTCAAGAACTGAACTGTTTTGAATATGAACTGAACTGAAGTCATAAAAATCATAAAATGACTAATAAAATTTCACCCGGATAAGAACAAGGGTACCATTGCCAGATGGTAAAATTCAAAATAATCACGTTTAACAAAATGATTCAGTTTATAGTTTAACCTAACGGTACAAAAATATCTTGGAAAATATATCGCCGTCAAAAAATATGTATGTACATATTAAATGACGCCCACGGTAACTGTGCCACCTGTTTAGAATCACGGTACATTGAACAAATAACGTGTGTGTGTGACGAATGCGCAGCGTCCAGTGACCTGTATGCAAGTCTACCCAAAAATGGTCAAGGAGGAGTAAATTTTACTCTGACGTTTAAAATCGAGCATCACATTACGTCCTGGTGATTTTCGAACGGTCTAGATCAGTGGTTTCCAGCCCGAAACTCGTTCTTTCATTATAAAGTGATTTTAAGAATTGCTAGCCCAAGTCAAGTTATTTTTGAAATGTCTCTCCGTCCTCCTACTGGTCCAATTCAATCCGGCCAGTGAAACATATTTAGAATTAAATATGGCTTCTCTATGGGAAACGTTGGACACCACTGGTCTAGAATACATAAATATTAGAGTAAAATTAATTAAATCAAAGAAAATGAATGAGTGATTTTGAACTCAACTAAGTTGTGTGTCTTGTGTGGCTGGTTTTTGCTATCGCTTCAATGTTGTTCGTTTTTCTACTTGAATGCAAGATCCGTATCCGTATCCGCATTCGATCAAGACGTTTACAGGATTTAACTTGCAAGAGTGTATTAATCAAGGCACATCAGGCATATTTAGGTAAATTGGTGAATAAATCAGAAAATTTTTATTTTGACAATAACAAATAGACTTTTTTAAAGAAATTTTGCCAATTTCGTAAATATAATTTTAAAAGTTATTTGCAAGCCACTTCTAAGACAACTATTTAAGAAAATCTGGTTTTACAACTTCGGGCCAGTTATAGCGAACAATAATTGAAAAAGATCTGCGCTCAAATTTTGCAAATTGCCAGGTTCTGGCAGCGGAACTTGAAAGACGGCGACTGGACAGTATTAAAATACGTTTGAAAGTCGGATTGAGGGCCGGCCACCGTCATAAAAGGGCTCGGGTGTCGGGTGTAAGTAATTTATTGGGACCTTAAACAATTTCTCAACAATTAAAAAGCATATAGTACATTAAAACAAAAGTTGCATAAGGCATGATTTTGCCGCACGTGTCGAATTAGAAAAAGAGTCGTGAAGCGCCGAGTTTTCTAATCGACAAGTGCGGTAAAAAGTCTAATGAAACGAGTTTTTTATAATATTTTTCCTATTTAGCTTTTTCATGCTTTTTAAGATAATAAATTTGCGTTATAATGGGTGTTTTTTTTAGAGGTATAGAACTTTAAATTGCAATAAAACAACGATGGATTATTCGATTGACATGAATTTTTTTTTATTCGAAAGATACAGTGTGGCATTACATTTTAAATATGATTTCTGGCATATGACCGCCACGGCTGGCTCGGATGTAGTCCAATCTGGACGTCCAATTTTCGATGACTTTTTCCAACATTTGTGGCCGTATATCGGCAATAACACGGCGAATGTTGTCTTCCAAATGGTCAAGCGTTTGTGGCTTATCCGCATAGACCAATGACTTTACATAGCCCCACAGAAAGTAGTCCAGCGGTGTTAAATCACAAGATCTTGGAGGCCAATTCACAGGTCCAAAACGTGAAATTAGGCGGTCACCAAACGTGTCTTTCAATAAATCGATTGTGGCACGAGCTGTGTGACATGTTGCGCCGTCTTGTTGGTATGATTTAATGTAATGCCACAAGATTATCTTTCGAATAAAAAAAAATTCATGTCAATCGAATAATCCATCGTTGTTTTATTGCAATTTAAAGTTCTATACCTCTAAAAAAAAACACCCGTTATAATCAAACAACATTCTCGTTTAGAGACTTTGTTATGTGAATGTGGCGCTTGGCCAAACTGGTTTGTCAGTTTTATATTTTTCTAGGTAGTAATTAAATTATGTTTTGTAAAATTTGCATGTTAGTGTATCAATTTTACCAATTTTATGAAATAAAATGTTTAGTGTCATAATGACTCTCTTATGAATGAAAACTAGAAAAATATATTTTCACGCCTAAAGGATGGTTTCCAATTGACGTAGACGTAGAACGTAGAAATAAAACGTAGAACGTAGAAATAAAACGTAGAACGTAGAAATAAAACGTAGAACGTAGAAATAAAACGTAGAACGTAGAAATAAAACGTAGAACGTAGAACGTAGATTGGAAACCAAAGCAACAATGTTTTCCAATAAACTTAGAATATCGTGTCAAAACTCTTTAAGTTAACCTCTTTGTAAAAGAAGTGTCGAATAACATGTATTTGTCAAATAATATGAACGACGATTTAGCAATATTAGTAATTTTTATTGTTACTGTTATGCTAATTATTTGCGAACAATATCATAAGCACAATATCTAAAGCACGATGGTAGTTTAGACCAATTTTGCAACCATAGCCGCCACGTTAGTGTACCCGCCCGTGTGCAAACATACATAAGACCGGCTTAGGTCTAGAATCGAACCGTATGTCGCCCGTGCCCAAGTTTTCGTAAGATCGCCTACTAGTAGTAGGGTTCTATAGAATCGACCCCAAATTCCACCCATTTGTTGCGTCGCCCGTGTGCGGTGCACAGGCTGCGGCCCTGTACCCCGAAAAGTTTCCACAATTAGTTAATCTATTATATATTACACAATATATATATTGATTATTAAACAATAATCTAACCATGGTAATTATTTATTTCCCTTATTTCAATACCGTGAACCCAACAAATGTTGACTGGTTCTATCTATCTACATTAGTGTTGGGCGCGTGAATAAAATTTTGTCCCGATCACGCACGCTCACGAGGTCAGATTCAAAATTACACGCACGCACACGAAGTCATAAATTTAAAATTTTACAGTCACGCACGCGTACTTCATAATTTACGCGTGAATCGTGACTCACGAGTGAATAGCCTACCCACGCCCGTCCTAAAATTTAAACCCCGTTAATTAGAAACGAGTGTTATCTAGGTATATAAAAGAATCATATTTTTTTCAGTTTCCTCTCTTCGCGTTACTGGAAAAATGAAGATACACCAGAAGGCGAATAGAACATACATACTAACACTTTCAAAATATATTATATGATGATATTTAGAAAAAATTAAACAGATTAATTTAGCACATTTATAACCAATAAATAACAAGGAAAGAACTATAAGATCAGCAAATTTAAAAAAATAAATTCTTAATAATAAAATAATTTCTTAAATTCGTTCTTAAATTCATCCTATTATTAAAAGATGAAAATTATATGACGATTTCAAGAAATTTAAGATATATATATATACTAGCTGTGCAACACCCGTGCTTCGCTACGGTATATTGATGGTCTCATGGAGCACAGGAGATACGAAGGGTTTCTCCAGAATTTCATATCTCTTTGTCAAGAGACGCTCTATCGAATAAAAAATACCAATTTACTCCGTAAGGGAAGAAATTTAAAAAAGAACTGCCAAACGCTTTCTAAATAGAAACCTATGTACCAAAATGAAGTGTTATAACTCAGGAAATACAAAGGTTTTTATAATTCACCCCGAATGCATATTCATCCATTTAGTGGTTGATTAGGGCAAACACGTGAATTTCTGTTTTAAACATTTGTATGGGTATCATTTGTAAGCAAAAACCAAGTCGATATCTCATTGAGCCTAAGAGATATTGAGGCATCCCTAAATCAAATTTCACCTCATTTCACCACTTAAAAATGGAATTTAGAAAAATCTCTTCTTATTGGTCTCTTACGTCATGGAGGGAATGTAAGCTCCGAATTTCATGTCTTAATATCCACTGGATTTTCTATCGAATAAAAAATACCAATTTACCCCTTTAAAGATGAAACTTAAAAAAACTGCGAAAGATTTTGAAAAATGTGTTTTAAAAAAAGCACGTATATGCCAAAAATGAATGTTATAACTCAATAAACAGGAAAAACTACGGGTATTATAATTCATCCCGTTTGGAGTGGATTGGGAAGAAATCATATATTTTTTTAAAATTATTGTATGTTATTGTATGTATGTTTAAATTTTTTAGCCCCTTAGAAATCGACTTTCGAAGAATCCCTACTTAGTGGGTACTTACGTCATGGAAGAAATCAACTTTGCGAATTTCATATATCTATGTCAAAGGAACGTTCTATCGAATAAAAATATTCATTAACCCCATTAAGGGTGCATTTTAAAAAACTGTCAAAACCATTTCGAGACATTTTGAAAAGACACCTATTTGCCAAAAAGGAATGTTATAACTCAACAAACACATAAAATACGACGAGGATATATAATTCACCCCGAATATAGATTCACCCCGTTACGGATTGATTAGGATAAAATCTTGAAATAATTTTTTCGATATTTGCATGGGTAATCTTTGTAAGCAAAAACTAAGTCGATATCTTATTGGTCCTAAGAGGTATTAAGGAATCCTTGAAATCACACCTTTTAGGGGTGAAATTAAAAAAAAACTGACAAAACCATTTTGAAATATTTTAAAAAGAAGCATGTGCCATAAAGTAATGTTGCAACTAAACGAACACAAGAAAAACGACGGGATGTATAATTCACACCGATTGTAGATTTACCCCTTTAGGCATTGATCAGGACAAAATCCAGAAATAAATTTTTCGGCATTTGCATGGGTAGTATTTGTAAGCAAAAACCAAGTCGGTATCTTATTAGTCTTAAGAGACATAAAATAATCCTTAATATCACAATTCACTCCTGTTCATCCTTTTGGGGTGAAATTTAAAAAAACTGTCAAAACCATTTCAAAATATTTTAAAAAGACACCTATGTGCCAAAAAGGAATGTTGCAACTAAACATACACAGGAAATACGACGGGATGTATAGTTCAGCCGAATTGTAGAATCACCCTTTTAAGGGCTGATTAGGATAAAATCCTGCAATAGGTTTTTCGACATTTGCATGGGTAGTCTTTGTAAGCAAAAACCAAGTCAATATCTTATTGATCCTAGGAGATATTAAGGAATTCTTGAAATAACAATTCACCCCATTTCATCTTTTAGGGATGAAATTTAAAAAAACTGTCAAAACCATTTCGAGATATCTTATAAAGACACCTATTTGCCAAAAATGAATGTTAAAACTCGACAAACACAGAAAATACGACGGAATGTATAATTCACCCCAATTGTGGGTTCACCCGTTTAGGGGTTGATTAAGATAAAATTCTGAAATAAGTTTTTCGGAATTTGCATGGGTAGTCTTTGTAAGCAAAAAGCAAGTCGATATCTTGGTCTTAAGAGGTTTTAAGGAATCCTTGAAATCACAATTCACCCCTTTTCACCCTTTAGGGGTGAAATTTTAAAAAACTGTCAAAACCATTTCGGGATATTTTAAAAAGACACCTATGTGCCAAAAAGTAATGTTGCAACTAAACGAACACAGGAAATACGACGGGATGTATAATTCACCCCGATTGTAGATCCACCCCTTTAGGGGTTGATTAGGACAAAATCCTGAAATAAGTTTTTCGGTATTTTTATGGGCAATCTTTGTGAGCAAAAAGCCAGTCGATATCTTATTGGTCCTAAGAGATATTAAGGAATCCTTGAAATCACAATTCACCCTTTTTTTACCCTTTAGGGGTGAAATTACAAAAAACTGTCAATACCATTTCGAGATATTTTAAAAAGACACCTATGTGCCAAAAATTAATGTTGCAACTAAACGAACACAGGAAATACAACGGGATGTATAATCCACCCCGATTCTAGGTTCACCCCTTTAGGGGTTGATTAGGGCAAAATCCCGAAATAAGTTTTTCGGCATTTATATGGGTAATACTTGTAAGCAAAAACTAAGTCGATATCCCATCGGCCCTAAGAGATATTAAGGACTTCGTGAAATCACATTTCACCCCTTTTCATCCCTTAGGAGTGGAATTTCGAAAAATATCTTCTAAGTGGGTGCTTACGTGATGGAGGGAATATACTCTTCGAATTTCAAGTTTCTAGGCCCAGGGGTTCGGGCTGGGCGGTGATGAGTGAATGAGTGAGTCAGTCAGGACACTGCCTTTTATATATATATACTAGCTGAAAACCCGTGCTTCGCTACGGTATATTGATGGTCTCTTGGAGCACAGGAGATACGAAGGGTTTCTCCCGAATTTCATATCACTTTGTCAAGGGACGCTCTATCGAATAAAAAATACTAATTTACTCCGTAAGGGATGAAATTTAAAAAAACTGTCAAACGCCTTTTATATAGAAACCTATGTGCCAAAATGAAGTGTTATAACTCAGGAAATACAAAGGTTTTATAATTCACCCCGATTGCATATTCGTCCATTTAGGGGTTCATTAGAGCAAACACGTGAATTTCTGTTTTAAACATTTGTATGGGTATCATTTGTAAGAAAAAACCAAGTCGATATCTCATTGAGCCTAAGAGATATTGAGGCATCCCTAAATCAAATTTCACATCATTTCACCAGTTAAAAATGGAATTTAGAAAAATCTTTTCTTATTGGTCTCTTACGTCATGGAGGGAATGTAAGTTCCGAATTTCATGTCTTAATATCCATTGGATTTTCTATCGAATAAAAAATACCAATTTACCCCTTTAAAGATGAAACTTAAAAAAACTGTCAAAACACTTGTTTTTGAAAAGATTTTGAAATAGGTGTTTTAAAAAAGGCACGTATATGCTAAAGATGAATGTTATATCTCAACAAACAGGAAAAACTACGGGTACTATAATTCATCCCGTTTGGAGTGGATTGGGACGAAATCATAATTTTTTTAAAAATTATTGTATGTATGTTTAAATTTTTTAACCCCTTAGAAGTCGACTTTCGAAGAATCTCTTCTTAGTGGGTACTTACGTCATGGAAGGAATCAACTTTGCGAATTTCATATATCTATGTCAAAGTCATTTTAAAAAACTGTCAAAACAATTTCGGGACATTTTTAAAAGACACCTATTTGCCAAAAAGGAATGTTATAACTCAACAAACACATCAAATACGATGGGATATTTAATTCACCCCAAATATAGATTCACCCCTTTACGGATTGATTACGATAAAATCTTGAAATAAGTTTTTCGATATTTGCATGGGCAATATTCGAAAACAAAAACTAAGTCGATATCTTATTGGTCCTGAGATATTAAGGAATCCTTGAAATCACACCTCTTTTCACCTTTTAGGGGTGAAATTAAAAAAAACTGACAAAACCATTTCGAAATATTTTAAAAATACGACGGGATGTATAGTTCAGCCGAATTGTAGAATCACGTCTTTAAGGGCTGATTAGGATAAAATCCTGAAATATGTTTTTCGGCATTTGCATAGGTAGTCTTTGTAACCAAAACCAACTCGATATCTTATTAATGCTAGCAGATATTAAGGAATTTTTAAAATCACAATTCACCCCATTTCATCTTTTAGGGGTGAAATTTTAAAAAACTGTCAAAACCGTTTCGAGATATATAAAGACACCTATGTGCCAAAAATGAATGTTAAAACTCGACAAACACAGGAAATAAGACGGAATGTATAATTCACCCCAATTGTAGGTTCACCCCTTAAGGGGTTGATTAAGATAAAATTCTGAAAAAAGAGTTTCGGAATTTGCAAGGAGAATCTTTGTAAGCAAAAAGCAAGTCGAAAACTTGGTCGTAAAAGATATTAAGGAATCCTTGAAATCACAATTCACCCCTTTTCCCCCTTTAGGGGTGAAATTTCAAAAAACTGTCAATACCATTTCGAGATATTAAAATAAAACACCTATGTGCCAAAAAGTAGTGTTGCAACTAAACGAACATAGGAATTACGACGGGATGTATAATTTACTCCGATTGTAGATCCACCCCTTTTGGGGGTGATTAGGACAAAATCCTGAAATTGGTGTTTCGATATTTGTATGGCTAATTTTTGTAAGCAAAAAGCAAGTCGATATATTATTGGCCCTAAGAGATATTAAGGAATCCTTAAAATCACAATTCACCCCTTTTCACCCTTTAAGGACGAAATTTCAAAAAACTGTCAATACCATTTCGAAATATTTTAAAAAGACACCTATGTGCCAAAAAGTAATGTTGCAACTAAACGAACACAGGAAATACGACGGAATATTCACCCCGATTGTAAATCTACCCCTTTAGGGGTTGATTAGGACAAAATCCTGAAATAAGGTTTTCGGTATTTGTATGCGTAATCTTTGTAAGCAAAAAGCGAGTCAATATCTTATTGGCCCCAAGAGATTTAAGGAATTCTTGAAATCACAATTCAACCCTTTTCACCCTTTAGGGGTGAAATTTTAAAAAACTGTCAGTACCATTTCGATATATTTTAAAAAGACGCCTATGTGCTAAAAAGTAATGTTTCAACTAAACGAACACAGGAAATACGACGGAATGTATAACTCAACCTGATTGTAGATCCACCCCTTCAGGGATTGATAAGAACAAATTCCTGAAATAAGTTTTTCGGTAATTGTATGGATAATCTTCGCAAGCAAACAGTAAGTCGATATCTTATTGGTCTTAAGAGATATTAAGGAATCCTTGAAATCAGAATTAACCCCTTCAACTCTTAGGGGTGAAATTTTAAAAAACTGTCAAACCCATTTCGAGATATTGTAAAAAGACACTTATGTGCCAAAAAGTAACGTTGCAACTAAACGAACACTTTAGGGGTTGATTAGGACAAAATCCTGAAATTTGTGTTTCGGTATTTGTATGGGTAATCTTGGTAAGCAAAAAGCAAGTCGACATCTTATGGGTCCTAAGAGATATTAAAGAATCCTTGAAATCACAATTCACCCCTTTTCACCCTTTAGGGGTGAAATTTCAAAAAACTGTCAGTACCATTTCGATATATTTTAAAAAGACACCTATGTGCCAAAAAGTAATGTTGCAACTAAACGAACACAGGAAATACGACGGAATGTATAACTCACCCTGATTGTAGATCCACCCCTTCAGGGATTGATACGGACAAATTCCTGAAATGAGTTTTTCGGTAATTGTATGGATAATCTTTGCAAGCAAACAGTAAGTCGATATCTTATTGGTCTTAAGAGATATTAAGGAATCCTTGAAATCAGAATTAACCCCTTTTCAACTCTTAGGTGTGAAATTTTAAAAAACTGTCAAACCCATTTCGAGATATATTAAAAAGACACTTATGTGCCAAAAAGTAACGTTGCAACTAAACGAACACAGGAATTACGACGGCATGTATAATTCACCCCGATTGTAGATCCACCCCTTTAGGGGTTTATTAGGACAAAATCCTGAAATTGGTGTTTCGGTAATTGTATGGATAATCTTTGCAAGCAAACAGTAAGTCCATATCTTACTGGTCCTAAGAGATATTAAGAAATCCTTGAAATCACAATTCACCCCTTTTCAACCCTTAGGGGTGAAATTTTAAAAAACTGTCAAACCCATTTCGGGATATTTTAAAAAGACACCTATGTGCCAAAAAGTAATGCTGCAACTAATGAACACAGGAAATACGACGGGATGTATAATTCACCCCGATTGTAGATCCACCCCTTTAGGGGTTGATTAGGACAAATTCCTGAAATAAGTTTTTCGGTAATTGTATGGATAATCTTTGCAAGCAAACAGTAAATCGATATCTTATTGATCCTAAGAGATATTAAGGAATCCTTGAAATCACAATTCACCCCTTTTCAACCCTTAGGGGTGGAATTTTAAAAAACTGTCAAATCCATTTCGAGATATTTTAAAAAGACACCTATGTGCCAAAAAGTAATGTTGCAACGAAACAAACACAGGAATTACGACGGGATGTATAATTCACCCCGATTGTAGATCCACCCCTTTAGGGGTTGATTAGGACAAAATCTTGAAATTGGTGATTCGGTATTGGTATGGGTAATCTTTGTAAGCAAAAAGCAAGTCGATATCTTATTGGTCCTAAGAGATATTAAAGAATCTTTAAAATCACAATTCACCCCTTTTCACCCTTTAGGGGTGAAATTTCAAAAAACTGTCAATACCATTTCGAGATATTTTAAAAAGACACCTATGTGCCAAAAAGTAATCTTGCAACTAAACGAACACAGGAAATACAACGGGATGTTTAATCCACCCCGATTGTAGGTTCACCCCTTTAGGGGTTGATTAGGGCAAAATCCCGAAATTGTTTTTTCGGCATTTGTATGGGTAATACTTGTAAGCAAAAACTAAGTCGATATCCCATCGGCCCTAAGAGATATTAAGGAATTCGTGAAATTACATTTTACCCCTTTTCATCCCTTAGGAGTGGAATTTCGAAAAATCCCTTCTTAGTGGGTGCTTACGTCATGAAGGGAATATACTCTCCGAATTTCAAGTTTCTAGGCCCAGGGGTTTGGGCTGGGCGGTGATGAGTGAGTCAGTCAGTCAGTCAGGACACTGCCTTTTATATATATAAGAAGATTAATTAATTAACATTGTTCTAATGCTTCAATAATTTCATCAAAAGAGGAGGGGATATGGAAGAGGACTATGAGGAACTGCTCATGGATATAAACATAAAATAATATATAAATATTAAAAATAATTATTTTATTTACATAACCCAACTTTATTGCATATGTCAAAGTTTAAAGTTCATGATATTTATTGGTACAAACCTGTATTATATTTTATAAATAAAAAAATTATACTTTAATTCATAATAAGTAATAATTTAATAAATTCAATTGTATATAATTGTGTTGAATAGTTCTTTTTCAGAAACGTCACTGTCCAAACTAGAGTTAAAATCGAAGATTAAATATTAATCCGCCCATATTGGAGAGTTAAATATTTTGTTTATTTTAATCTGAGTTAGAACTAACTTGCACATTAGCAACACATTTTTTGTCATTTTTACTCGGGTTAGTGATAATTTCAGTTTAAAGCATTTAACTCTGACGTTAGCAGTCGGGCATAAAAGAATAAATAGATTAAAGTTAAAATAGAACATTAATATCACAATAAAATTACACTTTAAAATCGCTATCACAGAACTATAAATCTAAATTAAAATAAATATATCTAATTGGATTACAAACATGAACGTGTTTCTCTTCTTATTCCTATCTTAGAATTTAGCGGGCAAGTTCCAACGGTGTTTTTATTAGATGCGGTAGGTAATGTAGTTAACGTAGTTAGGTTCCTCTTCTTACTTCTGTGTTGGTTTGTTGTTAAACAAACTTAACCTGAATTCTGCTTTTTTTGAAATCATATACAGGGTGTTTGTTTGAAACGGGGCACCCCGAAAATCTCCTTTATTTGTAAAGATACAAAAAATCTTCAGAACAAAAGTTAAACTTGACAAAAAGGCCCATCTAAAGGTTACTATAAGAATTCTGAGGCACTTCCGGTTTCACCGTAGCAAATCAACGTAGCAAATTTTGAAAACAATAAAAAAAGAAACAAAATATCTCTAAAATAAACTATTTGACTATTTAGAAAAAAAAAAACTATTACTTTTTACAATTATTTTACAAAAAAAAAAAATACCAATGTTCGATCAAACCACCATTATTGTCCACACATTTTCTCATTCTTAATAGAAACTCTTCCATCGCCCTTATAAGATTACATTCTTGGATATTTATTGTTTTCAAAGCTTGCTACGTTCAACTTTGTAAAACATATGTTGATTCTTATTTTGTAAATAAATGGTCGCCATTTTGAAATGGTTAACATAAAAATATGACTTTTTGGTGTCATTGTAAAGCTAATTTAATGTACTTTTAGGAGAAAAATATAAAATTATCGATTCCCTATGCTAGATCAAAAGTTGACATCATTTCCGGTGAAACCGGAAGTGCCTCAGAATTCTTATAGTAACCTTTAGACGGGCCTTTTTGTCTAGTTTAACTTTTGTTCTGAAGATTTTTTGTATCTTTACAAATAAAGGAGATTTTCGAGATGCCCTGTTTCAAAAAAGCACCCTGTATATATATAAACATGTTATAAATCTATAACCGTTTTTATTTTTATACTATGCGACTGTGATATTTAGATTTTTGTATTTTGTTGTGATATTATGTTTAAATTTTTAAATTGTCTAGTCATTAGTGTAATTATTAGGGGAAGAGTAAATAGTAAAAAGTTCCGTAACGTATTATTATTTCACTCTTGCCATAAGCACAATACAAATGCTAGCGATACATTTTTGGGGTTCTAGCCGCGTCTTCCGTGGGAAGAGACGTCTAACCAAAGATTTTATGTTCATGCGTGTATTTCGGATAAGCGGATATGACATTTTATCCGCATCCGCATGATTTAAATGATAATATATCTGCAACCGCAGAAAAATCCATGAATTTGCAGTGCTCAATTTATTTTAAGAAAAGGATACTTAAAAGAAAAGATACTTACGAAATTTTTTTAAGAAATGAAGAATAATGGTTAATGTTCCGTATGATCCCACCAAATCCAACTGGTTAGAGAAAAAGCGCAAACTAGTTAAAATGAGATTGTTTAGTTATCCATATTCAGTCAGATTCACTCAGTCAAATTAAACAAAAAGGAATTCCAACATCTGCATACAACGGAGACATGTTGGTCCGTCGTAGAAAGAGATACAAAACCCAGTATAGATAATGATACAAAATAGACAATTATTTCTTCTTATTCCTTCTATTTACTAAAATTTAAACTTCGTGAGTCGGGACAAGCCGTGATTGCACGCAGGACGCGTCACGACCAATTTAAAATCACGCACAATAACGCACGAAAGAAAAATATTACTCACGTTCACTCAAGATTTTACCGTGTACGACACGCGCCCATCACTAATCTACATACAACATTTTGAGTATGTTTTGTCATTTTCTATCATTCTTTACTATTGGTCGGACGTAAAAACGTAGACGTGAAATATAAAAATATGAATATTCTACGTGAACCTTTCTACGTCTACATCCATCTACGTGTGATTGAAAACCGTAGCATGCATTTTCCTATTACTTATATTTTCACGTAGACGTAGAATTCTACGTCGATTGGAAACCATCCTTAATATTTATACATACATATACTATATTTTCGACTTACTTGTAAATACAAAGAAAACTACTAAAATAATTACAGTTCCTATAATATTCTTCATGGTGCACTAATTTGAAACAAATAACACCTAGAGACGAACAAACGAACAGTTGTGTGAGTCAAGAAGTTTGTCGTATTTATTCAGATAATAAATGTATGATAATATTGTATGTATACAAATAAAAAAAAAAAATAGTATTATAAAAAAATACGACTT
Source organism: Liopterus haemorrhoidalis (assembly GCA_963971575.1). NCBI lineage: Eukaryota > Metazoa > Arthropoda > Insecta > Coleoptera > Dytiscidae > Liopterus > Liopterus haemorrhoidalis. Next base: position 131,461,210 of record OZ020611.1, read on the forward strand.
CCAGGAAAATGTGTTATCAATCATAGGCTGACTATAGGGGAAACTTCCTAAGTGCCCTGATATCTGGTGGCAATTTGCGAAAGATACGAAAGTGACATTGTTTTGTTTAGTTCAATGGAGAAATACGTGTTCTTTAGTTGTCTGTGTTTCATTTTTGTGAATCGTGAAAAAAAAACAATCAATTTTGTTGTGTGCCGCAATGTAAATCGTAAATAAGGAAGAATCATTCTTAAACATTCCATAATTTACCTAAATCGAAAAAATATCAATTGAAACGACGTTTGGAGGCAAAGAGAAAGTGGATCGTAGGTTTTTATGGACCCAAAAACTAAAAATGGGCAAAAATCCAAGCCTATGTATGCATGTTTGCTCGTTGCATTTTATGGAAAGTGATATTTTGCGTCCAAGAAAAGACTGAAAAAAAGCATTTATCCCACTCAAAATTTGCCTAAATCATCAGTTGATATATTTAAAGGCCCTTCCACTTTTTCAGGCAGAGATATTAATTTTTACTAATATATTTACCATATTTTTGTTGTTATTATATTTATAGCAGTCAAAAAGATGAAAAACTAAAAATTTCCTTGAAATTTCTTTAGAATAGTATATTATTATATATCTTTACGTAGATTACCTTTAAATTAAAACAAAGCTAGAAAAATAGGAAAAATACAACTCGTGTTCATTTTCACCATGTAAACAGATACACGAGTAACAGCTTAATGTCACTTTCAAGTGTTCCAGCTTTGCCGCATATGGCGCTGCGATCTTAAAATGTTTCCCCTATTAGGTCAGGACTTAAACTATATACAGCAAATAAATATATGACATATTTTTTACTCTTGTCAGAACTTCTTTTAGGAGAGTGCGATTGAATTAAGAAGATAATTCTCTAGACATCTTCCATATATTTAATAGTTCTACACAGCGTACGCCTATCTTAGTATATTGACAAAATGTCTAACGACGAAGAAAGACGGAAGAAATGGCTTCTCAGTTTAAGAAGCCTTGATGTGTATATGTGCATGATCAAAATTTCGGGGAATTTTTGATTTATAAAAACATTATCAACAGAAAGAAATGAAAATATTTATAGATCATTTTATTCACATGACCTGCAGTATTGAAAAATGTTAGTCGTAGGCAGGGTTGCCAAATTTCAAATTAAGTCTCTCGACACAAAAATGAAAAAAATTACGGGGATTTTTCTCAAAATATTGTTTTCACAATTAACGATTTTGACATTTCATTTTTAATTTCTAAACTTCATTTTGGCTATTTAAAAATGTATCTAATAAAGAAAACAACAAAAATATATGAGTAAAATTTTTATTTATACCTAACTATAGATCCTAAAAATCATTCAATATTTATCACTTCGTTAAGAATGATAAACAGGCATTAAAAAAAAAAAAAAATGAAATTCCGAGCAATTCATTCTGAAATTCTGTTTTATCTGTATACACTGTATAAAAAAAAAAAAAGAATCAACCTATTTCTATCTTTACGCCAAGCAGTCGTCATTAGACTAAAAATCCTTTCAGCTGTTGCATTTGCATGTGGAATAGAGAAAATGTATTCTATAATTTTTAAAAATTGTAAAGATTTTTTTCTTTTTTTGTTACAAACCCATCTTTGATCACACGGTAATTGCCTTTCAGTATTCGTTATATTTGCCATAAACTAGACAAAAATGTTACACGGCGTGTTACATTACGCGGTACATTACAGGAAATGGCTTGCTAATCTGGACGCCGCTTAACGTGCCTGCGACCATTAGCGTGCAACTTACCTGTCACTGCCTTAAATTCATACTTAATTTTATAACAGCATATATCACTTTTTATGGCATTATTTTGTTATTTTACAATCAAAATCTGTAAATTTTTTACCTGCGGGATATTTACATGTTTATGTGGGGCGCGGGACAAATCATTCTCATGCGGGACTGTCCCGCGCATTCGGGACGTCTGGCATCCCTGGTCGGAGAGTACACAAACACATTGTTTAACGTACGTCATAGGCGTTTAGTGTTTTATGCGATTTTTGTGAGTTATTTATAACCATTTAGTAAATCATAATGCCATGTTGTGATAGTATAATGATTATATTCAGTCCAAAAATTGCAACACTTATCATTTTTTAAGGATAAATGTGGAAAATAATAATAATTCAACAATCTAACCAATTGAAAATAAAATTTTATTTAAAAAAATGTCCCAAACTTAAAAACTGAATATTATCTTTTATCCCATTCAAATTAATGGTAAATAGAAAATCCCCAAGATCAAAAATATCAGAGTCCTTTACTCGAGGCCAAGTATCACACAAGAACTGAGAGGTAGCCGATTACAGTGGATGGAATACGTGATTAAGATAGGGTGACCATTCATTCCGAATTTTGCGGGACAGTCCTGCACTTTGATTGAATGTTCCGCCCCATTGAATGTCCCGCAAAATATCCTGCATTTTAAATTCTAACTTGCATCTATTTAGCTGTCAGTGCTCTATTTTTCCTATAGTTTGATAAAGACGTCGAGTCTTTATCTTTATTGTTATATTGTCGGTAAGGCAGGTGAAGTTTACAATCGGAGGCGCAGCAAAACAATGACCGGCAGCATTCGAAGTGTTAAAACAATATATATCATAGAACAGTATAGCTGTCCAACCAGTCGATCGCGAACTACCGGTCGATCGTGGCGTGAGTTTATGTAGATCTTTAGTTGAAAAAAAGCACTAATTTATAAAAATACACTGAAAAAAGAAACATTATCTCAAAAAACATAAAAAACATAAAAACTTAAAAACAAGGAACCATTTTATAATCACCTTGCATAAAATTTGTTGGCGATCAATGTGTTAACTGTTGGGCTAAAAGTGCAGCTTTGGAGGGCCTATAAAGAATCTTTATAAACAATTTTTTTAAATTTCGTTTTGCGTGTTATTTGGATATGAAAAACAGCTTCAAAATTGCATCATTGCTGGCTGAGTTCCATTCTATTCTATGTCCACTTTTTCTACATTTGAGTTATTGACATTTTAAAATTTGACATAACAGATCTCAAAACTATATTTTATTTTTGTGTTTTTAGTTTATTTAATATTTCTTATAAGTAATTGGGAATTTATTTATGCAATAAAAAATATAAATTACTAATAGTTATTAACAAAATGCAGATATTTTATTCTATGTCCGAAACTACACCTCTATTATAAATAAAACACATCTTCAAAGAAAGAATATTTTTATTTAACATTAGCATACAAAATTATAATAACTGTTATTATAATTTCCTTACAATTTTATTCACATTTTCATAGAAAATAATATAAATTATAATAATCACTTTTTAACTTAAAATTATTATTGCAATAACTGAAACAATGAATGTAGTAACGTAAAATTAGATAATATTTTTCTGGATAAAGGCTAGTTTCCAATTGACGTAAACGTAAAATTCTACGTCTAAGTGAACAAATTAATAATAGTAAAATGCATTTTAGGGTTTCTAATCCTACGTGTGATTAGACGATGGACGTAGAAATAGAAACGTTAAAGTAAAATATTAATATTTTTATATTTCACGTTTACGTTTTGACGCCTTGCCTATTTTACGTTTACGTCAATTGGAAATCATCCTTACGAATATAAAAATAGTATTTTATACCTCAGTGCAATATTTGATCCCAAAATTGTTTGTCAACTTGAGAAAAAAATTTGTATAAAGATCTGATATCTTTAATTTTCTCCTTAGATAATATTATTTTATTATTATTTACTTGATGCACAAGCATTTTATCTAAATATTCAGTACTACTACTTGACAAAAAAAAAAAAAAAAAAAATACAAATTTTCTTCAAATGTTGGGTCATCTGCATCAGATGTACTAAAATCACTCTTTGTTCCTAAAAATTCGTCCATTTTTTGAAAACTGGTACTACATATATTTAAATAATATTAAATTTAGAAAACTTGCACATACATTGACAGCTAATTTTTAAATGCGCAAATATTCTATGTCCACAAAACGCAAGGCTGTGATTGGTTGATGGACATAGAATATAAACGCTCAAAATTTATGCCATATAAGAGAGATAGAATAAAAAGGAATATAGTTTTGCAAAGTACTGGAGTAGAAAATGGACATGGTATGATGTAGTTTATGTACATTTTGTCTCGGACAACACTTTTGGACATAGAATAGAATGGAACTCAGCCAGCAATATGTAAAGCATTTTTTCAAAATTGTCTTTCCGGGGGAGGACTTCCTCACCCGGGAGGGTACTCCATGCACCCCTGTGGTCGGCTACGCGTTCTGGTCGATTGTGGTAACAACATATATAAAAAAGTAGATCCCCAGTACATAAAGGTTGAACAGCCCTGATATAGAATATAAAATTTTAAGAAATTATAATCCAGAAAATTTTTAAACAGGTTTAATTATTGAATATCGATTACTAGAAAAATAAGTGCGTAAATACTTTTTTGGGACACTGTATCATTACTGGTATAGTGCTGCTGTTATACTTAGTTTAAATTTGATATTAAAATGTTTATATTTACTTTATACATCAGGGTGTCCGTTTTTCTAGCCTAACCATTGGACCGTACGAGATACGAAGTCGATTAAATTAGGGCAAAGTTGCCGAATTAGTTGGCCACTTTAATGATGTATTTGGTTTTCCGGATAAGTACACAGGTCACTAGATACGAGAAAAAACTGATTTTGGTCGATTTGCTTTTTGGCTTATAACTTTTTTGTTTTAGTTCACACAAGTTTCTAATATGAACGTTCTACAGACACTTTTTTACGAAGAAATCACAAAGATCATCAAAACTCTTATAGCTCGTACCATTTTCGAGAAATTCATACTAACTTTCAATTTTCATATGGGACTTAAAGATGTCTTACAATGGGACAAAGGCATTAAATCGAGATTTTTCCTCTCTTACAATGATACAAAATACATCTACATTAAAATGAAAATTAACTGAGAAATTAGAAAATTATTGGTTTTAAAACAAAAGGTATATATAGCATTACAATAATTGCTCGAATGTTTCATCTTCAACCTCCAAACAGAGCTCGATTATTTTCCTTAAATTAGATATTGCTCGTCTGGTATCCATTCTCCTTATTTGTTGTGTTGACTATATTTCCGTGCAGCTCATTAATGTCGACAGGAATTGTTTTCTAAATATGATTTTTCATTAATAAAGAAATAATCTAGTCTATCGAGTCCGGAAAAAAAATTAAAATTTTGATTCTATTTCCAAAGTAACCTTGATCGAAATGAATAAAACCAATAATTTTCTAATTACTCAATTAATTTTCATTTTAATTTAGGTGTGTTTTATATCAATGGAAAGAAGAAAAAAACTCGATTTAATGCTTTTAAATACAACTTTGAGCCCCATATGAAAATTGAAAGTTAGTATGAATTTCTCGAAAATTATGCGAGCTATAAAAAGTTTGAGGATGGTTGTGAATTCTTCGTAAAAAAGTGTATTTAGAACGTTCAAATTAGAAACTTGTATGAACTAGAATAAAAAAGTTATAAACCAAAAAGTAAATCGACCAAAATCAGTTTTTTGCTCGTATCTAGTGACGTGTGCACTTTTCCGAAAAACCAAATGCATCATGAAAGTGGCCAACTAATGCGGCAACATTGCCCCAATTTAACCGACTTCGTATCTCTTACGGTTCACGAGATCCCAATGGTTAGGCAAACGGGCACCTGTATATGTAGTTATCAGTGTAATTTCTTTTTTTGTGATATTTTTTATTAAATTGTTAAATTAAATCGTTTAATATATGTTTGTTATCTTTTGTATATTTTCTTATCTTTTGAATGCCGTCCCGCATTGCCTTCTCAAGAAATTGGTCACCCTAGATTAGGATGAAGGAAGACATAATGTAAAGAAGATATGGGACGGAAAATTATATATCCATCGATCAGTAGGAAGACCTCGCAAGAGATTATGCCATCAGCCAACCTAGTGGTGTCCAACATACGGTCCGAGTGATTTTTAAACGACTCTGAAACGAAATTTCTGAAACTCTAGTTCATAAGTGATTTTCTGAATTTTTATTCTGTCGTGAGCACATGCCTGCCAACTTTACGAATCACGCATTTTAGCGCAGAAACACTATATGTTATGGCTGTCGGGAGTTTATGCAACAAACACGATTTTCAAAGAATAGATCGGGAGTATAGTGAGGGCTCATGTTTAGGTTTTCTGCACTAAACAATGCGCATATCTACAAATAATATGAATCTATAATTAACTAAATTTTGCCGATCTTGATTGATGGATGGTTTTTGAAACAAACAATTCAATTAGGTAATCTTTCTTGGGCCATGGTTGATTTCAAATAATTTTTAATTAGCCTTAATTTGCAAAAAATGCTACAGCAATATTTGGGAAAATATTGATGAGATCGTTTTAAAATGTTTAATCGAAAACAGTTGATACGTTTAAATTTGGTTCCACGATATATGGAGCAAGAATTTCGATTTCACATACTGTTTGGACGCACACAGCCTCTTCACCTCAAACCCCTTCATAGCCTCTACACCACTGAATTTGCTAGTCGACCGGTTGGAATTCGTTTCGAATCTTGTCGGCTTGTTACTAGCAAATGCATTACAACAGTAATACTTGAGATTTTCAGTAGACAGCACATCTTCATACAACCGTACAGTTTTTCACCAGTTTTTCTCTAAAACATTGTGCATACAGCACCACATCTCTAATTGGTTCTTACAGTCTTAAATATACAGTCCACAATCGCTCTGTGTCTAGCGAACTCAAAAGACACTGTTCTTCGCGTTTTTCCGCCCAATAAGCGTTTCGGTCGCAACACATATTTAAATGCATTGATATCGTTTGCGTTTTCTTGCAGAGTGATAATTCTGTAATCTGATAATTTAATATGTAAATATGAATAATACTTCATTTACATGGCCATCAAGGAATGGATGTCATTTAAAAAATCAAAACTGTTATTATGTTTTTGGAGAAGAGTTCGACTAACATAATTATTTGTTAGCATAAAAAACGACTTTTTGGGGAATCACAGATTCGCCGGGAAAGAACCAATTTAACTGTAGTGTTAGATATTTAAACAATTAAACACAAAAACAACGTTCAATAAAAATAACTTCATTTATTCATCCCATTTACAGCCCAAATACTAGCAACTGATGTTCACAGATGTACGGTCAAGTTATTACTGAATCTTCTCGTATGATAGCCAGCGGCTATTGGCCATTGTCTTATCAGCTAATTAGTGAAAACCAATTAGTAGGTGTATACATTCTCGCCTTACGTAACAATATTAATAATTACTAGTGATGTGCTGAATCACATTAAAGGCAGATCCGCGGATGCGGATATGGATTATGTGTGTCCTGATCCGATGATACGAATACGGATACGGATCTTACATTGCAGTAGAAAAACGAACGAGTTAGTTAGTTAAATTTTTTGGCGCACAGCAACAAAGGCTATTTGCGCCTAATGCAGCCCATTTAAATGACTACACTACATATTAAAAACAATAGATTAAACAATCAATAAATTGATAAAATCAATAAAATTTTTACTTTTTTATTTTTACTTAAATAAAAGAAATCTTGCACAGACAAACACAAATAAATACGATAAAAAGTCTGTTCGAAAATTTGAACAAACTCAGGGTGATGATAAGAGGCTGTAAAGGGCCCAATTACCATCGAATAACACAGTTTAGAAATAACGCACATTAAAATAAGGTGCAATACTTCACACATAAAACACTAAGTTCGATTCTATCAGGAAGAGTATCAGCCTGTCCATCAGTACTCGGTCGTCACCTAAAACAACTGACAGGTCATAGCACAGGCCTGACCTCTCCCTGACATCCTCAAATTGTACACATTCAGTTAAAAAGTGTAACACAGACAAATATGTGTTACATGTCTCACAGATACGGGACTCCCAACCTCGAAGGAAGTATTCATGGGTCCACTAACAGTGACCTATATGGAGGCGTGTGATGGCGGTTTCTTCCCTGCGGTTAATCCTGCAGGAAGAACCCCATGGTTTAACGTCTCCCTTAACCTGTCGCAACTTAACGTTCTGTGTGCGGCTCCACTCATGTTGCCACATATCTAAAACCAGGTGTTTCAAATAACTCTTTGCGTCATCTGGAAAAATGAAACTCACATCACAGGTCTGTGGGAGGCGGCTTTTGCAGCTGCATCTGCCACTTCATTGCCTTTAATACCAACATGTCCCGGTATCCAAAACAGCTCTACCCTCACATTCTGAGCATTCAGATTGTGGAGTAGCAAGAAAAACGTACGACCTTGAAGCGATAGTTGAATGTGTCGTGCTGTTCCTACAAACCAAAGTATGCAAACTGAGAGAACGAACACGTAGAAAGATTGTCACCGGCACCTATAGGCGCTTGCCAACTTACGTCGACCAGCGAGAATAAATAATGCTTCAATTATACCCGGGCACGTAGAACGCTTGTTGGCGCTTGAAACATACGCCGATGAGAAACAGAAACCTTTGAAACATTATTTCAAATATCAGTTTAAAAGAAGTGACAATCAGTTTTCTGATATTTGGTTGTTTTTTAGTAGTTAATTAAATGTCTTTGATGTTGCGAATTACCGACATTTACAATTACTTATTGGCAGAATAAATTTTATTATTTTGTTATGCATACGTGGCATGTTTTAGTAGATATATTACACCCCCAAGCAACTACAGGAACATTTATTATAGACCTGTTCATTTTTTGATGAAGAAATTTTGGTAAACAGGCCCTGATAATAACGCTTCTACGTCTTAATCTTCCACTAAAGCAGTGGTTCCCAAACTTTTCGGTTCTCGACGCCCTTATTGTATCAGAATGTTTCTGCGGCGCCCCAAGTCAATACATTGGTGTATTGTAACTAACGCAACTGAAGGAATATTGAAATATTTCCGCGGCGCACAGTTTGGGATTTGCTGATATAGATAAGAAGTAAGTATTAGTTTAACAAGATAGTTAAAAAAGGGGGAAGGCTAACATTTAATCGGCCTTGAGCCTTCGTGTGGACTGTTTTTTTTTTACTGTTTTTGCCGCAAATGTCAAAATTTTAGACCTTAACTCAAAAGTGACCATATATTTGTGATCTAAGGCTATATGTAAGTATACAAATTTACCAACAAAATTAAAAAAAAATTATTTTCTGAAATTTTGAAATTTTGGTCAAAAATATTTTGACTCCAATTTTAGCCAAAATATTTTTTTGAGCTAATTTGGGGTTTAAGATTATGTAATGAATATTAAAAAAATGCATGCATCCCTAGGTTTTGAGTTAGAGCCGATTTGGGTCAGTTTTTCGCCAATAATTCCAACATTTTTGCCCAAACTTCAAAATGGACCAAATTTTGTTGATCTATGACCAAAAATCCATATTTTTACCAATTTTCAATAAAATCGGAGACAAAAATTTTTTGCTTAAGTTCACGATTTTTTTAAGGTCTATCCCTCACGATTTTTTCGATTTTTGGCCATTTTCAAGGGTTTTGGATTACTGCCCATACAAAACTTAATAATTGGTTTATTAAAGCCCATTTTTTTTTTTTTTAGACAAAACAATCTGGGAGGATTTTAAAAATTCAAACCGCACATTTCTATCCCTAACCATTTTATAGTCAGGATTTATGAAAATTTTCAAAAAAATTTAAAAAAATTAAAAAAAATTCAATAAAGCCCTTTAAGATAAAGACCTAAAGGTCTTTATCTTAATCAATCTTAGTCAATTCGTTTTTGAGATACATCCATGCGAAGATGAAAATTTCTATAAATCATGCCATATTAAAATTTGTCATAATTTTAAAACACGCTAAACGTATTAGGCCTCAAATTTTTTCTAGTCTAAATAAACTATGATGAATCCAAAAATTCTAATCTCAGGTCATTTTCTCTAACCATTATTTGAGTCCTAATTTTTTTAATTCACAATTTTCACAAATACTAATGTAAATTAAACCATTAAAAAAAATGTCGTAATCTCAAAACGCGTTAAACGATTAAAGACCCAATTTGTTTCTATACTAAATAAAGTACGGAGATTTTTAGATGCCTATAACCCAGTGATTACTAAAATTTTCGGTTTAGGCGCCTAAGTTATCAGATTTTTTCCGCGGTGCCTCAAGTAAAAACTGCTCAAGCTAACGCAGTTGGAGGAATGCTGTAATATTTCGCGGCGCCCCTGTAACCCAGCTGCGGCACCCCAGGACGCCGCGGCGCACAGTTTGGGAATTGCTGCACTAAACGATGTCAACAAGCGCCGACAACAGCATACCTAATTAAACGTCTGTTTATAAGTACCAGAAACAATAGTTCTACATGTTCATACCCAGAGACAAGTTGAGTTCAAAATCACTCACTCATTGTCTTTGGTTAATTTTACTCCAATATTTAATGTATACTAGACCAGCGTTTCATGTTGGTACGGCAAGCGATTTAGAAAAAATTCGCGGACCAAGTTTAGAAAGCAATGTGTATCGAAAAAGTTTTATATTTTTATTGCACTGATTACAAACACAAAAAAACAACAAATAAAAAATCAAATATAATTAGTGAAAAAAGAAACAAATTATTACTTAAGCAATTAACAGATTAAGGACTGAGATTGTCACCTCAAAATTAAGTGGGTTATAACTTATTAGGCGAATAGTTGCATAAAAAAATCTCACGGACCGGTGCCGGTCCGCGGACCGGCGGTTGGGATACACTATATTAGACTATTCTAAAACCACCGATAAGTAATGTGATGATCAACTAAATATGAATTTAAACGTCAGAGGAAAATTTACTCTTCCTTGAGCATTTTTAGACGCCAGGGATGAGATCCGTTTAATATCCGTCTTAGAGAAACAGATACGGACCTAGGTTAGGGTGACCATTTTCTTAAGAAGGCAATGCGGGACGGAGCAAAAAAAAAACAAAAGGTCCTCACCTCCCAAATCTAAGTGAAGAGCAAAAAAAAGGTCCTCATCTCCCAAAATCCAAGTGAAGAGCAAAAAAAAGGTCTTCACCTCCCAAATCCAAGTGAAGAGCAAAAAAAAGTTCCTCACCTCCCAAATCCAAAATGCGGGACAATGCGGGACAAAATGTTAAAATGCGGGACTTTTGCGGGACGCATCTTAATGTGGGACAAAATTTTAAAATGCGCGACAGTCCCGCAAAACGCGCGACGAATGGTCACCCTAACCTAGGTACGTATTTATTTTTTACGGATCATCCGCGGATACGGATACGGATATGGAACTCCGGCACAACACTAATAATAACATTTTCACAACAATTCATATTTCTACACATACTTCTTAAACAATTATAATCCGGTTTCTAACAGTCGATACATACATTTTTAATACGATTGATTCTCATTTTTGTTTAATTTAAATAAGATTTATTTCAAATTTATATATTTGCATTGGAACGGAAGTTTTTGTCACCCCTGAAGACTGCCGCCCGGGTTCGGTTAACCCCGTGCACCCCCGTGTTTCCGCGCCCCTCTACATAGTTAAAGTTACAGTTATTTATTAATTAAAAAATTGTTTGTGAATGAATAAGCAGTAAACCTCCTTAGATTTTATTTATTTTCTACTGAAATATAAATGTAAGTTACCTTGATGTCAACAGGAGAATTCCGCAAGATAAGAAAATGTTTCTAAGTATGTTTCTAAGTTAGTTAAGAATCTGAATTGACTGTAGTAACTTCACTTTGTAAAATAAATTACTTAAAAAAAACCATTTTGTGCTTTACGAAAGTTAATTTGTATTTTTCTACGACTGTTAGAAAAACTGAACTGTATTTCAATTGTTTTGTGCATAAAATGCGTGTTTCATAAGCACTATACTTCGGCTAATGGGCTACACCACGACAGAACTATCTCCAAGGTAGGCATGTTCGTGCTGTACGAAGAAGAATTAAATAGTGCATTGAAAGCATTTAAAGTCAATTCATAACCTTAATTCTAAAAATATCAAATTTTATTTTTTCCTATTTTTACTTGCCCGACCTTAATATATAAGGGGCAAGTATTGTAATCGCGAAAATTTTCGATGTCGAGATTTTGACAGATGACCACGTTTCATGGTCCAGGGAATCCAAAAAACCTTTTTCGAAGTGCCGTCCGTATGTGTGTGTGTGTGTGTGTGTGTGTGTGTGTGTGTGTGTGTGTGTGTGTGTGTGTGTGTGTGTGTGTGTGTGTGTGTGTGTGTGTGTGTTCAAAGTTCAAAGTTCAAGTTCAAAATTGTTTATTCAAAAATCATATATATGTACATATATTTTTACAAGAATTAGATAAATTTGAGAAAATTAATAATTAGATACTGTGTACTGCGCCAAGTGCTGGAAAACACGCGCGGAGCGAATACTACAGCTACTAAGAATAACATATAGTTATTAACACATTTACACACAGGAAAGTATTTATATTGTACAATGAAAAATAGTAAAGCACTATATTGTACAAAAATATGTAAAACAAATTTAGCATTTTTTATCATTTACATTCATTTCATATTATTTTGATTTCAAAGCAGACATGAGTAAAGTAATAAATAAATATATAAATAAATAAATAAATAAATAAATAAATAAATAAATATATAAATAAATAAATAAATAAATATATAAATAAATAAATAAACAAATAAATAAATAAATAAATGATAAAACATGGTAACAGTGTACATAAATGTAAATTAATAAATAAGATAAAATAATAAATAGATAAACAATTAATTTAAAATAGAATACAGAAATTATACGAAAATATATAGTAACGCATTTGGCATTTTCTATCCTTACATTAATATCATTTTATTTTCATTTTAAAATAGACTGGATTAAAATTATAAATAAATAAAAATAAATAAAATATAGGACAGCAGTATAAATTAAAGTAAATAAATAAATAAATAAATAAGATAAATTAGTAAATAAGTAAATACATAAATAAACAATTAAATTAAAATAAAATACAAAATTTATATGAAAATATACAAAAATAATATACAAAAAAATACACAAAAAGGTGTTATTACGTAGTTAAGTTTTGTTTTTCTAAAAGTGTATCTTTTAAGCGCTTTAAAAATATTTTACGTTCTAGCCCGAAGTCGATTTCTTTACTTCTACTATTTACTAGCTTTGCAGCATTATAACAACATTGATTTCTGCTAGTAGTCTTATTTAGCTTTGGCAAAACTAGTTGTAGCTGCCCAGTAGATCTAGTTTGTGCGCTTGCTGTTTTCAGTTCAAAGTTAGAAAAATATCTTTTGACAAAACTTAACGTAGCATATTCGTACAGTTGCTCCACTCTCATTACATCTAATTTTTGAAATAATGGAACTGAACTATCATATCTGCGAGCCCCACAAATGGTACGTAAAGCCATTTTTTGACATATTTTTAAGCAATTTAATATTGTTGGGTAGGTACCACCCCAATGTATAATTCCATACCGCAGTGTAGATTCATACCAAGCAATATACAGATTTTTGAGATGTTCGGGGCTTAGAATATTTTTCATATAATATAGTTTGTGGTTTATTTGCTTAAGTTTAATTGCAAGGTTATTGATATGAATATCCCATTTTAGGCTGCAGTCGATAGTTAGTCCTAGGTACTTAACAGAGTTTACAATCTCAATTTTTTTACATGTGCAATTATAAATACAGTGATGACGATGAAAAAATAGGTTGAGGCTTTTGATATATTTCTTGGAGTTAGATGGTTTATAGCTAAAGAAAATACATTTCGTTTTTGAGGAATTTATAATCATTCGGTTTTGCGTGAACCAATTTGTAAGTAAAGCTAGGTCGGAATTTAGTTTGTTATTTAAAGCATGGATATTTTCAGCTGAGCATACGAGGGATGTGTCATCAGCATATGCAAATATTGATGAGTAAAATGGCAGCTTTAGTAAATCATTTACGTATATAACAAACAACAGTGGTCCTAAAACACCACCCTGTGGGATTCCAAATTTGACCACCCCCTCTGCGCTAATATTATTATTATTGCAGACCTTTGTTACTTGTTGTCTATTATTTAGATATGATTTTAACCAACGCAGAATATAGCCATAAAAACCATATTTATTTAATTTCATGATTAAAATAGAATGATCTACTATATCGAAAGCCTTTCTTAAATCTATATAAAGAGCAGCTGTTGGTGTGTTAGCATCAACAGACGAGACAATTCTTGTGATGTGATTTTGTATAGCAATATCTGTTCCCAACCCCGGCAGGAAACCATACTGATTCGTGGACAGCAGATTATTTTTTTCAAAGTATGCCAAAATACGATCATGCATAATATTTTCTAGTATTTTTGAAAAAGTATTTAGCACAGAAATTGGTCTGTAGTTGTCAATACTAGTTTTATTTCCAGATTTAAAAACAGGTGTTACGCATGCCAATTTGAACGCCTTTGGAAATTCACCACTATCAACAGACAAATTAAAAATATATAGTAATATAGGAAGAAATATATCAAAATTATTTTTTATTGTTACTATATTAATTCCATCCATCCCTGCACTATTTTTGTTTTTCATTTTGCAAATAACCTTCCAAAGTTCGTGTATAGTAAAGTGAGAAAAACAGAAACCAGAATTTGATTGAGGTATCTCGTACGGTTCAAACAAATCAGATCCATATTCAGAAGTTATTAGTGTACTGGCAATGTTTAAGAAGTAATAATTAAGTTTATTAGCAATTTTGTCACTATCCGTATTTATGTTAAGTTTTTCATCTTCTAAATGTAATTCGCATATTTCATTTTTTTGTTCTTTTAGTATATTTTTTACAACGGACCAATATTTTTTACTGTCCCCACTTGCTGAATTTAATTTTCTTACATAATATTTTTGCTTTTCCCTCCTCACTAAAGTAGTCACTTCCTTTGAGAGCTTTTTGTATAAATAAGATAATTGTGCATCATCTTGTCTATTTCTTAACTTTTTGAAAATATTATTTTTATAAATTATTTTTGATATTAAATGTTCTGTTATCCACGGGTTTCTTTTATTTAGTTTTTTGTTATTTTTTTTAATATAGGATGAATACTCTAATGACTGAGTGTATATAGTATAGAGATTTTCTAAGGCTTGATTTACATCACGTGTGCTGTATACCTTATACCAGTCCTGAGATAACAGACTTCTTCTTAGCATCTTATAATCAGTAATTCTACTGTAATCATTAGTTTTTACCTGTATTGGAATAGCTGAGCATTTAACAGAAACCCCAAAATGGTCAGTAATTCCTATACGATTTATTTTAGTTACAAAACTAAAATGTGTGTGTGTGTGTGTGTGTGTGTGTGTGTGTGTGTGTGTGTGTGTGTGTGTGTGTGTGTGTGTGTGTGTGTGTGTGTGTGTGTGTGTGTGTGTGTGTGTGTGTGTGTGTGTGTGTGTGTGTGTGTGTGTGTGTGTGTGTGTGTGTGTGTGTGTGTGTGTGTGTGTGTGTGTGTGTGTGTGTGTGTGTGTGTGTGTGTGTGTGTGTGTGTGTGTGTGTGTGTGTGTGTGTGTGTGTGTGTGTGTGTGTGTGTGTGTGTGTGTGTGTGTGTGTGTGTGTGTGTGTGTGTGTGTGTGTGTGTGTGTGTGTGTGTGTGTGTGTGTGTGTGTGTGTGTGTGTGTGTGTGTGTGTGTGTGTGTGTGTGTGTGTGTGTGTGTGTGTGTGTGTGTGTGTGTGTGTGTGTGTGTGTGTGTGTGTGTGTGTGTGTGTGTGTGTGTGTGTGTGTGTGTGTGTGTGTGTGTGTGTGTGTGTGTGTGTGTGTGTGTGTGTGTGTGTGTGTGTGTGTGTGTGTGTGTGTGTGTGTGTGTGTGTGTGTGTGTGTGTGTGTGTGTGTGTGTGTGTGTGTGTGTGTGTGTGTGTGTGTGTGTGTGTGTGTGTGTGTGTGTGTGTGTGTGTGTGTGTGTGTGTGTGTGTGTGTGTGTGTGTGTGTGTGTGTGTGTGTGTGTGTGTGTGTGTGTGTGTGTAAAGAGTTCGTTCTGGTACTAAAAAATTCTCCTATTAAATGGGAAGAACCCTATTGTTTTTTATGAAAATCGGTTGACTAGAAATGGGAGTTTACTCGTGTCGATTTTAATATTTTTGCGAATATTTAGCAACAGAAAAATATTTCGAAAAAATTTATTGAACAAAAGTTACTATAAATGCAATAACTAATAACTTTTATTTGAGACGTTTTTTGATAAAACGAAAAATTTCGAAAATTTTTTGTAAAATTATTTAAAATTTTTCCAAGTCTCAATTTTTTCATACTTACATGTAACGTTTCCATGGTCATGATAATTAATTCGTAACTAGTAAAGCAAGCCTTGGACAAAAATTTGTATAGAACATAATTTGATGTATTTTTGAAGATTTATCTAAATATTTAAAAATTTTTTTTTTTTTTTAGTTTACATTTTTTTTTTTAATATTTTTTTTATGGGAGGGCAAGTCTAGCGGAGGTTTCCTTTCGCCACTGGTTTCATACTTATATGTAACGTTTCCATGGTCATGATAATTAATTCGTAACTAGTAAAGCAAGCCTTGGACAAAAATTTGTATAGAACATAACGCACGAGCCGTAGGCCAGTGCGATCACATTTTCCATTCGTGAAAAAAAGTACTGGTTTATGCACTTGTTACATAAAAAACTATTTTATATATTTCAGGTTTTAGTAAAACTTATGGAAAAAATATGTTTTTTTTCATTCGTTATTTAGCACGTCCATTATAATCCATTTAAATGAGTCTAAATAGGTAGTATTTGAAGGATATTAGAGCAAAATATACCTATGTATATTTGCCAAAATATTGAAGATATCTTCTATATTAAGAAAACTGGAGGCTATATTTGTTTTATTATTTTTTCGTTCTCATATTTGATTTCTACACGTTTTAGGTGATTAAAAAACGATATCAAAAAGAAATAAAATAAATTAGTGTCTGTCTGTCTGAAAAAAGCTGGACATATTTTAATGAAATTTGGTACATTGAGTAACACCAGGATTCGAACATATACATCTCATTGGCATCTCAAAATTATCATTCTAAGGAGGGTGTTTAGGCGTTAAAGCTGTTTACTTAAAAACTTAAAATATCTCCTTTATTATTGACTTAATAGAAAAATGAAAATTGTTTAGAACAGCGGTTCTTAAACTATGGTACGCGTACCACTAGTGGTACGCGAAGCATCTAGTAGTGGTACGCAAGCAGACACGACCATAAACCATTTATACGAGTTATTTTTTTGTTCAAATTTATAAATTCATTAAAAATTTTTTAAACTTAAATGACAAAATAAACGCCTTTATCAGGAAATGTCAAATGATACAAAGCAGTGTTTCAAATGAACATCTGCAATCTTTTCCAAATTTGAAAAGTTTTGTGTTGGAGCACGAAATTAAAGTTAAATTTGAGTTCAGTAATAACATCAAACTTCATTGTCAAATACTTTCTGACGCTTCTAAAAAATATTTCCAAGAAGACTATTCCGAAATGCTATGGATAAGGAACCCATTTATTATTGAAAATATTCCACCAACCATCAGTAATAACGATAAAGAGTCGTTGATAGAACTATCTTGCGATGGAGGTTTGAAAATTGAGTTTAGTGAATCAAAACTTGATGAGTTTTGGCTTAAAGCTAAAACCGAATATCCCGAATTGACCAGAAAAGCATTAATTTTTCATGCCCTTTTCAACAACCTATCTCTGCGAACCGGATTTTCTTCCAGGGTGACCATAAAAAACAAATTTCGCAATAAATTAACTATCGACTCCGATTTGCGCTTAAAATTAAGTACAATGGAACCCAACCTCTCATCACTTGTTTCAAGCTTGCAGCTTCATTCTTCTCACTAAACTTGGTAAGTGAATTCATTCTGTTTTGTCCAGCGATTTCCAAACTGGGAGACGCGTCGAGGATTAGTGCGCGAAGTTTAACGAAGCTTAAAAACCTTATTATTTTCTGATATGTGTATTTCTTATAATAATATATTTTTTACCATTTAAAAATGTGTCTGTATTACCTACTTTATAAATTAAGGGAGGCGCCAAGATTATTTGTTTTTAAAGAGAGGCGTAGTATTCTGTTATTTGGAAACCCTTTGAAATGTGAATTAGTTTGTAGGTATGTACGACCGATTTATTTTTTAGACAGCATTGTCAAAATGTGACTTAGCCTCGATCTAGACCTGTCAATAGTACGCGACTGTTCCGTTATTCACAGAAGTGGTACGCAAATAAAACAGTTTGAGAACCTCTGGATTAGAAGAATGAGAAATATTTTTTGTTCAATGCATTTTTTCAATTGGATGAATATTCGGGGAATTACGAGGGGACACCCTTAAGCGGGAATCTAGATTTATCTCCATTATTATTAGTTTAACAGAAAAATCGAATATAACAAAAATTGTTTATAATAAGAAAACAAACAACTATTATTTTTATGTATTTTTCTTTAAGATGAATATTTGGGGAATTAACTAAAACTAAACTTTTGAAATATCTCTCTTATTATTTACTTAACAGCAAAAACGTATATAATAATAACTGTTTACAAAGAGAAAACAAATCTTTTTTTCTTCTTTACACTTTTTCGATTGGATGAATATTTGAGGAGTTACGGAAGGACACCCTAAAACTAATATCTTGAAATAACTCACTTATTATTTAATTTACGTTAAAAATGGGTTTAGGATTGTGTGTCTGACACATTTCTTTTATGTTCTACAATTTATAATAAGGTTATTTAGGGGGACAAGGGGAGTGTTACATATAAAGTTGAAATATCTCATTTCTCATTTATTAACAACAAAAAATTATATAATTGTTAAGAATGAAGAAATGAATCTTCACTGTTCAATGCAGTTTTAGTAAGATATACATTTGGAAAGCTATAAGAAGCGTTATATACAGTGGAGGATTTAGGTCAGTTAAGGGTGCGCACAACCGTACAGTTTCTTATACAAGACTAACAACCTGAAATAAAATTAGTAACAATCTATATATCAAAATTTTCAACGAATTTTTATCTATCTAATAGGATATTTTTAATTGTAAAAAGAACTGTCATGTAATTGTAAATAAACAAATTGCGTTATAGACACCATCTTGTAAACCATTCGACGCATATTTGTGTACCATGCGGCAAATTGTAGCTAAAGCTCCATTCTAGAAATATGTTTGAAGATAATTTGTTCTATTGTGAAAATTACTTATAGTTATTGTACTTGGTAATCTACTTTTGTCGCCATCTCGATTCTTTCGTGGTTTTTAATATAGATGCTGCCCATAAAAATGATTTATTTTATGTAAAGAATACTTATACCAAGTGGAATTTCACTATCATCAAGTATAATATTTTTCGACGAAGGCTCTATACTATAAACAATCATGTCGAAAAAAATGTTGTCGTATTATTTGAACATTTCTACACAAAAATATATAAATATAAAAAATATTTGAAACCCACAAATATACTTAAAAAATTACAGAACATTGTTGTGTGATACCTATTATTAAGTTATTGAGCAATAACATTTTTACAATAATTTTTTCTACAATCAAAAATATCCTATTAGATAGATAAAAATTCTGTGAAAAATTTGATATGTAGATTGTTACTAATTTTATTTCATATTGTTAGTTTTGTATAAGAAACTAATAATGTCAGGGGTTGTACGTAGCGTTAAGGCCCCGGGCGCAGTAAGAATATTGGGCCCCTCAATTAGAAAAAAGTGTAAAATTAGGACCCCGCTTCTGGTTATATACAAACTTGGAATATCGCAATTATTATTAAATTAACAGCAATATAATATATAAAAAATTTGTTTAGAATGAAGGAACGCCTCATTTTTCTGTTTTTTATAAGACAGTTTTTTGAACATAAGATGAATATTTGGGGCGCGCATGGAAGGTGAGCTATAAACGAAGTATTTAATTATTTACTTAACATTGTGGGAGTGGTAATTTCAGAAATAAAATTTCATTATTATTTAAAATAAAATTATTCAACTAGTCAAAAATATTCAAATTATTAAAATATAAAAACTATTCTATTTTATGTTAAACATCCTCAAAGATTAGTTGAGCTATCATATATTTTTTTAGTTATATGTTGAGAGACAAGGGTAGAAATTACGGTCGTATAATATATGATTTGTTTAAAATGTTGTCAGTGTTTATCTCAAGTACATGGCCGAATGTTTACACACAGATTGATATGCGACCATATATTTTCAGTGATATGGACTTCGTAGGTAATTAGAATTAAAATTAATTATTTGGGGTTATGAATTATTGGGAATGGAAATATGAGTCTTTAAGATAACTTATAAGGTTTTGTTGTTAATTTGAGTTTTTGGTTTTAAGAAAAGGGTTGGGAAAATCTTGTGAGAGACGGGGAGTCGTGAGTAAACCAACACCGGAGTCGGACGAACCTCCCAAGTATTTTTGGTTGAGAAACCCGGTAGCGTGTAGTAAACCAGAAGTAGCCAGGGTTTGGGATGCAGTCGTGTGTATTTAGCTCCACTAGTCTTTAGTATGACGCGGCTCAAAAGGTTGCTAAAGTTTGAGATTGGTGGACGCTTGTCAAGACCGGACAAATAATAATAATATTTATTAACGACTTGTGAGGTGAAACGGTGATTGTACTCTTTAGTTTAAACCTTAATTAAACATTAAACTTAGATTAAGTAAAATGCAGACTTTAAATCAAACACTGTCAAAAACACTGGCAAAACACTATCAAAACACTGTTAAACACTGTTAAAAACTGTCATAAACAATCTAAACAACCGACCGGCGGACATTTAGGGTTTCAGGCTTGATTCCGCTCGCAAGTCTTGGAACCCACTATGTGGAGGGCCTTTCAAAGTAAGTACCATAAAGTACAATAAAATTATTTAAATTCATTCAGCCAGCCGTGACGTTTCGACCGATCCTAGAAATTCCCCCACAACATCAAAAATATTTATAAAATAGTAGTTTAGAATAAAGAAACGATTATTTTCTGTTCTATTTGAAACGTAGAGATAATAGAGAGAATCAACATAGCATGACCTTGTACCCAAAACGTATTATATGATTTTTGTCTGTACCACTGGGCGTTATCTCGTTCTTCGTCCAAACATTGCGTGTTTACTATATGATTCTTATATAGTGTGTACATCCGAGACCATTTTTTAGTGATTTTTTTTTATTCAAAACCATTTTTTATATATAAACAATTGTATTTTGTGTGTAAATATAGTATATGATAAGGCCTTTCTACTTTTTACACCACTTAATACAATCTCTTCCTAACAGATGGCACCGTATACCCCTTCCTTGTATCCTTCAACCACGTATACTGTTAATAGATGGCACCACATCCACCATTACTTTCTTTCTACACATATATTCCTTTAAAAAATCCGCGGTTTCAGGTCATCGACCCCTTTTTTTATCCCTTATCAGATTCCTACATGAGTTCCACAAATCTGTGGTTTTTACCAGATGCGATCATTGTCCATATAATCGCTTCACGATACGCCTGTGTTCGTATATATTTATTTTTATATCAATTTTTGTTATTTTTAATTTGTTGTATTGTTTATTTTAATTTCTGACTTCGTTTTACATTATTTATTTATTTAATTTTATTTTTAACACACTGTTTTTATACCATGACCCTTTTTTATTAATCTATATATATAAAAGGCAGTGTCCTGACTGACTGACTGACTGACTGACTCACTCATCACCGCCCAGCCCGAACCCCTGGGCCTAGAAACTTGAAATTTGGAGAGTATATTCCCTCCATGACGTAAGCACCCACTAAGAAGTAATTTTCCGAAATTCAACCCCTAAGGGGCGAAAAGGGGTGAAATGTGATTTCACGGATTCCTTAATATCTCTTCGGGTCGATAGGATATCAACTTAGTTTTTGCTTACAAAGATTACCCATACAAATGTCGAAAAACTTATTTCAGGATTTTGTCTTAATCAACCCCTAAAGGGGTGAATTATACATCCCGTCCTATTTCCTGTGTTTGTTGAGTTATAAAAGTTAATTTTTGCACATTTGCGAAAAGGGGTGAAATGTTAATTCACGGATTCCTTAATATCTCTTAGGATCAATAAGATACCGACTTGGTTTTTGCTTTCAAAGATTACCCATACAAATGCCGAAAAACTTATTTCAGAATTTTGTCCTAATCAACCCTTAAAGGGGTCAATTTACAATCGGGGTGAATTATACATCCCGTCGTATTTCCTGTGTTTGTTGAGTTGTAAGATTTCTTTTTGGCACATAGGTCTCTCGAAAGAGTTTTGACAGTTTTTTTAAATTTCATCCCTAAAGGGTGAAAAGGGGTGACGTGTGATTTCAAGGATTCTTTAATATATTATTATTATTATTATATTATTATTATTATTCAATAATAATAATAATAATAATAATAATAATAATAATAATAATAAAAATAATAATAATAATAATAATAATAATAATAATAATAATAATAATAATAATACTTCTAATGTCACGAATTCCGATTTTGAGCTCAAGCATAATTGTAATATCACCTCAAATTTAACACGAATACATATAAGTCAAAGTGCAATTGAAACCGCAATTACTAAACTAGATGTCAGTAAGTCACGTGGCCCGGATGGTATTGATGCACATTTCATCAAAAACTGCTGTTACACCATTTCATACCCTTTACAGTTAATCTATAATAAATCTTTAGATAGTGGTATATTTCCTAATATATGGAAAGAGGCCTATGTTTCACCTATTTATAAAAGTGGTAACAAATGCGATGTCACTAATTATAGACCAATTTCAAAATTATCGATTTTTGGCAAAATTTTAGAGTCATTTGTAAATAAAGCTATTATCAATCATATAACTCCAGCTATTTCACCTAACCAGCATGGATTCTTTCCTAAAAGATCAACTTGTACTAACTTATTGAGATATACTGAATTCGTGAACACCGTATTACAAAAGCATTCTCAATTAGATGTCATTTATACAGATTTTTCTAAGGCATTTGATAAGGTCGACCATGTACTACTATTACAAAAAATAAAAAGCTTTTGTATTACCGATCAAATCTTTAATTGGGTAGCTAGCTACCTTTTTGACAGAATACAGTACGTGGCTATAGGTGGATGCAAATCTTTTAAAATACAGGTTTCTTCTGGAGTCCCTCAGGGTTCTCACATTGGTCCCACTCTGTTTTTGATATTAATAAATGATATTAGTGAAATATTAAATTGTACTCATTTACTGTATGCTGATGATTTGAAACTTTGTTACCAAATAGATTGTATCAATGATTGTCAATATTTGCAGACTATGCTTGATCGCCTAAGTAATTGGTGTGTCGCTAACAAATTAATTTTAAACATAAATAAATGCTTTATCATTTCCTTTTACAGAAATAAACGTAAAATAGACTTCCAATACAACATTGGGGGTCAGGCATTGTCTTCTGTCTCTCATATTAAGGACTTAGGTATAATGTTTGACGAAAAACTCTCCTTCAATAAACATATTGAATATATTTGTAAAAAATCTAACAGGATGCTTGGATTTATTATGAGAACGTGCAAAAATTTCTCCAGCTCCTTCACATACAAAACTTTATTTTTTTCATACGTCAGGTCACACCTCGAATACTGTAGCACTATATGGAACCCATATTACGCTGTTCATATCAACAGAGTGGAATTAGTCCAGAAGCGCTTTGTAAAACACATGTCCTACAGACTTGGCTGTAACGACTGCCCATCTTACCAGGATAAGTTATGTTATTTTAGCATGATAAGTCTTAAAGAACGTAGAGACATGGTTGACCTTAAACAAATATACAGAATAGTACATGGGAGCTATGACGATACAAATTTGTTAGGACAATTAAATTTTTGTGTTCCTTCTTATAACATGCGTAGTATTTGTACATTTAAGCAAAATTTTGCCTCTACTAATTACCTATTAAACTCGCCAGTGAGTCGCATGACAAAATTATTTAATACTGTCAGTTGTGATATCGACTTAGATATCCATAATTTATCTTTACGGAGATTTTCAACTATCATAAAACAGTATTATAAAACTAAAAACACTGCTTAAAGATATTTTTTCTAGACTATAATAAATATTCCCTTAAATTTCTAGCTCCTATGTTCCTCGTATATATAGATATAATTTTTTTTTTTTTGTTGTTTTACATATTTTTCTGTTTTAAACTTTATAATTGTATTATTTTGTACCATTGTCATTTGTATGCTAAAGTGGCTGCCTGTTATTGGGTGCTTGCACCTGTTGGCAGTCCAATGGGTTATTAAATAAATAAATAAATAAATAAATAAATAAATATCTCTTAGGACCAATAAGATATAGACTTGCGTTTTTCTTACAAAAATTACCCATACAAATACCGAAAAACTAATTTCAGGATTTTGTCATAATCAACCCCTAAAGGGGTGAATCTACAATTGAGGTGAATTATACATCCTGTCGTATTTCCTGTATTTGTTGAGTTATAAAATTTAGTTTTGGCACATAAGTGTCTTTTTAAAATATTTCGGAATGGTATTGACAGTTTTTTAAAATTCCGTCCCTAAAGGGTGAAAAGGGGTGAAATGTTAATTCAAGGATTCCTTAATATCTCTTAGGTCCAATAAGATACCGATTTGGTTTTTGCTTACAAAGATTATTCATACGAATATCGAAAATCTTATTTCAGGTTTTTGTCCTAATCAACTCCTAAAGGGGTGAATATACAATTGGGGTGAATTATACATGCAGTCGTATTTCCTGAGATAGTTGAGTTATAAAATTTCTTTTTGGCACATAAGTGTCTTTTTAAAATATCTCGAAATAGTATTGACAGTGTTTAGAAATTGCAGCCCTTAAAAGTGAAAAGGGGTGAAATGTGAATTTAAGGATTTCTTATATCTCTTAGGACCAATAAGATATCGACATAGTTTTTTCTTACAATAATTATACAAATGTCGAAAAATTTATTTCAGAATTTTGTCCTAATCAACCCCTAAAGAGGTGAATCTACAAACGGGGTGAATTATACATCCCGTCGTATTTCCTGTGTTTGTTGAGTTATAAAATTTATTTTTTGCACATAGGTGTCTTTTTAAAATATCTCGAAACAGTATTGACGGTTTTTTAAAATTACATTCCTAAAGGGTGAAAAGGGGTGAAATGTTAATTCAAGGATTCCTTAATATCTCTTCGGACCAATAAGATACCGACTTGGTTTTTGCTTACAAAGATTATTTATACGAATACCGAAAAACTTATATCAGGTTTTTATCATAATCAACCCCTAAAGGGGTGAATATACACAATTGGGGTGAATTATACATGCTGTCGTATTTCCTGTATTTGTAGAGTCATAACATTTATTTTTGGCTGATGGTTGTTTTTTTAAAATATCTCGAAATGATTTGACAATTTTTTATAATTGCATCTCTAAAGGGTGAAATGTGATTTCAAGGACTCCTTAATATTTCTTAGTACCAATAAATTATGAGCGGTTTGATTTTTGCTTATAAAGATTACCTATACAAATGCCAAAAACTTATTTCAGTATTTTATCCTAATCAACCACTAAAGAGGTGAATCTACATTCGCGGTGAATTATAAATCCCGTCGTATTTCCTGTGTTTGTTGAGTCATAACATTCCTTTTTGGTACATAGATGTCTTTTTAAAATACCTCGAAATAATTACCCTAATACCCTATAAAAACCCCTAAAGGGGTGGATCCACAATTGGGGTGAATTATACATCCCGTCGTAATTCCTGTGTTCGTTTAGTTGCAACATT
Organism: Liopterus haemorrhoidalis; assembly: GCA_963971575.1. Taxonomy (NCBI): domain Eukaryota; kingdom Metazoa; phylum Arthropoda; class Insecta; order Coleoptera; family Dytiscidae; genus Liopterus; species Liopterus haemorrhoidalis. The sequence goes on from OZ020611.1 coordinate 131,487,118, forward strand.
ACTATTTGGCACATAAGTGTCTTTTTAAAATATCTCGAAATGGTATTGACAGTTTTTTGAAATTTCACCCCTACAGGGTGAAAAGGGGTGAATTGTGATTTCAAGGATTCCGTATATCTCTTAGGACCCATAAGATATCGACTTACTTTTTGCTTACCAAGATTACCCATACAAATACCGAAACATCAATTTCAGGATTTTGTCCTAATCAACCCCTAAAGGGGTGGATCTACATTCGGTGTGAATTATACATCCCGTCGTAATTCCTGTGTTCGTTTAGTTGCAAAGTTACTTTTTGGCACATAGGTGTCTTTTTACAATATCTCGAAATGGATTTGACAGTTTTTTTAAATTTCACCCCTAAGGGTTGAAAAAAGGTTAATTCTGATTTCAAGGATTCCTTAATATCTCTTAAGACCAATAAGACATCGACTTACTGTTTGCTTGCAAAGATTATCCATACAACTACCGAAAAACTTATTTCAGAAATTTGTCCTTATCAACCCCTGAAGGGGTGGATCTACAATCAGGGTGAGTTATACATTCCGTCGTATTTCCTGTGTTCCTTTAGTTGCAACATTACTTTTTAACACATAGGTGTCTTTTTAAAATATCTCGAAAAGCTTTTGACAGTTTTTTGAAATTTCACCCCTAAAGGGTGAAAAGGGGTGAATTGTGATTTCAAGGATTCCTTAATATCTCTTAGGACCAATAGCATATCGACTTGCTTTTTGCTTACAAAGATTAGCCATACAAATACCGAAACACTAATTTCAGGATTTTGTCCTAATCAACCCTTAAAGGGATAATCACCCCAATCTACAATTGGGGTGAATTATACATCCCGTCGTAATTCCTGTGTTCGTTTAGTTGCAACGTTACTTTTTGGCACATAGGTGTCTTTTTACAATATCTCGAAATGGGTTTAAAAAACTGTCAATTTTTTAAAATTTCACCCCTAAGGGTTGAAAGGGGTTGAATTGTGATTTCAGGGATTCCTTAATACCTCTTAGGACCAAGATATCGACTTGCATTTTGCTTACAAAGACTATCCATGCAAATTCCGAAAAACTTTTTTCAGAATTTTGTCTTAATCAACCCCTAAAGGGGTGAACAATTGGGGTAAATTATACATTCCGTCGTATTTCCTGTGTTTGTCGAGTTTTAACATTCATTTTTGGCACATAGGTGTCTTTATAACATATCTCGAAACGTTTTGACAGTTTTTTAAAATTTCACCCCTAAAGGATGAAATGGGGTGAATTGTGATTTCAAAGATTCCTTAATATCTCCTAGGATTAATAAGATATTAACTTGGTTTTGGTTACAAAGACTACCCATGCAAATGCCGAAAAACCTATTTCAGGATTTTATCCTAATCAGCCCTTAAAGACGTGATACTACAATTCGGCTGAACTATACATCCCGTCGTATTTCCTGTGTTTGTTAAGTTGCAATATTTCTTTTTGGCACATAGGTGTCTTTTTAAAATATTTTGAAATGGTTTTGACAGTTTTTTTTTAATTTCATCCCAAAAGGGTGAACAGGGGTGAATAAAATTTGATTTGAAATGGTTTTGACAGTTTTTTTTTAAAATTTCATCCCAAAAGGGTGAACAGGGGTGAATTGTGATTTTAAGGATTCTTTTATGTCTCTTAAGACTAATAAGATACCGACTTGGTTTTTGCTTACAAATACTACCCATGCAAATGCCGAAAATTTTATTTCAGGATTTTGTCCTGATCAATGCCTAAAGGGGTAAATCTACAATCGGGGTGAATTATACATCCCGTCGTTTTTCGTGTGTTCGTTTAGTTGCAACATTACTTTTTGGCACTTAGGTGTCTTTTTAAAATATTTTGAAATAGTTTTGTCAGTTTCTTTTAATTTCACCCCTAAAAGGTGAAAAGAGGAGGTGTGATTTCAAGGATTCCTTAATATCTCAGGACCAATAAGATATCGACTTAGTTTTTGTTTACAAATATTGCCCATGCAAATATCGAAAAACTTATTTCAAGATTTTATCCTAATCAATCCGTAAAGGGGTGAATCTATATTCGGGGTGAATTAAATATCCCGTCTTATTTTATGTGTTTGTTGAGTTATAACATTCCTTTTTGGCAAATTGGTGTCTTTTTAAAATGTCCCTAAATTGTTTTGACAGTTTTTTAAAATGACTTTGACATATATATATGAAATTCGCAAAGTTGATTCCTTCCATGACGTAAGTACCCACTAAGAAGAGATTCTTCGAAAGTCGACTTCTAAGGGGTTAAAACATTTAAACATACATACAATAACATACAGTAATTTTTAAAAAAATTATGAATTCGTCCCAAACCACTCCAAACGGGATGAATTATAGTACCCGTAGTTTTTCCTGTTTGTTGAGATATAACATTCATCTTTGGCATATACGTGCCTTTTTTAAAACACCTATTTCAAAACTTTTTCAAAAACAAGTGTTTTGACAGTTTTTTTAAGTTTCATCTTTAAAGGGGTAAATTGATATTTTTTATTCGATAGAAAATCCAGTGTATATTAAGACATGAAATTCGGAGCTTACATTCCCTCCATGACGTAAGAGACCAATAAGAAGAGATTTTCTAAATTCAATTTTTAACTGGTGAAATGATGTGAAATTTGATTTAGGGATGCCTCAATATCTCTTAGGCTCAATGAGATATCGACTTGGTTTTTGCTTACAAATGATACCCATACAAATGTTTAAAACAGAAATTCATGTGTTTGCCCTAATAAACCCATAAATGGATGAATATGCAATCGGGGTGAATTATAAAAACCTTTGTATTTCCTGAGTTATAACACTTCATATTGGTACATAGGTTTCTATTTAGAAGGCGTTTGACAGTTTTTTAAAATTTCATCCCTTACGGAGTAAATTAGTATTTTTTATTCGATAGAGCTTCCCTTGACAAAGAGATATGAAATTCGTGAGAAACCCTTCGTATCTCCTGTGCTCCAAGAGACCCTCAATATACCGTAGCGAAGCACGGGTTTTCAGCTAGTCTTATTATATCACTCACTACTAATATGTCAGGTATGTCTAACAATATTGTACTTATATCTATTTATTTATCTACTATATACTCTAATAATAATAATAATCCCAACATCGTATCCGACTAAGGGAGTCACAAAATAAATATTAATAATAATATGTGTATATGCATAAAGACACAAATATATACATATACACACATACACATATACATATAAAGGATGTTCTATAGTCTATAAAGTAGTTCTTCTTCTACGTTCATGGGCACGGAGATGACTTATAAGCCCAATCCTGGCCATAAAACTTTTGCCACATATATCGCACTGAAACGCTCCTTCTCCCGTCGATATCCTGTTCTTCTTTGCAGCTGCTTTAGCCCTCACAGCCTGCTGGCGGCTTTGTTCGTATGCAGCAACTGAATCTTGAATCGATTTTCTCCAACAGTTGCGGTTAGTTGCTAGGGTTTCCCAGTTGTTAGTCAGCAAGTTTGTACTTTTAAGGCTGTTTTTGAGAACATCCTTGTACCGCTTTCGAGGAGCACCAATATTACGTTGACCTTGTTGCAGCTCACAATATAACATCTGTTTAGGTAGTCTGTCATTGGACATACGTACAACGTGCCCAGTCCATCGCAGTTGATTTCTGACTAACAGCGATTCGATACTGCAGGCCTGAGCTTCGTTCAGTACTCGTACATTATCTATATGATCTTGCCACTTGATACGCAAAATTGTTCGTAGGCATCTTTGATGGAATTTTTCCAATTGACGTATATGCCGTCGATATGGGGTCCATGTTTCTGATGCATATAGCAATGTAGGTATTATGACAGATTTATACACGCTCAGTTTAGTTTGCAAGCTCAGATCATGGTTTAACCAAACTCGTTTTCGTAGCATGCCATAAGCTCTAGCAGCAGCAGATATTCTGTTATTTATCTCCAAGTCCAGATTACCATCGCAGCAAAGTATAGAACCTAAATATTTAAAGGTCTTCGTGATCCTCAACACTTCGTCGCCAATAAAGAAATCTGGTATTGCATTACCATTAGTAGGTCTGGCCATGATTTCTGTTTTCGACAGACTAATCTTAAGTCCAAACCGTGTGCTTGAGGTAGCCAAGCGGGTTATTGCATCTTGCAGATCCTCAGGACTATTTGATACTAACGCACAATCATCAGCGTACAAAGCTTGTTGAAATATGCCGTACTTTAGCTTAGATACAGCCTTGAAGCGAGATAGTCTGTGCAGACCGCCGTCTGTGCGATACCGAATATGGACCCCGCCGATATAGTCACAAAAGGCTATCTCTAGTACCGCTGCTAGGAAGATATTAAATAGACTAGGCGCAAGAACACATCCTTGTCTTGTGCCAATTGTAACACAGAAATCAGAGGAAAACTCTCCGTTCGAAGACACACAAGCTTTCGTGTTACAGTGGAGTTCTCTCAACAGATGTAATATTTTTGGTGGGCAGCCATATTTTTTCAATACTTCCCATAGCATGTTTCGCGGCACTGTGTCGAATGCTTTGGAAAAGTCGACAAAGCACATATAGAGCGGTTGGTTTTGCTCTGTACATTTCTCTTGTAGCTGACGGAGCGAGAAGATCATATCGTTGCATCCTCTATTTTTTCTGAAACCAGCTTGAGACTCTGGATTGTGGTATTCAGATATAGTGTTCAATCTGTCATTCAAGATATTGGAAAGAACTTTGCCTACTGATGACAGTAAAGATATCCCACGATAATTGTCGCAACTACTTTTACTACCTTTGCTTTTATATAGAGGCAGCACGATAGCATTTTTGAACTGTTGGGGTATTTCACCGGATTCCCAGATTTTTTTAATTAGATTTGTCAACGTAATAGCTAGCGCACCTCCACCATATTTTACTATTTCAGCTGGTATGCCATCTGAACCAGGTGCTCTATTATTGTTCAGACGATCGATAGCAAATTCAACTTCGTAGAGTGTTGGCGTAGCATCCAGATCTTCCCATACATGGTACTGTGGGAGCAGTTCAGTGACGCTATCGTCTCGTGGGTACGACGTGTTCAGTAGCTCATTAAAATGTTCACGCCACCTATTGAGAAGATCATTCGGGGTGTACAATAACGTAGAGTTATCTTTACTTTTCAGAGGCATTGAGATTTTCCTCCGGGGACCGTAGATTTTCACAAGACTTTGATAGAAAGCTTTTAAATTATTATTATCGGCAAACTGTTGGATCTCGTTTGCTTTATTTGTCCACCAATTGTTCTTTAATTCCCTTGTTCTAGTTCTTAGTTTCCTTCGATGCTCTAGCATGACAACTCTGTTACTTGGTGTTTTATTCAAATGCCACTTCAATTCCGCAGATTTTCTGGTATCAACGAGAGTTTTGATTTCTGCGACGTTTTCATCAAACCAATCTTCATTTCTTTTCTTAACTTTGCCCAGAAATTTAGCAGAAGTACTGTATAGTTCAGTTGATAAACTTAACCACTGCTGTTCCGGCGATCGGATATGTAAGTTGGTATCAGGTATGCATTTTGAAATTTCTTCTACAAATTTCGCCCGTATTGAGCAATCCTTTAATATATCCGTGTTCATTCGCGGGCACATTGTTTTAGGTCTTTTGTCAACCCGTTTGAAATGAAGATTTAATTTGGATCTTACAAGTCTGTGATCTGTGTCGCAGATCGCGCCTCTCATAACTCTTGTTATTATTATGTCCTTGATATCAGAGTTCCTCGTAATAACGTAATCTATCATATGCCAGTGTTTGCTCCTTGGGTGCATCCATGTGTTTTTATATTTGTTGGGCAGCTGAAAGATGGTATTGGTTATCGTTAGTCCGTAGGACTGACAGAGTGTAAGAAGCATAAGGCCATTGCTATTACACTTTCCGGTGCCATGCTTGCCGATTACGTTGGTCCAATTTGTTGTGTCTCTGCCTACTCTAGCATTAAAATCACCAAGGAGTAGGAGTTTATCTGTTCGAGGAACTTTATCTAGGACATGCCTTAAGTCTGCGTAAAATTGTTCCTTACCCTCTTCCTCATGTTGCATCGTAGGAGCGTAGATGCTGATGAGTGACAGGTATTTACTAGCTTTTAAGCAAAAACGAGCTGTCATGATCCTGTCTGTGACCCCCATTGGGGGCTTGTCCATAATAGGGAGTAGTGACGTACGGATAGCGAAGCCAACGCCCGATTCTCTCTTCTCATGAACTTTACGTCCGGACCAGAAATAGGTGAAACCCCCCTTTATCTCCGTGAGCTGTCCAGATTCAGGGAAGCGTGTTTCACTAATAGCAGCGATGTCTATGTTATATGTTTGCAGCTCGTTAGCAAGCATAGCTGTTCTTCTTTCCGGCTTGTTAGATGTTGGGTTGTCCTGGAGAGTCCGAATATTCCAGGTGCAAATTTTCATTTTAAAATGTGTTTCCTTGTTGCGGCGACTTGGAAGATGTTTAGGCAGAATGTGGTTTTCCTGCTCCATTGTCTTAGAAATGGAAATATAGTGTGACTAATTGTGCTAGGATATATTTTAGTGCCAGGAGTATTGCACAGTTACCGATGGCACTATCTTGGTCTCTGAAGTTCTAATATTCGAGGCAAAACAAGGTTAAGACATCGAACGAACTCCAGGGATCGCAGCACTTGGCCGCAGTACTAAAATGCTTGGCAGTACGGCGCCCTTTACACCGCAGTGCAACTGGTGTTCGCATAGCATCAGCTACCGTTGGGAGTAGTGCTCCTCCTCCGCTAGCTGTATCCTAAGCTGATGTAAACCATATAGCCGCTCCACTGGAGGCAGACGCTGTACGGGCTTACTTATGAAGATGCAGTTTGTGGATGCAGTCGTAATAAGTGAATATAATAATAAACATACATATACCTATACATACCCAAGCACATATACATACATATATACATATAGATATTTTTAAAATACGTAAAAAAAAAATAAATAAATAAATAGTTAAAATGTAAATAAATAGATAAAATAATACTTAGTAAAATAAATAAACAAATAAATAGATAAATAAATAAAATAATAAAAATTTGAGTTTAAAATATTTAAAAATTATTAGTAGATCAGATCAATAGCACATATCACCCACATAACCTGCATCACCTACAGGATTAGAGCTGGTTACTCCCCTACTGCAGTTCAGAAAGTAAATCACTATAGGATTTAGCCGGTTACATAAATAATATGGATGTTTATTGATAATTACTTAGAAATTTCCTTAATTAAATGAATGAGAGCAATAACCGTTTTACGGTCACTGATTTAAGTCATATTTGGAGTGCGTGCGCAACTCCGCCTTGCTGACACAATTTGGTTCGTGCTTGTATAAACAGCTGCTTTGAAATATTTTAATAAAAATGTGTTTTAATTTAATTATATTACTCAAAAAGTATCACTTACGGAATATAATAGATAACGATATATATGATGACTTGCACGACAAATTTTTAGATTTATATTCAACATTTAGCACATTAAATATTAATTTTTAAAAACATCTAGGTTCACTGACCTACACCCACACACAGCAGTCCTCAACCATTTTTCTATATACACTTATATAATATTTCGATTTTCTTCTATGTAGCAGCTTTGATGAAGGAATAAATTATTTCGAAACTGGTAAGCTGTAGATAGTTGTGCTTTATTTTATACCCGATACCCGTACAACCTTTCCCCTTTCACTTGTAAATATAGTGTGTTATAATTGGATTCCTTATTTTTATAGTTTGGTGTCAAGTTTAAGATCTATTTCAGTTTTCATAATTTAAGGTTTTTTAGTTTTTATCTTAGAGACGTTTTTATTGTGCAAATACAATACAAATTATTTAAGTTGGGAACTGTTGTTCATTGGTATACAAATCGTAGCTATGCTAAAAGTAATAATCAGCTTGCAACAGAAGAAATGAATTGTCCTGCATCATTTCATGCCTAAGTTTATTAAGAATTTTACCTGTTGAAAAGCTTATTATTATTTTTGTTATAATATATCAATAAACCAAAGTATATTTAGAGTATACACGTGAATTGAATAAATGTGTTAATATAAATGTGTTTATATCCTCCAAATATGAAATGAATATGGTGTTTTAATCCCATTTCTCCCCTAGTTCAAAAATATAAGAACTAAAGATATGAGCTAATGAGACCAAGTCAAATATGGCGGCTACCTATTTTTCACGCCTCACTCTGCTACACTTACTCGTTTCTCCGCCACACTTACCCCGTCTATAAACTCTGTTTATGTTCTCTCGATATCTCTATGATTTGAAATTAAAATATCTCACTTCTCATTTATGGCACAGCAAAAATACACATAACAAAAACAGTACGACGGACGGGCACGCCAGCTAGTAGAGAATAAATATGTGTACAGCAGCAGTACCTTTGTCTCCCTCAGTTTTCTCAATAATATATTTATTTATAACAAAACATGCATGTTACTAGGGGCCTCAGCCCGGCTACGCCGGTCTTCTCCCCTACATTGTTAAAACTCGTCGCTTCGCGACTCGTTTTAATATAATTTTGTCGCACTTGTCGATTATAAAACTCGTCGCTCATCTTTTTTTAACACTATTTTACGAAAATTCCCCCAGCAAATGTCTTAAGTTTTATCGTTAATTCACCTTAAATACTTAATTAGTTTTCTTCTATCAAGAAATACGTTCAAAATGTGAAATATCGTCACATTTGTAAGCATATTTCCAATAATGGCCCAGATTCTTTGAAAAATGTTTTCTGATGCCTCAAAATATTATCTCGCACGTCAAATAAGCTATCTTGAACCATTATCACCACTTAACACTTTGATTAACCCTAAAATTTTTAATATCTATAAATCTTTTTTAACACTATTTTATGGAAATTCGCCCTGCAAATGTCTTAAACTTTATCGTTAATTCACCTTAAATCCTTAATTAGTATTCTTCTGTCAAGAAACACGTTCAAAATGTGAAATCTCCTCCCATTTTAAAATGCAAAAAATTTGACAGCTGTCACCTTCTGAAATCTTGTAAGCATATTTCCAATAATGGCCCAGATTCTTTGAAAAATATTTTCTGATACCTCAAAATATTATCTCGCACGTCCAAAAAGCTATACTGAACCATTATTACTATTTAACACTTTGATTCTCGCCGTAAATATTCTGGACCGGCCGTCTTGTATTAAGAATATTTTTGAATTATCGTCTGATAAAACCTGTCCGTGCCGATCAATGATGACTTTGATTCGACACGGATTCGAGGAAAAAATGCATGATTTTTATCAATAAAAATTAGTCAGTACCCCCTGTCGAAATAAAATTAAGCCTAAGCACTAAAAAAATATCACCCGGATGAGAGGGCGGTTCATTTTCCTCTCTCCGCGTTACCGGAAAAATGAAGATACACCAGACGTTGAATAGAACATACATACCACACTTGTACAATATAATAGTAGATTCTTTTGCTTGTTGACTTTAGCATTTTTGGCTATTAGCCTGGTAATAAACGTATATGCTACTAGCAACGCTTTCTGTATACAGGGTGTTTACGGTCTTCTTATTTCTTTTTTAATGGGTGATACTACAGGTCTAAAGAGCGAAAACCCTTAAACAACCTTAGTAAAAGTTTTATAATAAAAGAGATATGGTTTTTTTAAAGTTTTTATAGGGAAGCGATAAATTAATGTTAGAAAAACTTGTAATAACCTGCGAACTAACAAAGATAAAAGTTACCAGATCGATTGAATGCTGAAAATTATGTATTTTTTTGCAAAATAATTTGCCAGAACTTTTAGAAGATATTCCATTAAATCTAAGTCAAGAAATGTGGTTTCTTCGAGACGTTGCAGCCGCGCTTTTCAGCTGTTTCGTTCGTCAACACTTAAACAATGTATTTGAAAATAAGTGGATTGGTCGGGCAGTCCTGTTCCTTGGCCTCCTCGGTCACCAGACTTAACACTATTAGACTTTTATTTGTGGGAATATCTGAAGACTATGGTATACACCGAAATTATGAACTTGGAGGATCTCCGTAACCAGGTGGAAGTAGCAGCGGCGGAAATCCGACAAGGCATGGGCCTTGGGCCTTGCAGGATACGCTGATTCATGGATACGCTGAGCAAAATTTTGCATACAACAGCAGAGTGATAATTTCGAACATCTGCTGTGTAACTTAAGTGCTTATCGTTTTCTTTTGATCCCATAAAAATAAATATAAAAAAATAATGGGTCATGTTCATCATCTTTTACTAAATCTTAATAGCACTACTAAGACAAGTATGTTAAGCGCTATTAAAAATTGATGTTCATAATACAGAATTATTGTTAGTAATGCTTAATAGTGTCAAGCAAATTGTAATTTGAGAGGCTGTATTAAATGATATTAATCATATGTATGAGAGATTTGCGGGATGTTCGTGAAATGCGTGTATTACGAAAGCAATTACTAAGAAAATTTTATAATAAAAGAAAAAAATTATCAGAATCATTTAGAGAAGAATTAGATTTACAAGAGAGTTAAAATATTAATTAAAATTTCAAATGATGATATAAAATCGGTATTTTCAAAAGGTGGAAAGTTTTAACTGAAATTCAAATATGTATTGCTTTACGTTATTTTGCTAAAGGTTCATATCAACAAGATATAGGTAACTAGTTAATAACATGAATAAATGGTTAGGTACCATTACATTTTGCTTTTAATTCTTTTAAAATATTCAAATTTATTGTTAAAAAAAAAATCGATAATAAAATCGTCACCCAACGCTGTCAAAGAAACAAGGTTATGTTTGTGTTTTTACCGCGATAATAGTACAAGTTAGTAACGCATCTTTTATCTCTTTCTATCGACAATAGAACACGTTGCTAAACTTCTTTATTAGTTAAAATATCGTAGTATAGAGATTATGAACACTACTAACGATAGCATCACACTTGCTTATTTTAACAAGTAACGCTTAATTGCAATATTTAGTAAAAGATTAAGAACATGGCCCACTATCTCTTGTATTATAAAACTTTTACTAAAGTGTTTTAAAGTTTCTCGCCTTCTTTTGACCTATAGTATCACCAATTAAAGAAGAAATAAGTAGACCTTAAACACCCTGTGTATCCAACCAATAAAAGTAGGCGGCAAATACAAAATATATAGGGAAAACGGTACATTGTCATATATTTTAAAAGTTCCATTGGTATTTTATATTTAAATAGCTTATCATGGAATCCACCCCTTGTTTTGGTTATACATGCATTATTTCGCTTACATGATCGATTATACATAGCAAAAAATGTCATACATAGGATTCAAAAAGATTTGTAGTCATGGAGATTCAATTTTCTTACCGTTTTCAACAGCGACTGTTTCTCTGATCATCTCCTCTATCCCTTGCATATTCCACTCGCCGGTGTAATAATCCCCGTCATCCGAACTTTATTATTTGCTTAGAACTGAAGCGAGATTTTAGATGTCCCCTCAGTTAACACCATCAAAGCAGAAATATAATATAAATTAGTTCAAATGATTCCTTCTTTTTTCCAGTTCTTTATTAGTTGGTTGAATGCAAATATTTGTTTATCCCATTCACAAATCACGTATCCAAACGGTTTAAAACGTTCAAAAAGGTAGATTGGCTCTAGCATTTTGGTACAATCAACAAAATATCGACCCATTCTACGAAGATCGTCAATATTTTATTTTTTCCAATTATGTAACTTAAGAGCGTAATGTACCTGGGTTACGCGCAACGGAAACGTGCATTTGGAAGGGCCAAAGAATTTGAACCAAATGTTGTCGGATCAATTTGATTTTTTTTTTAATTTGAAGATAAAAATTGGCTCCGTTGGATTTAAGAGATAAAATATGGTTTTATTTTTAATTTTCAGTTTTACAATGTCCTAAACTTTGTCTAACTTCACATCACTGTTACTCCGTAAATCAATAACAATTGCAAATTCCATAGCTAGAATCCTATAGATTGTACTTTTATCTTTAAAATGAGTCCTTGTTTATGAAAATAAACAAATTAATATTTAGCACCAATTCTTTGGTCCACACCGAAACACTATTTATATGAAATACTGGCATTTACAAGCATCGAGAGATGTATCCATCTGGTAGCGTGGTTTTAAACTAATATAGTCATAGTAGAGGGATTCTAAACTCTTGGGGGAGAAAATGAAGGGAGCCTTCATTTTCTACACATATCTTTGAATTCGGTGTTTATTTAGTATGCTTAAAAAGTTGTGTTTTGTTCAATAATTTTCTATTGATTTATAAAGTGGGTAACTGAAGATCTTTGGTATAAAACAGTTTGTGACGTCAAATTTACGTGTTTTATTTTAGAGTTCGACCTCTATGTGGTGAAAAGGAGTAAAATGTTTCTTCACGGATTCCTCAATATCTCTTAGGACAAATGAGATATCGAATAGGTTTTTGCTTACAAATGTTACCCACACACATGTTTAAAAACAAACTGAGTATTATACACTAATGACTAATGAAGCACGGGTGCTCAGCTAGTCTTCTGTATATATAAAAGGCAATGTCCTGACTGACTGACTCATTCACTCATCACCGCCCAGCCCGAACCCCTGGGCCTAGAAATTTGAAATTCGGAGAGTATATTCCCCTCATGACGAAAACACCCACTAAGAAGGGATTTTTCGAAAATCCACTCCTAAGGGATGAAAAGGGGTGAAATGTGATTTCACGAATTCCTAAATATCGACTTAGTTTCTGCTTACAAGTATTACCCATACAAATGGCGAAAAACTTATTCGGGATTTTGCCCTAATCAACCCCTAAACGGGTGAACCTATAATCGGGGTGGATTATACATCCCGTTGTATTTCCTCTGTTCGTTTAGTTGCAACATTACTTTTTGGCACATAGGTGTCTGTTTAAAATATCTCGAAATGGTTTTAACAGTTTTTTAAAATTTCATCTCTAAAGGGTGAAATGGGATGAAATGCGATTTCAAGAATTCTTTAATATTTCTTAGGACCAATAAGTTATCGACTAGCTTTTTACTTACAAAGATTACCCATACAAATACCGAAAAACTTATTTCAGGATTTTGTCTTAATCAACTTCTAAAGGGGTGGATCTACAACTGGGGTGAATTATACATCCGGTCGTGTTTTCTGTGTTCGTTTAGTTGCAACATTACTTATTGGCACATAGGAGTCTTTTTAAAATATTTTGAAATAGTTTTGACAGTTTTTTAAATTTCACCCCTAAAGGGTGAAAAGGGGTGAAATGTGAATTCCAGGATTCCTTAATATCTCTTAGAACTAATAAGATATCGACTTGGTTTTTGCTTACAAAGGTTACCCATACAAATGTTTAAAACAGAACTACACGACTTTGCCCTAATCAACCCTTAAATAGGTGAAACTACATTCGGAGTGAATTATCTAAATCTTTGTATTTTCTGAGATATAACACTTCATTTTGGTACATATAGATTTCGATTTAGAAAGGTTTTAACAGTTTTTTAAAATTTGATCATTAACGGGGTAAATTGGTATTTTTTATTCTATAAAGCGTCCCTTGACAAAGAGACATGAAATTCGGGAGAAATCCTTCGTATCTTCTGTACTTCTTGAGTTATAACATTACTTTCTGGCACATAGGTGACTTTTTAAAATCTTGCGATAGTGTTTTGACAGGTTTCTTAAATTTCACTCCTAAATGGTACATTAGTATTTTTAGTTAGAAATAACAGAGATTACATTCCTCAGTATGACGTAAGAACCCACTAAGAAAGGATTTTTTCGACCCCTATGTGGTAGCAGTCAAATGTTTTTTTACTGATTCCTCAATATTTCTTAAGACAGATGAGATATCGACTACGTTTTTGCTTAAAAAGATTACCCATACACAAGTTTAAAAACAAACTGAGGATTTTACGCTAATGAGACCATCAATATACCGTAGCCAAGCACTGGTTTTCAGCTAGTATATATATATAAAAGGCAATGTCCTGACTGACTGACTCATCACCGTCTAGCCCGAACCCCTGGGTCTAAAAACGTGAAATTTGGAAAGTATATTCCCTCCATAACGTAAGCACCCACTAAGAAGGGATCTTTCGAAATTCAACCCCTAATGGGCGAAAAGGGGTGAATTTTTTTTTTAACGTATTCCTTAATATCTCTTATGGCCAATGGGATATCGACTCAGTTTTTGCTTATAAAGATTACCCATACAAATGCCAAAAGACTTATTTGAGGATTTCGTCCTAATCAACCCCTAAAAGGGTTAATCTAAAATTGGGGTGAATTATACATCCCGTCGTATTTTCTGTGTTTGTTGAGTTAAAAAAAATATTTTTTGTACATAAGTGTCTTTTTAAAATGTTTCGAAATGCTATTGACAGTTTTTTAAAATTGCATCCCTTAAGGGTGAAAACTGATGAAATTTGAATTCAGGGATTCCTTAATAGGACCAATGAGATATCGACTTGATTTTTACTTACAAAGATTACTCTTACATATGCCGAAATACTTATTTTAGGATTTTGTCCTAATGAACCCCTAAAGAGGTGAATCTATTATTGGGGTCAATTATACATCCCTTCGTATTTCCTGTGTTTGTTGAGTTATAAAATTACTTTTTTTCACATAAGTGTCTTTTTAAAATATCTATAAAAAGAAAAAAAAAATGAGAACCACCAGTATACAATGAGGGTCAGAGACGTAGCAGGGGTGGGGGGCATTGGGGGTGAAACTTTTTTACACATATTATTATTATTACATTAATGATTATTAACATAATTTTTTGATAATAAAAAAAAACAAACTATTATTTCTACAAAATTATCTGTAAAATTAGAATTGGTAATAAATATTAATCACTTTTCACATACAAGGGCTTATTTTAAAGATAAAATTACAATATAGAGTGGTCAAGTGTTAACATTTGTAATTTTTATTCATTTACTGAGTAACAGTGATGAGAAATTTCAAAAAATACAGGTTGATTTATAAATATTAGCACTTTTCCCTCTCCCTGTAAGCTACTTCGACTGTGGTCACTCCCTCAATAACGTAATAAGACTACTCGCCACCGCACCCCGCGAGCAATAATGGACTTTGAGGTGACTACATTCAGCTCTTAAATATTAGAACAGAGTTTCCAAAGTTTTTGAGCCGCGGAGCACTCTTCACGAGAATAATTCGTCACGGAACTATCGTTGCTATACACAGTGGCGTACGCAAAAAATATTTAGGTGGGGGTTCACAACATTGAAATTTATACGTATAGAAAATACGAGCAATCTTGAAATGCGGTAATTATAATTTTAGTTCTTTTTGAATTTTCGGGGGGAGGGGATTTATCTCCCTAATGCTCCCTATGCGTACACCACTGGCTATATATTTATATATATTTTAGTGGATCTGAACGTATGATATGGTATATATGTAGAAATAAATTTCTCAGTTGATCAATACAGGATAATTATTTTATGCCGATCTTGAAAAGTTATCTGGTACGGACTATAAACTGAGCAAAATGTAAGAATGCTTGTTATTTAAAAGCAAAAATATTAATAAAATATCAGCTGTGGCCACCACAAGCCCGAACGCCATCATAAAGTAGGTTTTATAATAATTATAATAGCCTCTATTTCAACCCTTATGATACATTATAGTTATTAAGAATTAATCTAGTTTATAAATTTATAAAATCCCGACAAAACCGTTAATTACATTACATAACTTTACAATTAAGTTAAATTTAAATTACATATTTGGTATACAAATTTGGTTGTAGCCCTTACGGACACAAGGCCTCAAAGTAGGTACTTAAACAAAATACTCACTACCACTGAAATTATTTACCGTATCCGTGGAAACATTACATATACGTACGAGAAAATAAATACTTAATAAGTATGGCTGCGTGCCTAGGCCATAATAAAATAAAATATAATAGAATAGAAAAATTATTACTATAATAAAAATAATATAAAAATATTTTTTTAAATCAGCTGCGGCCACCGCAGAATTGTCCGCCAAAAATCTTCCATTTCCAGATGACCGCGTTTTACTAATAGTTGATTAAGTTTCATAAAAATCCGTTTAGCCAAATTCGCTTTACACGTGTCCAAGGACCGACAGACAGACATACAAACATACAGACAAACCGACAGACATCATACTAAAAATAGGAAAAACATTATGTAGGAACCTCAATCCGTGGACATCCATTAAAATTTAAAAATGTCAAAATCGGTATGATCACAATACCTCCATTATATGTATGTAAGTGGCCCTCGGTAAAAGGATAATTAGAACTGGGGCAAAAAAAAAGAAACTTTTCAAAATACAAAATAGAAAATACCAATTAAAAACTATTGAACTATCTTTTTGAATACTATCTATCTATATTGAATACTATCTTTATAATATTTGAACACACTTGTCGTCTACTGGACGTTCTGAGACGGAGACTGGCAGCTTTTTTAACAATCCGTAATTTAGCCAGCGATCCATAGAAAAATAATCGCAGCATGAAGAAACAAATAACACTGTACCACTATGACTTACTGTCTGAATTATAAGAAATCTAAATAATATAGGTAATTCATATTCCTATTGCATGCAACGTCACAACATCGATTATCTATTATTTGGCAAATTTTAAGGAATTTGTACTGCATTATATGCTGCTCCTGTAATATATCAGCCCTGTAATAGAACAGTCACTCAGCTGTATATTTGTATTTCATAAAGGTTAAAAAAAATTCAATGACCAGTTGAACTATTGAGGTTCGATTGCCTTTATTTACATTTACTAGGGGCAATAAAATATTATTGTACTAGCTTTTGTTATCTTTAATAGCGTATCATTTCTGATTGAAACGTTTGTTTAAAGAAAGAACACTATTTTCACATCTGATCACATTTATTTTATTTACTTTTCAGTCTAATCTTCTCGCGGAGCACCAATATATGAGGGAGGTATTGTGATCATACCGATTTTGACATTTCGAGATTTCGAATTTTTCCTGTGGTGGTCACAACTGATTTTTTTCTTTAAATTGCATAATAAATACACGTTTTTGCTTAAAAATATTGCTTTTAAAATTTATAAAATATCCTTCGTAACTTAATACTTAAAATTAGAAAAAAATGTTTTTTTTTGACTCGCGGTCAAATTTTCATCCGCAATGTGGCCCGACAGCCAAAATATTTACCCATCCTTGATGTAGACTATGTAAATGTCACTCCGAAACGCTTATGCACGTACTTTCTGCGTGTCCCGTTTTTGTTCAATCGAGCTTGAATATCACGACACAATTCTGCTCTTCGAATATTTTACTTCTTTTTGCGACAGAAATATGGTATTGACACAATACCTGTCTAACCGTACACTTCTAACATTGAAGCAGTGGTGAAAAATTCCAGATGTCGTTTTTACTGGAAATTTTCTACCACCAAGCTTCTCTCAGCCAATAATTACCGGACATCGTCCTGCTGGATTTCAAGGCAAAAGACATTTTTGCTATCGAATTATCGTGTCCAGCTGAGAAAAACATCACTCTCAAAGAGGACGAGAAGAGAACCAAGTACCTGGACCTCTTGTCGGAGCTAAGAAACATGTACCCGGGTTATTCTGTGAAGCTCGTAGCCTTGATTTTGGTTGGCCTTAAAGTTGCCGTCATTTCCCTCAGCAAAACATCTACCACCTCTTTGGTCTGCAGATCGCAAAAAGCATTGCTGCTCGGAACGCTTCGCATTATGTGGAGGCTGGATTTGGTGTGAGCCCATCGGTACATATAGCCAGGGTTTGACATGCGGCCGATTGCTGGAATAAAGCTCCCTCGACCTTCCCGTGCATTTATCAGGTGAGCGCCTTATCTGTTCCGAACACATCGTTTGGACAGATTTTCGCGTTCTTTTATTAAAATTGCAAAAAGACCTTTAAAGGGATTTTTTTGAGAACGTAAAGGTGAAAAGGACATTGAGTTCCTACGATTTATTCGGATATATATTGCCACAATACAAATTCACTACAGAGAGCCGCATAACATCTTAAGGTAAAAATCAAAATTATTGTGTTGTATTGCTTGTATAATTTTGTGTAATTGTATGCGGCGCTTAGAACGCAAGCATTTACCGATATTTAATGGATATGATCTTATTTTAGGCTCTCCTTCCCAGTATTTCTCCTTTTCTCTCTCTCTCTCTCTCTCTCCCTCTTGGTGCGTTGCAGGAAATATCCAGAGCCAGCTTACGACATTGGCGTACTGGTTTGGATAATTTGGGGCTGGACGAAACGAGCGTCGAAAGAAGGTTGGATAGAGGAAACTTCAAAGAAAAATCCAGATAAGCCTTTTAATCAAAATTATTTGTGTTATTGTTTATATATTGTTGTTTTTTTTTTTTTATTTTGAATATTAGTTGTATATATTTTTGTATACGTTAGATTTTATTCGGAATGTGTAGGAATTTCGTGGCGCTGGTTGACCAAGCCGGGAAAATTTTGTAATCCAGCGCATTCTGGTACAATCGTTTTAGCCAAATTTAACTTTAAATTTTATACATTTGTTTGGTACTCTTGATATAATTATTCTAAATTTGTTATTGATATTTAAATTTTTTTTTTTTTACATTACGATTTGGAATTATAATAAATTATAATTGTTTGGTATTTACTATATTCAGTCGTTGTTATTGTCTTATGTCCCAAATATCTCATTTTAGGTTAGGTTTCGCCTAGTGAGACTGATTTAGTCAGTCTTCGTTAAAATCTAGTCTGTGCGTGGGATCTATTTTTTGTATGTTGAGAGCTTATGTTTCGGAATTTCTAACCTCTTATAAGATCTAGTATTGTAATTATGGAAATCATTTAGTTTGTTAAACGAAAGAAAATGTTTCCATACATAACATAAATTTTAATAAATGAAAATGCAGGGCAAAGTCAAAATTTCCAGCTCTTTAAAAAAAAATTTACAATTGGTTCTTTTAGGGACACCAATCATTGTTCTGATAATACGTTTCTAAATGGAAAAAACTCTTTTAGCTTCATATGATTTACTCCAAAATATTATGCTGTAAGAGACTAAAGAGTAAAAAGAGGCATAATAGTAAGCCTTAATAGCAAATAAATTAGAGATCTGTTTCAGCCTGATAATTGCAAAGCAAATCTTTGTTAGTTTATTACAAAGAGCTTGAATCTGAGAATACCAGCTGAGGCGTCTGTCCAAAATAATCCCCAAGTAGTTAGTTTCATGTGATGAATCTAATTAATTATTCTCCAGAAAGATAGGATTTACCATGATATTATCATAATTACTAACATTAAAATGAATGTAACACGTTTTTTCGGAATTAAATATTAGATTATTATCTATACACCAACTGTTAAAAGTACGTATATCTTTGGTTGTTATTTGGGACAGTTCTTCGGTGTAAAGACACCGAGGAACTGTCCCAAAATAATAATAATAATAATATAATATATGTTTATCATGCTAAAGAGCATGAAACACATAAGCTGTATCATCTGCATAAGTAAAAACTCCAAGTCGAAACATTGGTCTATAACGTAATTGGAGAAATATTGGAACGTTTTCGCGGCGCCCCTGTAGCCCCGCCACGGCGCCCCAGGGCGCCGCGGCACTCAGTTTGGATTCGCGGCTCATAGTTGCGCAAATCTTCATGTTATTAAAAACTGAATTGAACAGAAAACAACTGTTTCTTCATTCTACACAACTTTTCTTATACAAATTTTTGCTGTAAAATAAATAATAAGTGAGATATTCAAGATTGTATTTGGCGTTCCCCTGTAAAAAACCAAACATTCACCCAACTGAAAATATCTATAAAATAAAAAAGAATCTAAACAGTTTTTGTCATATTCATTAAGGTAAATTTTTTTATGAAAATATGTCCAGCTGTTTCTATATGATTTTTGGACAAACAGACAAATTGATTTCTTGTGTGGATGTTGCTTATAATCACTTGGAACCTGTTGGAACAGAATATGAGGATGAAAAAGTATATAAAACAGATAAAGTCTCCAATTTTATTAATATAGATTACAGGAGAAATATTATATGTACTGTAACGGACAACGTTTCTCAGTGGTGAATAAACAAAAATGTCCACACCAAGTACACAAAAAGAAATTCACACTCCGAGCAGTATCTATTTATCTTTTTATTTCTTATTTACACTTTTATATCATACTATATACCTTATCTAATTTATTATTTATATTCTGGCAAACACTATTACTAACTACTGTCCTTTTTTTATCGCCATGGTTTTCCAAATTCCCGAAGTAGGCAACCCGCATGGCTTACACATTTTGCGGCTTGCCTACTTAAGGTCCATAGATCGTAACAGGATAAATTGTTTCAAATGGATTGAACGTCACGTGACTAAGCAGCGTTCTTTTTCTAGTCAAATTTGATTCAAGAAAAATAATGCACTCCTGCGTCATACTATTAGTTGTCTGGGATTTTTCCCTCGTGAAGGCAGCTACAGAGCCGGCGCTTGCTACTTTGGCGCACGACGTAAACCAATCAAACAGCGCCCTTTTATTAAAATATATATATATAGTGGCGTACCAAAGAGGGGGATTAAAGTCACGTGCACCCCCAAAATTGTTCAAGGATAACAATATCAACAGAAATAACAAAATATTATTTTAATAATCTCGCTCGAGAACTTCTGATCCGATTTTTCATGAGTTTATGTTTGTTTTTTCTTCTTTGTATAGCTATATCATCCAGTCAAGTTTTTAGCTGCGTTTTATTAAAATTGGATCAGTACTTTTAAAGTTATAATGAAATTTCTGCGAGTGGGTGA
Source organism: Liopterus haemorrhoidalis (assembly GCA_963971575.1). Taxonomy (NCBI): domain Eukaryota; kingdom Metazoa; phylum Arthropoda; class Insecta; order Coleoptera; family Dytiscidae; genus Liopterus; species Liopterus haemorrhoidalis. The sequence continues at coordinate 131,507,969 of OZ020611.1, forward strand.
AACGAAATTAATGTTTTCCGTTCATATTTAAGGCATTTTCTTGAAATTATCAGCGATAACATATGTACGTCAGTGGCAAGGTTGGTATACAATTTATACACTAATCAGAAGTCGCAGAGTCATACCCTCAAGATAGCTGGCGTTGTTTTGCGGAGTCTTTACTTCTCGCATGAGCTATTTTATGTAGTGTGTTCATGTGTCAGTTCTAGCAACAATTTTTCTCTTCTAGCACCTAATAATATAACTAAAAAAATGTTTATAAATAAGCTCTCAGATAGGTAACCCTGTTTAGTTTAATCCTAGCCTTTCTTATGTTAATATTATTGTTTTTTGTTATGCACATTCAAGTAAGTTCAAAAAAAAAAAGAAGGTCAGTAATAACGAACTGTATCCGAGCAAAGCTGGGTGCGACAGTTAATAGGTACATAGATAAGTATATAGAAACAAAAATTTATATTTTTGCTTGGAACAAATATGAATATCATATTTTTTGCAACCCCCCTTCATAAATTGATAAGTACGCTATTGAGGATTTGTATATTTGAACGCTCTTTTGACGTCCTTGACAACGTGGCGCCCTTGGTCTGTCCACTTTTGACCGTTTCTGCGCAGCAAGTGCGAAATGAGCAGATGTATAGAAAGTGGCGTGTTGGAGCCGACTTGCGAAAACTTTTGTCACTAATCACTTATTATTTTTAAGACTACAAAAAGTCACTTTTCTCAAAAAAATTGTTATGTAAGGGTATACAATTTTACACCGTTGAAAAAAGAAAAATAAGCTCTATAATATTGTGTTAAATAATAAGTGAAGTGTAATTTGGAAAATAGTTATTAACTGACATGCCTCTTGCAAAACTATTGAAAAAAAAGTTTGATACCACAATTCGCGACTCAAACTAACGTTGGCGGTGCTGCGTACGACAGCTGATGGCCGTCGAGAAGCGTATATGTCAGAAGTTTTTTCTTAATATTTATCTGTTCAAACAATATTTCGGCAAAAAACACTGTATTTAAGTCACTATATTTAAAAATACGTCTTAATTCACATAAACTACAGCACAACAGACTACAAATATTATACAAATAAACGCTTCTGTTTAATTTACCAAGCCGCCACTAGATGTCTCACTGTTGTTTGGAGTCGCGAATAGTCTCACCCCCATTACCCTGAATAAGTTTTATTTGAACAATATTTTTATAACTCTTTTTATTAAGGAAATAATCAAGATGAACATACGTGTTGCCTGACCCTATATGTCCCTTAAAAATATAGAGTGCTGTTAGAAAATCATACAAGGTTTTAATGAGAATATGTGACTAGAAATAATTAATATAGGTCATATCTTTGCTTTAAGCGGAATTAAATGAGAATTTCGTTCTCTTAGATTATCACGAGAAGAGACCGGGCTTGGGTTATTTAATGTTTCACGTTGGAATGTGAATGTTTAAAATTATAACAGTGAAACCATGGAAGCGAATGATATTTATTAAAAATACAATACATTTTTACATATTTCGTTGTTGTTTTATATAATTGTTTATACGTATTATTAAATTATTTATTATATGTATAATTATATTATAATTAAATGTATTTCTGACTGTAAAATGGCAGAAAGGCCGTGTGCCTAGGCCATAATAAAATAAAATAGAATGAAATAGAATATGATAGAATAGAAAGACAAAAAATAAATCAATGGGAAATTTGTGAATGTTTCGAATGTCACAAAAAATCAAAATATATTGAAAATTACATTTTATAATAATGCTTTATAATAAAGCTTAACCTAAAAATGTTTATTGTAAGTATGATTTACAAAGCTTAACCAAAATGATCAAAAGCTCGAACCAAACTATAAAAGTTACTAGATTGCAAAATCTAGTTCCGTCTAAAGATTCGGAATAGCCTATATATTTTAGAAAAATCACGTTTAAAATATGGTTTCTGTATATAGGCCGGCCAGATAGCCGGATTTATCAATTTTAGATTTTTTTCTGTGAGGCACAACAGAGGCGTACCTAGAGTACGGCAGGTATGGGACGTGCTCTATGCACTGCATTTGATGTGGCCACCTTTTTTTGCTTGTTAAATGAGTTTCGTATATTGTTTATCATTTTTGTTTTGCTCATCACTTCGATTCGAGTTCTCAGTCACAGATATTCGTTAATAACATGTATCATTTTTCGAGCTCACTCTTTATTTTCAAGATTTTATTTTAGTTAATATCTAAAAAAGGATCAATTTTAGAGGGAGGTAAGGTATAAACTTTTTTGGAGATAGTAACGGGTGTTTTTTTTTAGAGGTATAGAACTTTAAATTGCAATAAAACAACGATGGATTATTCGATTGACATGAATTTTTTTTTATTCGAAAGATAATCTTGTGGCATTACATTAAATCATACCAACAAGACGGCGCAACATGTCACACAGCTCGTGCCACAATCGATTTATTGAAAGACACGTTTGGTGACCGCCTAATTTCACGTTTTGGACCTGTGAATTGGCCTCCAAGATCTTGTGATTTAACACCGCTGGACTACTTTCTGTGGGGCTATGTAAAGTCATTGGTCTATGCGGATAAGCCACAAACGCTTGACCATTTGGAAGACAACATTCGCCGTGTTATTGCCGATATACGGCCACAAATGTTGGAAAAAGTCATCGAAAATTGGACGTCCAGATTGGACTACATCCGAGCCAGCCGTGGCGGTCATATGCCAGAAATCATATTTAAAATGTAATGCCACAAGATTATCTTTCGAATAAAAAAAAATTCATGTCAATCGAATAATCCATCGTTGTTTTATTGCAATTTAAAGTTCTATACCTCTAAAAAAAACACCCATTACTATAGCATATTTTGTTGCAATATACAGAAGGTTCAAAAAAAAAGTTTTTTTTCATATTGGTCAAAATTCATATAGCCTACTAAAAATATTTCAATTAAACGGTTTTTGTATATCCGAACACATTAAAAAAAAGTGTTTTCTCTATCTTGTGACATCCTGTAGTTATTCATATGAAGAATTTAATCGAAGTGATACGTTCAATAAGTTTGAAATAGTCGACGAATTATTATTATCTGTCTCATTTTGTAATACATGTCATTTCTTTGGTTTAGGCGGAACTAAATGAGAATTTCGTTCTATTAGGATCACGAGAAGAGACATTGCTTGGGTTATTTCGTGTTTCACGTTGTTATGTGAAAATTCAAAATTTTAACAGTGAAACCATGGAAACGAATGACGCTTGTTAAATATATAATAAGTTTTACATATTTTAAAGACAAATAAAAATTAATAAATGGGAAATTTATATTAACCCAGCAAACATTTTTATACGGGCCAGTACTGGTAAAGTACATACTCCCCGGCATTGAAAGTAATGGGCCAGTACCCCGGTGTCCCCGTGGCCGTTACTGGCCCATTGGTGTATCAGTTGCCGGCCCAGCAACGGTAAAGTGCAAAATAATCGAATTAGTTGCAAGATTTATTTCTGATGGTTTTAAGTAAAAAGTATGAGTGAAGAAGAGTGCTTATAAAATGCTGGTAAAGTACTGTTACCGCGCGATTACACGCGTGCTGGTGGCCGCACCGCATGCTACATCACTTGTACGATATCGCATGATCCGTGCCGACCCTCGGAAACCGCTAATCAAGTTAATCCACGCATTTACAGCGTTTATTTGCAAAATTCTCTATAAATGGGCGGAGCTTAATTCCTCATTGGTTCAAACTGTTCCCCTTCCACTAAAACAACGTTATTACGCAGTTAGAACGTATAAATACAGATAGCAAAGCTTCGCAAGCTACCAGTTCTCGGACTGGTCTCCTCTCGCTCTCTGCGGGAACACTCGCTCTCTGTGGGTGCATCGTATCAACAGCAAATCTCGCTCACTGTGGGATCACTCGCTCTCTGTGGGTGCATCGTAACAACAAATCTCGCTCACTGTGGGATCACTCGCTCTCTGTGGGTGCATCGCATCATCATCAGCATCATCAGGCAATATCTCGCTCTTTGCGGGATCACTCGCTCATTGCGGGTGCGTCGAGCCATCTACGGTACAAAGAATTTAACACACTCACGCACCCATCGTGTTCGCTCTACGCGGACCAAACTCCACCGCCTCCAATGTCACTTCAGCCGCCCCCGACTCACACTAGTCGTGTGGGGGCTCAAACTCAACGGCGCTTAGGCCCCGTTCTAACGCGAGATGTTTCACGGCGTCACCGCCGCTACTTGCCGCCCTCCGGCACTACAATATTTACAAATATCACTTCTAATCGCTACCAATGTCCACGACGAACATCATCATCATCGCCGCGACGCCCACCGTCCATGTTGGACGTCGCTGCTCACCACGACGCCCACCGTCGCCCACAACGACGCTCGCCGTCCTTTCTCAAATCCTTTCACAATCATATTCAAAATAAACATGTCTCTTTTTAATATTGTTATATGTATTATTTCTATCATTGTTATGTTCCATCATTGTTATTTTCTCGTTAAATAAATATTAAAATATATTGTTTGACTATCATTTACAACAATCCTTGGGGAAATCACATTCTCATTTTCAGACACTTAGTGCGACGTGGCTCTTCACCGACTGAGCGAAACCTGGGCCCAGTGTTTACGGGTGAGACGAGAGGGAACTTGCACCACTTCTCTCGACTCTCACGGCGGTAGGGACCTCTGGACCTCTTCCGAGGCCCCTCCCCGTAACAGTACTTCGTATAGGCGGAATGCGAAATACAAATGTGAAGTACATTATTAATACTGGCGTTGCACTTACTTTTGGTGCCAGTAATTTACCAGCATAAAAGCAGTTAGCCGGCATTCGGCCGTTAGTTGAATGTTTGCTGGGAAGAATGCCACAAAAATCAAAATGTAATGAAAATGTCATTTTATGAAAATGTTTATTGTATGTATGATTTATAAAGTTTAACCAAAATGGTCAAAAATTGGAATCAAACTATAAAAGTTACTAGATTGCAAAATCTAGTTCCGCCTAAAGGTTTGGAATAGCCTATACGTAACTATAGGCTATTCCAAACGATTAGGCGGAACTAGATTTTGCAATTTAGTTACTTTCATCGTTTGAATCGTGCTTTTAGATAAATATTTTTTGGTTAAGGTTAATATCATTTTAAAATGTCATTTTCTTTATATTTTGATTTTTTGTGTCATTCTTAATACAAATTTCCCATTTATTTATTTTTTGTCATTAAAATAAATAATAAAAGTATTTTATTTTTAACATGTTATTCGTTTTCATAGTTTCACTATAGGAATTTTAAATTTTGACATTCGAACGTGACAAATGACAAACGTGACAAGTGACAAATGAAATAACCCAAGCAAGTGACAGCTTAAAAAAACGAAATTCCCATTTAGTTCCGCCTAAACGTTTGGAATAGCCTGTACATTTTGTTAATTTGGTGAGATTACTTTGTTGTGGTGTAAATCGACTTTTATGGAAACATGTGAACTTGTAAATTTGGCTTTTAAATTTTTGGTTAAGTTTCATTAATTATATTCAAGTTATACTCACTTAAAAACTACATAATAATAATAATAATAATAATAAACATTTATTTGTTTTAAGGGAATCCCTTATACAAAGAGAGGAGAGATACATATCATTACAAATAGCATTTACATTATCATTTTAAAGATATTACAAAAATTTCATTTTTTACAAGAGAAAATTATAAAAGGAAAAAAATATATATCATGGTTAAAAGCAAAACTAGATATATGTAGGTATATACAACAAAAAAGTTTATAATACAAAAATATGAATTTAAAAATTAAGTTAGAGCAAAGTGTAATAGAATTAGAGTGAAATAACAAAGTATTCATAGTACAATTAAAAACAAGTTTAGAATGAAAAAAATACTGAAAGAAGAGTTTTAAATTTATGTCTGTTGAAACGGCATTACAGTGTCACTCATTGAGACAAAAACTTCTTGTTTTTAGTGCAGAAACGGTATATGCGTGAATATTGTTTATCTGCTGCATATCCTCTGCAGCCAACATGTTATGGAAGTTATATTCATTGGTGTCCTCGTTCATATACTGTTGTAAGTATGACTTCCTAATAGCTCCGTAAATTGAGCATTCAATTAAAAAATGGTATAATGTTTCATAAGCATCCAGCTGACAAATATGACATTTATTTGTAGCATCCAGTTTGTAGCATATATTTCCAATAATTACCCGTATTTCTCTTTTGTATGACATTCTAAGCTGGGCCAGTGTCCTAGTCTTAATTATTGGTACTGCCAAACTTAGGTATAGGGAATTTCTGAGGTTCTTATAAAAGACATTGTACCTAGAGTTCTTCAAAGCTTGTATATCGTTTCCTTGAAGTTTTTTATTATACGTGTCAAGAACTAGGTTTATGTCTATGGTTCCTGATGTCCACATGCTTTCTTGACCATTTTCAGCTAGAAAATTGTGAACTCTTGTGCACCAATTGAAGCATTCCTTGTTTAAAGGAGAACTGTCAAGTTCGACTAGTCTTTTATAGAGGATCTTGGGGTAAGTATTATTATCTTGGCGTAGAATTTTTTGCCACCAATTTAGAGCGCGTTTCCAAATACTTACAGAAATATGTGTCATACCTGTTTCGACACGTAGCATACTGTTAGGAGTCGATTTTTGGCATTGGAGAATATTTTTCAAAAAGCTGGTTTGAATGACTTCTAATTCTGTTGGATTAAAAATTGCCCAAGATTCCGAGCCGTATAAGGCAGTAGCTTTTACAATGGCTTCAAATAATTTACTTTTTTCCTCCCAGATTTGAGATTTTCCTTTAGCTAGGATAGCCTTGACATTGTTGATGGCGATCCACGACTTTTGAATTGAATTCTCTGTAGCTTCAACGAATTTACCCGATGAGGCGAAAGTAACTCCCAAATAGGTGAATTTGTTAACAATGTCTATGTTCTTGTCCTCGTACGTAAATGTGAGCTCTTTAGTTCTTGAACCACCTGACTGAAATTTAATTATTTTAGTTTTTCGGCAATTTACTGTGAGTAGGTTTTCATCGCAGTAGTTCTTTAGTAAATTAAGTTTCTTCTGTACGTCAATGGGTGATTTAGCAAACAAAACGATATCGTCGGCATATGCTAGCATTAGAATGTCGTTTATTCCATCGATGTTGAGACCGAATACGCCATGGCTCCTAAAATAATCCTCCATGTCGTTGATAAATAACTCGAACAATAAGGGAGATAGTACCTCACCTTGTAATACGCCTTCTTTCACATCAATACTTTACTTATTACGTTACTTATAAGGTTGTTATTCTTGATGAAAATGTGTGAATTTTTGTACAAACTTTGTATTACTCTTATCATTTTCGAGCTCACGTTATTCTCGTATAATTTTTGGCATAGTTTTAAGTGATTTATTTTGTCAAAAGCTTTTCTGAAGTCAATGAAAATGGCAAATACAGAGTGTTTTTTCAGTCTTATTTGTATATGTACGCATGTCATTAAGGAAAATATGTTGTCAATGGTGCCTTTATTTTTTCTGAATCCCATTTGGTTTTCTTTAAGAGTATTATTAGATTCTACCCAGGTATTAAGTCTCTTATTCAGTATCTGTGTGAATAATTTTGAAATGCAGTTGGTCAGTGCAATTCCTCGATAGTTGGATGGGTAGTTTTTCTGCCCTGTTTTTTAAAAGGGGTTTGATCAAAATAGACGACCAAGACGATGGGATGTTTTCGTTTTTCCAGATAACATTAAACATATTAAGTAAATAATGTTCCCAGTTTGGTGGCAAATTTCTATAAAACTCATTTGTAATGTAGTCAGTGCCCGGCGTTTTTCCCGTCTTAGCTGCCGCAATGCTAGCTTGCAGTTCTGAGAGGGTGATATCTTGATCTAGTGCTTCTGAGAAAGCACCAAGATACACGGGTGCATTTAGGGTGTTACCATAATAGAGTTGGTAGTAATAATTTTCCCATTCCGTTATAGTTATGTCATTTGACACATCATCTGGACTTGTACGTAGTTTTTTGATAATTTTCCAAAAATCAGAATTGCATTTAACTTCAGATAAGCTGCTGGTTATTCTATCTTGATAAGACTTTTTGTTATTTTCCAATGTTTTCCTATACATTTTTTTTCTTGATATCATTGTTCGCAGATTATCCTCTGTCGGATTTTTCTTGGCGATTTGGGCACTTTTTTTGCACTAAAACATTCAGAGTTGCACCAGGGCTTGTTTTCTTTAAGCTTGAGGTTTGCTTTGGTATTATATCTTTTTCCATATTTAAGGAATTCGCTACATCTTTTATGGTATTTTCGAAATTTTCATTACTGTCAAAATATACTTGGGTAGATATGCTTAGTTGATGCTCAAAAGTGTCAGCTTTTTCTTGATCCCACACCAGTTTGGAAATATTTTTACCATTGCGGTCGCCACACAAAGTATCTGCAAGATGATTATTTTGATACGTGTGCTCAAAGGTGACTAAGCAAATGCTATGTTCTGTTTGCTCTAGAGTAGGAATTACCTGAAGATATTTCACAATATTCTAAGCATAATGGATTACCCCATATTAAGTCGATAGTGCTTTTGCCGTTCCTGTTGCAGAAAGTGAAATTACCTGGAATATCTCCTTCTGTGCGGCCATTGAGGATGACAGGTCTTCATTGGACATTGATGAAGGCCTAGGTCTTCCATGGTACTGGTGAGCTTTTCCCCCCGCTGGTTGACTGTTTGGTCACGTGATAATCTAGACGTATGCACTGCGTTCCCAAGGAAAATATCTTCTTCAAGCTGATTGAGTTGGCCAATTCTTGCGTTGAAGTCCCCGAGAATGACAATCCTGTGATCACTGTATGCCTCAACTATGTAATTTAAAAACTCATCAATCGTACTTAGACAGACATTATTATCCAGATTTGGTTTTAGGTAAACTGAAACAATAACATATTTTACATTACAAATAATAACAGTTGAACATATCCATAAGTTACTACAGTCTACGACCTTTACATGATTAAGGCCCGGTATTTCCACCTTACTGTTATCTATAAGAATAACTATCAATGGGATAATATTATTCATTTGATAGTCGCTAGAATAAATTGCATTCTGTATTTCCAACTCAAGTTATCCCGTAGGTACAGTCTGTTTCAAACGGTTAGGCGGAACTAAATGGGAATTTCGTTCTTTTAGGTTGTCACGAGAAGGGACCTTGCTAGGGATATTTCATTTTTCACGTTGGAATGTCAAAATTTAAAATTTCAACAATGAAACCATGGAAACGAAGTATATATGTCAAAATTAAATTATTTTTTTATATATTTTAATGACAAAAATATAAATATTTGGGAAACTTGTAATAAGAATGACACAAAAAATTAACATATAAAGAAAATGACATTTTAAAATGATGAAAAAAATCACCAAAAAATGTTTATTGTAAGTATGATTTACAAAGCTTAAACAACACGGCCAAAAAGCACGATTTAAACGATGAAAGTAACTAGATTGCAAAATCTAGTTCCGCTTAACCGTTTGGAACAGACTGTAGCTATTCTGATTGATAATAATATTTTCGAATGTTTTTTTATGTTGGTATTAGTAGAGCTATCTTAAACAAAGAGAGACATATACGCGACTCGCACGAATAAAAGAGAGATAGATACAACTGTCAAAATAAATGCAACTGTCAAAATTTTGTACAGAAAAGTGTGCGATAAACGCCCAAGCAACTTGTAAATTTTGCGTTAAAATGTAAAAATGTTATAGAAAATAGAGCTACTGACGCTGTAAATCTAAAAGATAAACAAGGGGCCTGGGATAAAAAATTGTAGTATGTTCAATTCATCCTGCATACAGAATAGAAATGCAAAAACACTGAAAATTAAATACGACCGTTTATTTCTCATCCCAACGGTTCATATGATTTGGTCTAACACGAACTATATATGGACGTTCTAAATACTCTACAATTTCTTCATCATCGTCTGCTTGCAAATCTTCTAAATCAGCATCCATGATTTCTTTCTTTAAAAATAAATGTAAATTATCGAAAAATAATCGACAATATATTTTTTTCAGTATAAATTAAAGTAGATTACTAAATTATTTTAAATTTATTTTGATATAGGTAATTACACAATAAAATAGTACACATAATGGAAACATGTGTATGTAATATGTATATAAAGTGTAGGTATGCCTAATATGTACATAGTACCTGTTATAATATATATTTTACGTATATATGCTTATATTATGTACAAATATTTATCAATAAAATGTTTTTTGACACCTATCTATCAAGATCTGTCATTTTTATCCAATGGATAATACCAGGTCTACAAGTATGAAATGCGGATTTTTTTTAAAAATAAAACACATTAAACTCAAAAGAACAGTAAAAGTTTATTTATTCAAAGTATGCTCCATTAAAAGTTATACATTTTTCCCATCTTTCAGGCAATTTGTGAATTGCCTGAATTGCAGTTCCAGTAGAACTCTTCCCCTTTCCCCGCAAACCATTTATCTAGCCATTCTTTCACATTTTCATATGAACAAAAGTGCTGCTCGGTAAGTGCGTGACCCATCGATGCGAACAAGTGGTAATCTGAAGGGGTCAAGTCTGGTGAGTAAGCGGCATGGGGTAGCACTTCCCACTTGAGTGCCACCAATGTGTTGCAAACTGCTTTTGCCTTATGTGATGGAGCGTTATCGTGAAGAAAGATTACCTTGTGCTGTCTTCTTTCGTATTCTGGTCGTTTTATGAGCAGCGAATGGTTCAATTCGATCAGTTGTTGTTGGTAGCGTTGGGTATTAACTGCTTCACCAGGTTTTAACAATTCATAATAGACCACACCCTTTTGGTACCACCAAGTACAGAGCATTGTCTTTTTGCCAAAGCGATTCGGTCTTGCAGTTGATGTGGATGGTGAGCCTGGGTTCACCCATGATTTTTTGCGTTAGGGATTTTCAAAATAAATCCATTTTTTATCGCCAGTAATGATACAATGCAAAAAAGACTTTCTTTTGTATCGTGCAAGCAAAATTTCACAAGTATTTTTGCGTTTTTCCATCTGCCTCTCATTCAATGCATGTCGAACCCATCTGCCAACTTTCTGGATCTTACCCATCTCTCGTAGGCGATTGGAAACAGCTTGTTGACTAACGCCTAACTGCTCTGCTAGTTGTTTTTGTGATTGACTATCGTCTTCCTGTAGCAATGGTTCCAATTTTGTATCTTCATATTTTTTTGGAGGTTTTACATGTTCTTTGTCTGTAAGATCAAAGTCACCACTTTTGAAACGCCGAAACCATCGTTCACATGTATCTTGCGATGGAGCATATTCACCATAAGCTTCTCGAAGCAGTCGGTATGATTCAGCAGCAGTTTTTTTCAAATGAAAACAAAACAGTAGTACTGTCCGCGAATGCTCTTTATTTGGCACAAAATTTGACATTTTTAACACAGTAAAACAAAACTATATGATTACTTTTCAAATTATAACCTATACGCATTTGACACTTAATGATAACTTAACAAAACGCCATATGTGTTGAAACTTTGAACTATACACTATGTTTGCGCGGCAAGTATGAAAAAAATCCGCATTTCATACTTGTAGACTTGGTATTTATCAGTACCTACACGTTGTGAATAACTTATCCTATAGATAACTTAGTTACTCTATAGATAAATAATTGGAAATACGCAAAAAATCGTTTATTCCCTTGATAACAACTTATCCCATAGATAGTCAATTTTATCTATGGTTTGAAATACTGGGCCTTAATAGATTATTTTTTACAAACATTACTTGTCCACCACTTGCTCGTCCTTTGTCTTTTTCTTTAATCGCCTCACTAGAACATACTTTTGTAAAGTCTGACATGAATTGGGGCATAATTAGAGTATCTGTTGTTAGCCACGTTTCACAGAAACAAATAACATCACTAATAGTCTTTTGTACCTCTAAGTCTATATATGCAAGGTTCTTAAAACCAGATACATTCCAAAAAGTGAAGATTAAGTTGTTGATTCCAGATTTTTTTTTAATTAGTATTTATTGGTCTTAGTTGCACTGACTATTAACCAGTGATGATTCCAGAATTTATTTTGGAGTATTTGGTAGAGTTGAAGGACATTTTTGAATGTTGCACCGGCGTGAATTTCGGAGTGCGTGGTGCGGTGCTTGGGGTCGTATTTAGTTTTTTGTTTCCATTAGTTTTGCTGCCTTATCATCCCAGTGCCATGGTTTATTATCCACATACAGTTTTTTGTACGCCACTTTGACTGTTTTGTTTTCTTTTCTAAGTAAGTTGGCAGTTTCTTTAATTTGTTTTTGTATTTGGCGCTCATGAAAAGTGTAGTCACTTCCAATAAAGATTTTTTCAGTTTCAGGATTTTCTTTTAGTTTCTTCTTATTTTTCATAATGTCACACTTCTCTTGCCATGTATTCATTGTGGCGACAATAATTTTTCTTTCCTTTCCGATCACTCGTATTTCCTTTGGAGTAACATCACTGTTCAATGTTTGTTGAATAAAATTTTTAATAATTTGTTTATTTTCTCCATCATTTACCTTAAGACCCGTAATTATAATATTATTTTTCTTTTCCAACTTTTCTTTATATTCTAACTTAATTTCTAACAGGTTTATTTTATTTTCTAATTTTTCAGCTGTTTGGTTCCACTGTGTTCCTTTTTTGACATTTTTTCCCTTAATGCTTTAATTTCTTGCTTCCATTCCGCGTTTTCGTTTCTTATTGTCTTTAGCTCGCTCATTATACAGGTCATGATACCTATTAGTTCTTCCTGGTCAAATTGTGCAGGGTCATTTTCCGAAGTAGACGGTGATCTCCCTGTTTTCTTACTTTTAGCAAAGACATCGTTTTGGTTTTCAAAAGAATTGTCATGGCTTTTCCGTTTATAGTAGAAAGAGATCCTTGATTGTCTTTCACGCTCAGACATTTTATTAATATTGACCTTCGCAAGTGTTGATGGAATTGCGCCTTGTGATACGTTGGCGTCCTACACAGTTGTGTAGAGTTGGTTGCCAATACCAAAAGGCGTTAAAGTAGCCTTCTGATATGACCTTCAATCAACTAACGATCAATAAATTCTTCAAGGTGAAATTAACAGCTGATATTTGACAGATTTTAGACAGCACGTATATAGATATAGGTACTTTTTTTAAATTTATGTAAATGAATGCTGCAACTTACAATTTTCTAGCTCAGAACAGGAACTTTGCACACTTAACTACACAAGTTTCACTAATTAATTTGCAGTTTTACAGCAGAAATATAATAAATATTCAGGACTAAGTTTTATAACGACTGATAACTACAGCGACATCTCTCTCTTAAAAACTACATCTGTCAAATACCAAATAGACAAGCCCAAATTGTGATTGACATGTCAAATATTTTGAAAGGTGCCATTTCAGAATTACCACCCAAAGATGATATTATAAATATGCAACATATGCAACCCTCTTAATTACGTATTATAAAATGAGACATATTATACTGTAATTAATTTTTCATATTTTTATGCATTTGTTTATGTATCCAATGTACATAAGAATACACTTTGGTATATACGTCAGGATATCCTCTGGCGCATGGTTCCCCATAAGAGACTATTCCTGCAACTCTTACTGTTCCATTTTTATGGTAAACCAATGGTCCACCACTATCTCCATGACAGCTTCCTTCTCCATAGCTAATATAAGCACAAATGTCGTTTTCTCCTATATCATTTATATCATCAGCAGCCCAAATTTCTTTATACATTTTCTTACATGTCTCCAAAGTTACAGATTTCAATTCAATGAAATAAAGCTCGTTAGGGTATGTTATGACGTTATTTAAGCCACCCCAACCGGCCAAAGTAAAAGATTCAATGTCATTAAGCTTTTCTGTTTCCAGACGAATTTTGTGTACTTTTTTGTTGAAATGCAATTTGTGTTTAATTTTTAACAGAGCTATGTCGTGGTTTAGTAACTTTGGATCAAATTTAGGATGAACTATTGCATGTTCAATTTTATAGATCTTCCCAGGTGGCGATAATGTGTTTGATCCAACCATGACTGTAACATCTTCCAGTGATATTGTTATTTCAAATATTTTGGCTATTGAAGGGCCTTTTCCGACACTGAAACGAAAAAATATGGTTATAAAATGTGGTTTACAATGCTGACATGCTGGGTGATTTTAAAATCTTTTTATTAATATATCATATAATCATATAATAAAAAAATTTACTTTCAGTCCATGAATAGTCAGGAATTTAGTAATGAATTAATGTCCCATCCAGAGTTTAGACCACAGAACTTAAAAATAGTCACATAATTTCGGGGCCTCAGGAATTTAGTAATGAATTAATGAACGTAAATTGGGAGTTATTATTTAACAATATCAATATTGAACTTGCTGTTTCAAAATTTTATAATATTTTGCAAGGTTTAATGGACAAATATGTTCTCTCGCGGATTATAAAGTCAAATAATAGATTTCCTCCATGGTATTCAAAATGTACTATTAAATGTATAAGTCAAAAAAAAAAACAAAATTTTAAAAAAATGGAACATGTTTAGCAAAAAGTTAGATGAAGTGACATATAAAATTCTGAGAGGACGTTCAAAATTTCTACAGAAAGACTACAATAATTATTTAAAAACTGTTCAATCAGACATTATTAACAACCCTGAAAAATTTTGGAAATATGTGTCCAGGAATAAAAGAGGCTCAGCTATACAAAATATATTGCATTAAGACAAAAAATCAGCCAAAGATGGACAAGAGATTTCTGATCTATTTTCACAATATTTTCAATCCGTTTTCGAACCTTATGATCAGTAATATCACATCAGACATCTCTAACTCTAATACTCAACTTAAATAACGTATCGGTGTCAGAAACTGAAATAAAAAATATAATTTCTAATCTTAATCTCAAAAAAGGATCCGGTCCAGATGAAATTCCAGCTATTTTTGTCAAAAACCTTACTGAGTGTCTCGTCAACAAGTCAATTCTTCGTCAAGTAATAAAATAATAAAATAAATTAAAAATATTATTCCAAGTTTTATAAATAGTTGGAAAAATTTACATTTTCATTGAATATAAGTATGTGTACTTTGTTAATAGTTAATAATATTAAAGAAATTCGAAAATGCTAGGGGCGGCCCTAAGC